>JAAFYQ010000152.1:0-505926 GCA_013389735.1 Phaseolus lunatus | reverse complement strand
AGCCGAGTTGGGCCTTCTAGTGAAGGGGTTACCTGTCGAACTGTTGGTCTCTACACCTCGCGTCAGGACAGGTGATGACCTCTACAGTTGTGCCCCGAATGTCCAGTGATTGTAGAGGGACGCAGATTCAAGGTGAACTTGATCTGCCTACCTCTTTCAGGACCTGGATGTTATCCTGGGAATGGATTGGTTAGCTGCCAATCACGTTCTCATTGACTGCGGTAGTCAGAGGATTGCGTTTCCAGACCTCCAAGGATCAATGTATATCTGCTCAGCAAGGGTAGTCAGAGTTGGAAGAAGGGCGAGTGCTTCGTGATACTCGCTCGGTCGGAGGTGGAGAATAATGGGACGTAAGCAGAATACCCGTGGTGAAAGATTCACGGATGTATTCCCAAGAAGAAGTACCTGGGTTACCCCCTAAGAGAGAAGTGGAATTCTCTATTTGACTTGTGTACCCGGAGCTGGACCAGTGTCAATTGCACCTTACAGGATGGCACCAGCCGAGTTAGTGGAGTTAAAGAAGCAAGTGGAAGAGTTGCTGGAGAAGCAATTCATCAGACCCAGTGTATCTCCATGGGGAGCTCCAGTGCTCCTATTCAGAAGAAGGATGGAGGGTCTCGGCTATGTATAGATTACAGGCAGTTGAACAAGTTGACCATCAAGAACAAGTACCCCCTGCCTAGGATTGATGATTTGATGGATCAAATACATGGGCCTCGGTGTTCTCCAAGATTGATCTGATCGGGGTACCACCAAATTTTGGTAAAAGCTGAAGATGTTCAAAAGACAGCTTTTAGGTCTCGGTATGGGCACTATGAGTATGTAGTGATGCCGTTTGGAGTCACACCATGCTCCAGCCCTGTTCATGGACTACATGATAGGATTTTTTTCGCCCTTTCTTGGATAAGTTTGTGTGGTCTTCATAGACGACTCCTCATTTATTCAAGGACCGAGGAGAGCATGAGGAACACCTGAAGACAGTATTGGAGATACTGAGGGAGAAGCAACTCTATGCCAAGTTCTCTAAGTGCGAGTTCTGGCTGAAGGAAGTCAACTTCTTAGGACAGGTGATATCTGCCCAGGGGATCTCGGTGGATCCAGCCAAGGTAGAGGCAGTGCTGCAGTGGGAACGTCCAAAGACAGTCACCGAGATAAGGAGCTTTGTGGGGTTGGCGGGCTACTATCGGAGGTTTATTGAGGACTTTTCCAAGGTAGTGCTCCCTTACACAGCTGACCCTCAAGGATCAACCTTTTGCTTGGACCGACCGATGTGAACAGAGCTTCATGGAACTGAAGGAGAGGTTGTGACTAGTGCTCCAGTGCTGGTGATCCCCGAAGTAGGAAGACCTTTTGATGTCTTCTGTGACGCTTCACATCAGGGCTTGGGATGTGTTTTGATGCAAGAGAAAAGAGTGGTTGCATATGCTTCAAGGCAACTCAAGGTTCATGAGAGAAAACTACCCCACGCATGATTTGGAGTTGGCGGCTGTGGTATTTGCCTTGAAGATCTGGAGGCACTATTTATATGGAGCTCGGTTCCAGGTGTTCAGTGACCATAAAGGCCTGAAATATCTGTTCGATCAGAAGGAACTAAACATGAGACAAAGAAGGTGGATGGAGTTCTAAAGGACTACGATTTTCAACTCATGTATCATCCAGGGAAGCCAATGTAGTGGCTGATGCTTTGAGTAGGAAATCAATACAAGTCGCCACCATGATGATGGAAGAGCAGAAACTGATCGAGCAGTTCAGAGACTTAACCTTGGAATAGAATTCACGTGAATCACATAGTTGTAGTAAGCTGGCTATAACTAATGACTTCCTTGGGATGTTAAGGATAAGCAGTTGGAGGACCCTAGTCTAAAGCGTACTGTGGAGTCACTAGGGACAGATCAGGCGAGAGACTTTGTGATGGGCGATGATGGGATCTTGAGATTTATGGCAGAATTTGCATCCCTGCAAATGAAGAGTTGAAGAAGATGATCCTAGAAGAAGGTCATAAGAGTCGCCTTAACCTTCATCCAGGCATGAACAAGATGTACCATGACTTGAAGGAGTCATTTTGGTGGTCGGGCATGAAGAGAGACATCGCCCAGTATGTTGCAAACCTGCTTAATGTGTCAGAAGGCGAAGGTAGAGCATCAAAGACCTGGCGGGCTATTGCAGCAACTGGATATCCCTGAGTGGAAATGGGACAGCATCGCCATGGATTTTGTCACCCATTTACCCAGATCGGTAAAGGGTCATGATGCAATCTGGGTTATCATTGATAGGCTGACGAAGAGTGCCCACTTCCTTCCAGTGAATATGAAGATGCCTATGGCCAAGCTGGCACAGTTATACATCCAAGAAATAGTGAGGTTGCATGGAGTGCCTTCCAGCATCGTTTCAGATAGAGGATCCCAGGTTCACTTCACGGTTTTGGCAGACCTTGCAAGAGTGCTTGGGAACTAAGTTGAGGATGAGCTCTGCATATCATCCCCAAACAGATGGTCAGTCAGAGAGAACGATCCAATCCTTGGAAGATCTGCTGAGGACGTGCGTCTTGGATCAATTGGGAAGTTGGGACGAGGTGTTGCCACTGGTGGAGTTTACCTATAATAATAGCTACCACGCCAGTATTGAGATGGCACCATATGAAGCCCTGTATGGGAGGAAATGCAGAACTCCCTTATGTTGGTACCAGGAGGGCGAGGCAGTCTTGGTTGGGCCAGAGTTTGATTCAGCAGACGACCGAGAAGGTGAAACAGATACAAAGCAGAATGAAAGCTTCCAGAGTAGGCAGAGTCCTATGCAGATCAGAGGAGAAAGCCTTTGGAGTTTGCTGCTGGAGACCACGTGTTCATGAAGTGACACCAACCAAGGGTGTAGGACGGGCGATCAGGTCAAAGAAGTTGTCCCCTGGGTTCGTGGGACCATATCAGATCTTAAGAAAGGTTGGTCCAGTGGCTTATGAGATCGCCCTACCTCCCCATTTAGCGAATCTGCACCATGTCTTTCACGTGTCACAACTGAGGAAATACATGGCAGACCCTAGTCATGTGCTGGATGTAGACGATGTGCAGATCAGGGATGACTTGTCCTTTGAAGCAAAACCAGTCAGGATTGACGATCGGCAAAGTAAAACAGCTCAGAGGCAAGACCATCAACATGGTGAAAGTGGTGTGGGATGAGAGATCGGGGGATTCACTTGGGAGTTAGAAGAACCCATGAGGGAGGCTTATCCATACCTCTCTTTCCCTTGTAATTCAATTTTCGGGACGAAAATTTTTCTTGATGGGGAGAATGTAAGGACCTGTAAAATTTAATTGGAATAAAAGAGATATATTTTAAATGAATTCTAAGTATGTCTTTATTTAAAATGAAAGGAAGGAAAGTGTAGTTTGGAAGACTATGAGATCGCCTAGTAGTACATGATCGTCGGTCGCCGCCTGCTACACATGAGCGCCAGGGCGCGAGGCATGCAGGCATCGCGCGGGCGCGAGGCATGTGGACGTCGCCAGGGCGCGAGGCATGCAGGCATCGCGCGGGCGAGAGGCATGCGGGCATTGCAGGGCGCGAGAGGCATGCGGGCATCGCCAGGGCGCGAGGCATGCGGCATTGCCAGGGCGCGAGAGGCATGCGGGCTTTGCCAGGGGGAGACATCGGTCGTTCGCCAGTGAGGGGTCATCGGTGGATTGTCTTCGCGCGAGGGGTCATCGGTGGATTGTCTTCGCGCGAGAGGTCATCGGTGGATAGCCTTCGCGCGAGAGGTCATCGGTGGATGGCCCTCGCACGAGAGGTCATCGGTGGATAGCCTTCGCGGGAGAGGTCATCGGTGGATAGACTTCGCGCCTGTGGTTATCGGTGAAAGGTCATCGCGTGACGTCGAGTTACACACAGAGAAGGTGGGACCCAGACTTCCAACATGGAACGTCCTGCACGCGCGCCACGTAGACAAAAAGAGTGGTTCAGAATAGTGACCTCAGAGTGTTAGCCTACGCAGAGGCACGCTCAGTAGTACTGTTCAGGGAGTGGTTGGCCTGCGCAAGAGACAACTGTAGTCGTACTGTTCAGGGAAACGTACACTCAGACTTCTCTGCAGAGTGGGTGTGGCAGCTGCTTTTGGTGGATAAGTTGGTTTAAGATGCAGAGACCCACTGCTGAGAGAAAAAAACGTTGCAGCATTCAAAGAGAGAAATAGTGAGTTACCTCCCTTCTCCTCCAGATATCTCCTTCGCGCTGCGATTCTGGCATCTTCACACAAGAGTACGACGAGAGGCAGCACCATTAGAGCACCTGGGAGGTTCTCTGCAAGTCCTTCAACCAGACGCAAAAACAGAGCCAAGGCGTTGTTCAATCTTCGTTGGGTTTTGAGCTCTCGGTGTTTTGCGCAAGTCCAGGTAAGGGAAGCTAGACTTCATTTTCAATACAAGCCATAGTTTAGCTATTTCTGAAGTGAGGGCGACGTGGTCGCCGGTTTTTGTTTTCATCTTTGTAAAATGCTCTGTGCTATGTGTTTGGGCGACGTGGTCGCCGGTTTTAAATGCAGACTTCGAAATACCCTGTTTTTGAACTAGATCGCCGGTTTTGGCTTGCGAACTCCCTGTTTTTGGTGTTGCTTTGAAAACGGTTTGAGATTTAAATGAGATATTCGAAAATAAGAACCTTGGAGTGAGTTTTGCTGTGATTGAAATCATTCATTTAAGTGTTGTATGATGTGTTGAATGTTGTGGATGTGGGATCAAGGCATAGTATTTTCAGGAAAGAAAATACCGTGTAAGATCGTGTAGGATGTGCATTGATCGGTGATGTCTATAATGAGATTATCCTGACTCTCCTGAGATAATGGATTCATATAGATGAAGTTATTCAGGCGTTGAGAGTCGAAGGAGGTTCATATGTATGGGTGAGTCGTGTGAAAAAGAACGAGCTCGGCCTGTTATATGGATTAACCCTGTCATACTGTGAGAATGATGAACTTGAGATCGAGAATGTGTTGATGCACATAGCTGTGGAAACATTACAACAGCTTTGTATGACAGGTGCAGAATCTCTGAGTCTAGTCAATGCACGAGTCTACCGGAAGTAGTGTCAAGTGTCTTGTGTGCTGGGTCAGTGGTGGTCTGACATGTGAAATGAGGAACTTGAAATTTATAGACACTTGATGCAGTTTTGTGAAATAGAATGACTCTCGAGAATATTGTGAAATGTGTGATTTCTGGGCGATCAGGTGAAGGGTATTGAGAAAATCTATAGCTTTACGTGAATATCTTGAAAATTGCTTACCCTGATTTTAATGTTCTTATTTAAACTCTCTTTAAAATATCTAGCTTACCCTGCGTGTTTTGCTCGTTGGCTGTTTTTCTCTTTAAACTGTGATGATCGTGTATAACTTACACGGGAGCAGATGATCTTCCAGGATGTAGAGCTCCTTAGTGAGTGGTCGCCGAGGAAGAGATCGCCGGTTTTCTATCTCTTGGTGGTGATCGCCGGATTTATGTCCTGCTAGCAGATCGCCTGTTTTGGGCCTTCTGTTACCAGATCGCCGGTTCATGTGTGGAGACCGCCGGTCTTGTTGTATTTGATTGAATTTCGTTAAATTTTGAAAACATTTGACTGGTTATGTATTAAACTCCCTAAGAGGAGCAACTTCATTACTTATATATATATTATCATTCTTCAATATTATTTGTTCACCTTTATTTTCATTATACATGTATGTATGGCTTTATTTTGGCGGGATGTTACAGGCCTCCTATTTATAGGTGAAGGAGCCTTTGAGAACAAGCTAAAGGGATAGGATGGGAAAAGGGAAAAAATGGGCAGCCTTAGGGTTTGACTAAGTCAATCCCGCATCCAAGGCTTGTCCTTCTAGAAACTAGGTCAAAATACCTTCAAATGGGCTAGGAACAAGCTAAAATGCTACCCACACCCCCTATTATACTAAAGGTACCTTATTATAGCCTATATTTGCTATTTGGACCCCCAAAGTGAGCCCAATTATTTACAACATTTTCTACTCATTAAGAAGACTAGCAGAAAGAACTTTAGATGCTCTGGTCCTCGTCCAATTCTCTCTCTAGTGAGGTCTCTACTTTGTGATGACTTCTCTTTGTGTAATTTAGCATCCTTGGTCATCATTTTGTGGGCTTGGTTTGCATCACTGCCCCAATGCCTATATTAGAGGCATCACATTCAATCTCAAATGTTTTAGTAAAGTTAGGGAGTGCTAAAATGGGTGCCTTAGTCAACTTATCTTTCAAAGTTTCAAAAGCATTTTCTTGTTCTTGGCCCCATTTAAACACAACATTTTTCTTTACTATGGCATTGAGAGGTACGGCAATGGTACTAAAGTCTTTCACAAACCTCCTATAAAAACTAGCAAGGCCATGAAAGGTTCGTACCTCACTAACATTGGTGGGTGTGGGCCAATGTTTAATTGCTGCAACCTTTGTTTCATCCACATGCACCCCTTGTGAACTTACCAGAAACCCTAGGAAGTCTATGTGGTCTATTGCAAACACACATTTTTCAGGATTAGCATATAATTTTTCCTTCCTAAGGGTTTCTAAAACTTGCCTAACATGCTGCTTATGTTCCTCTAAAGACAAGCTGTAGATGAGAATATCATCAAATTAAACCACTACAAACTTGCCAATGAAAGGTCTTAAAACATGGTGCATAAGTCGCATAAAGGTGTTTGAAGCATTGATTAAGCCAAAGGGCATGACTAACCACTCATATAAACCAAATTTGGTCTTAAAGGCGGTTTTCCATTCATCTCCCGGTTTAATCCGTATTTGGTTATAACCATTCTTAAGATCAATTTTGGTAAATACTCGAGACCCATGTAACTCATCCAACAAGTCATCTAATTTAGGAATGGGATGCCTATATTTGATGGTTATGTTGTTTATAGCACGTCAATCCGTACACATCCTCCAACTCTCATCCTTTTTAGGGACAAGAATCACAGGCATAGAACAAGGACTCATGCTATCTTGCACCCACCCCTTAGCTATTAACGCCTCTACTTGTTTTTGAATCTCCTTGGCCTCGGTTGGATTAGTCCTATATGCTAGCCTATTTGGTAAAGAAGCTCTAGGAATGAAATCTATTTGGTGCTCAATGCCCCTTAGAGGTGGTAATCCTTTAGGGGGATCTTGAAACACATCTTCAAATTCCTTTACCAAATTTTCCACACATAAAGGACTATCTTTGGCCGACTCACTCTTAAGGGTCCTAGGAAAAGCTATATAGATAGACTTTTGGGTAAGCATTACCTTTTTTACCTCTTTAGCTTAAATGAGAAGGCTTCTCTTGGCACTCTTTTTTTCTTATTCTTTCTCTCTCTTTTCTTTCATTTTCACTGGGTCCTCGTGGACTTCTTTTGGTGAGAGAGATTTTAGTGTGATCTTATGCCCATGGAAGTTAAAAGAGATTTTGTTGGTAAGGCCATCATGTAAAGTTTTTCTAGCATATTGCCATGGCCTACCTAAAAGCATGTGTGTAGCTTCCTTAGGTACAACATCACACAAGACTTCATCCTTATATTTACCAATAGAAAAGGCTATGAGGACTTGTTTATTAACTATGATCTCCCCCTCTTCACTTAACCACTGAAGCTTATAAGGCTTTGCATGAGAGATGGTAGGTAACCCCAGGTGTTCTACCACTCTTGTGCTAGCCACATTTGCACAACTCCCCCTATCCACTATCAAGGAACATAACTTATCATTAATGAGGCATCTAGTGTGGAAAATATTTTCCCTTTGACTTTCATCAAAAGGCTTTAAAACTTAGCCTAGCATGCGCCTCACTACTAATAAGTCTCCCTCACATGGAATCTCACTTTCTTTCTCACTTGGGGATCTAGAAGAGGTAGGGGACCTAGACCTTTGAGAACTATGGTCACTCATGACAACCCCCCCTTGGACCATCATATTTCTTTTTTAAGGACAATTAGATGCAATGTGCCCAAAACCTAAGCATTTAAAACATGTTGTATTAGAGGTTTTGGTGGGTGACTTAGGTGTAGAAGTGGAGGGTTTAAAATTTCTATATTTGGAAGTTGACTCTTTCACAAAATGTGAAGGAGAATTTGAAGAAAAACTTGTTCTTGTTTTTCCAAGATGATTGATAGTAGCCATTATTATGAGAAGTTTTGAAATGAGTTTTCTTTGAAAGCTGATATTCAACCTTGATGGCAATGTGAACCAATTTTTCTAAAGAGGAATACTCATACAGTTCTACCACATCTTGAATTTCCCTTCTCAATCCACTTACAAATCTAGCTATTTTAGACTCCTCACTTTCATGCAAATCAATTTTAGTTAGAGTCATTTCAAGCTCTTTAAAATATTCATCTACACTTAAGGTTCCTTGGTGAAGCTATTGGAGCTTCAACAAGAGTTCCTTCCTATAGTGAGGAGGAACAAACCGCGCGCATACAAACCTTTAAATCGTCCCAAGAGACCACAACTGGCCTCTTGTTAAGTCCAATGTCCATTACAGTCTTATGCCATAACTGCATGGCATAGTCTACAAATTCTAATGAGGCTAACTTAAATTTTTGGTCTTCTTAGACCTCATACACATTAAACATCTGTTCTACTTTAGCCTCCCATCCTAGATAAACATTGGGATTGCAGTCCCTATTAAAACTAAGCAATTTAATAAAAGGGAAAAGGGTTTTGGGATTTTGATGATGATGGCGCCGCTCCTCAAAATGTTGCTCCCTCCAATCTTGCTCATCGTCATAGCTTCCATAATTTGTGTAGGTTCTAGATGGTCGTCGTAGCTCCCATCTTCTTCCTCTAGGTTGCCTCTCATGAGCCATTTCAAGTCGTTGAAGTCTTGCCTCCATTTGCCTCATTTCTTCTTCCTTTTGGGCTAAGGTTTGTTTGGCCGTCTCCAATTCACCTATAAGGAAGGCCTTTTGTGGCGAATGAGGTTTAGAAGACTCTCTTGAAGAAAGAGTAGCCATAAAGAAGACACAAATAGAAAAAACAATTAGTAAAAGCAAAGTTAGTAGAAAACAAGCTCAACCGTGCGGCCTTTTGGGAGAAAAGCAAGGAAAGAACACTCAAGACACTCAAAGAAAATTTTTCCCACTCCATCAAGGTCTATCTTGGATGTTGAAAACTCTCAAATGAAAAAGGTCAAAGCCTCAATCACTTAAGCTTGATGGAAACCAAGAAAAAACTTAAGGTAACAACAAGACAAACAAGAAAAGCTTAAACAAGAAAAGCTAAACCAAAAAGGAAAGAAGATATATGACAAAACTTGGAAAGAAGACAAATAAGAAAAGGCACACAACAAGAAGGACTCAAAGATACTTACTAAACTTTTAACAAAGAAACTTTTCTTTAGAAAATTGCTAAAGTAAAAGGATAAAAATTCCACAAAAGTTGAAATCAATTTGCCAATCAAGTTGAACCCAAATTTATGAAAAAATTGCTCTTGAAAGATTATATCACAAACAAATTGGTTGCGTCAAAAAAAAATTCCATTCACTTTTATCTTATCTCTTTTTTTTTTTATACTTGTTTTTGTATTATGAAAAAGATATGTTCATAGTTTGATCATGCATATTTTCATATTACTCCAATTTTCAACAAAAGTTTGGGTTGCAAAATAATTGAACACTTGAAATCTTATGTTTGGAACTTAAATCTACTCTTACTAAAACAAATTTCCAAATACTTCTAAACTTTCAAAATTAAAAGCAAGTAAGTAGAATCAAAGTAAGGACTCTTAGAAAACACTAATGAACATATGACTCAAGGCAAAAAGGCAAGAACACAAATATGACACAAACAATATCAATCCAAAAGCAAAACAAGTGTTATGGAAAGCAAAATGGCCGAATTGAAAGAGCAAGAAAATAAAGGGCTGAATTTAAAATGCAAGAATGTAAAGACTAGAAGGTAAGGGCAGAATTCTAAATTGCTTGAAAGGTAAAAGCAAGAAATTAAAGTGCGAAATCAACTCAAAAAGATAAGAAAAATCAAAGCTCTGAATACCACATGATGTGAGTTGATTTTATGATTGATCATTTTATGGTGACACTTTACTTAGGATTGGATTTTAAGACAATTAAGGTGATAACCTAAGGAAAATCCCCACTGGACATTAACTTAACCAAGTGGTTAAGTAGATGTGAAGGTTCATTTCCATAAGGCAAAAGAGAAAAGACATGGATAAGGTAATAATGGATGCAAGCCGAAACTTAAAGAGGAGAAAATGAATGCATCAATGGTGTACAAGCCATTCCAAATTATGATCCTCACTCAAGAAAGAGTCTCCAAAATCAAAACACAATTATATGACAAGGAAGATAAAACGTGAAAATGGAATGGATAAATGGAAGAGATGATGAAAGAAGAACTTATGGATGGTGTAGCAATGGTGTATCATGCCACTTGATGGGGTAGAACCACCAAGATAAGTGGGAGGAGGCTGCCACTTGAGAGCATCATCACTCACAAGATAAGACCAAATTGGAGGAGACTCACTCACTCAAATGCTCACACAAAAATTGTGCAGAGTTTCTTTACTTAATTTTCAACTTGGAAATACATGAGGTAGGCCTCCTTATTTATAGGTTGAGGAGCCTTGGAGAGCAAGCTTAAAAGTTAGGGAGGAAATTACACAATTAGGTGCAACTAGGGTATTGACCAAGGTCAATGTCGCACCTATCATCCTAGACTTCTAGAAGGTAGGTCAAAAATGCCACAATTGATAGTACACCTCCCCTTCTATTGCTAAAGACACCTATTTTGATAGCACACCCCCCCCCCCCTCTAATGCTCAATGACATCTATTTTACTAAAATTACAAATAAAGAAAAAAATTGATGCTCAACACCCAAAGCCTATGCTCTGCTTCTTGGAATCCTCTGTGGTAAAGTAGGAGCTGAGGCAATGGTTGGATCATCCTGACTTGGCCCTTGGTCCTGTGTCATGCTCCTAGTCTGCCTCCTTTGAGGTTGTGCCTGGTCAGTAAGCGTATTCCCTTCTAGGTCCTCATCATCTTGGGTGGGTAACATCTCAAGTGGCGGCTCTAGGTCTTATCTTTGGTGGGTAATATCTCAAGTGGTGGTGACTCTTACACCACTCATCTAGGAGTTCATCTGCTCCAAGTGGCATGACATCTTCCATAATCATAAGCTTTCTGTATCTCTTCATCTTTTCCTTTTTATTCCTCTTTGCTTCCTCTTTGCACCAACTATATTATCATCTTCATCTCTTATATCTTTTAATTTCGTCCCATGTCTTGTCATCTCTTAAATTCCGCACCTTTGCATCATTTGTCACCTTATATCTGTGTTTTTCTCTTTGCCCTTCTAAGGTGAACCTTCACACTTACTTAACCACTTGGTTAAGTTCGTGTCTAGTGGGGATCTTCTTAGGGTTCTCGCCTTTAAATTGCTAAATCCAAAAATCATAACAAAAGTGAAACCTTTAAAATGTGCTATTTAAAATCAACTCACATCCTGTTTATTATAAAACTCATTCTCCATGATTGGTATGAATTGAAACTAGATTGAAAAATTCACGAATATATTAATCAACAGCCAGACAAGAACTTAACATTAGCTATCAAACCTAGAGACAAAATCAAAGAGTTAATACACCAAAAAAAACTAGTTAGTTAGCAATATTTCAAAATTAAACAAATACAGAGGGATCAATGCTGCTAAGAACTGAAGACCGTACAGTGAATAAAAATAGATATTGAATCAACAGTTAGACCTGAGCATCCAATTCAAAAATTCCAAAAACGTAACCAAATACAAATCTATTAATGATTTGAATATCTATGATAAAAAAAAAAGAGAATGATTCAAAAATCAAGAGCGATTGCGAGTGAGAATGAATTGAAAAATGAAGAGAAAGAAAAGACATACTGATGAAGAAATAGATCTAAAGTTGAAAAGATATGAGAACGAAAACGCAAAAGCAGTAAAAGCGTTGAGACATGATCAAGATTTTGTTCATCGCAGATCTCAACCACAACATAATTGCTCTCAGCCACTTTGAGTCAAAATTTGGGGATGGCAACAAATTTATTTAGGATTTGGAATGTTAGGACTGAGAACGAGAGGATGAAGAACAAGCTTAAGGAGAATCACAATGAATATTAACGATCTTTCTCTAACTGTATTGTTTCCTTCATCAGCGTAGTTCTTGAAGATGTGAGTGATTTTCACTTAAACTTACATCTTTCCTCAGGCAAGTCACGAGAAAGATGAAGAAAAATAAATATTTTTTTATATTTTAATTTAATATAATATTTACTGATTCTATAACCCACATAATATTTCCAATTTTTTCAAAAAAACATACAGAATGAAGAATACCCATATTTCCAATTTTAAAAGCACCCACATTTTTAAAAACGTTGCCTAAAATGCTATATAAAATACCCACAGTTTTAAAATTTTTATCTAAAATGCTATTTAAAATACCCACAGTTTTAAAAAAAGTTGCCTAAAGTACTTACATTATAATAGTCATGTCCACATTTTTATAAAATGTTGTTTAAAATAAATAGACAACATTTTTTCTAAATATTTTTGAGCCAAAGGCAAATAAACCTTACTAAGTGGTCAACAAAAAAAAATTGTTGCCTATACCTTCTTTAGGAAATACTTTTTTACCTAATGACATGTCAGCGTTGCCTAAAGTGAAAAATGGTGTAGTGTTATGTTCATAAATTCTTCCCTTGATCAAGGTATAATCAATTGTCTTTTCAAAACTTTAAAAAAAATACAATAAATTCTTCTTGCTTTAGTTGGACCAATACAACGAAATTTTTTACCAATAAAATCGGCTCACGTTGTTTTCAAAAAATACTTCATAAAAATCCAAAACCTTTCTTTTGCTATTTTCTATCTTTCTTTTTGTGTTTTGATACTCTCTTTTTTATTTTGTGTAGATGGATTAACGATCCAGGCAAGTAACTATGCACACGTTACAAGATGGTTAAAACCCTGATCTTCATTCTAGATCTGAGGACAGATCCTTTTTAAAGGGAAGGGTCTGAAGGATGACCATCCAAGTCATCACAAGCTAGATTCAGAAGTCCAGAGAAAATGATATAATATTCCCAATTTCTAAGTCTTCCCT
Source organism: Phaseolus lunatus (assembly GCA_013389735.1). NCBI lineage: Eukaryota > Viridiplantae > Streptophyta > Magnoliopsida > Fabales > Fabaceae > Phaseolus > Phaseolus lunatus. The sequence continues at coordinate 492,811 of JAAFYQ010000152.1, read as the reverse complement.
CCTCTGAATCTTATAAATATTTGTACATAGTAGAATAAGATACTTTAGGCTTTGTATTATGGGCCAAGTAGCATACAGATACATATAGAATAAAACTCTAACCCTAGATAGTGTTAGGACCTAGAAACTTTAATTGGAATAAAAGTGTTAGACTTAAATAATTTCAGAGGATGTTATTATTTAAAATACAAAGAGTTGGTAATTGAAGTTTCGTAGTAGTCGGACCTCGGACGTCGCCCAAGGTCTGGGGTCAGTTGGTAGAGGTCGGTCGGCTGACATGTGGATCAAGAAGAGTAAAGGAAGAAAAGTGTAGCTTAGAAGTCTACGAGATCGCCGTTGTTGAAGACGGAGGCGATCTCCGACTTCTCTGGGACATAATCGCCTGTCGCCTAGAGGAGACATGACCGCCAATCGCCTATGGTGTACGTGATCAACGGGAGTGCACGTAGTATGTGGTCAAGATGCTGGATTAACCATAGTGGGTTCCAAAAACCACGCGTATCAAGGTGTGGGTTAAGCCTTAGATACGCTGTGCGTGCGAAGCTCTATGCTTGAGCATAAGAGATCGCCCTTAGTGTTGCTTGCATGGGTGCAAGAGGAGTGGTGCTGATCTACTCTTGGAAATGTGAAGCTACCGACGTCACCAAGCCATGTGGAGGTGATACCTTGGACGTATCATAGTGGGATGAAGAACCTTCAGCAAGGTGTGACGATGTGACATCGGTGAGCAGAGTAAGGCGATGAGTTCTCGTCACACACAAGGGCGATAAGAGATCGCCAACAGGATGAGAGGAACATCGGTCATCAACCAGGATGGGAGACACATCGGTGGTCTGCCAGGGTGAGACATCGGTGGTCTGCCAGGTTGAGACATCGGTTGTCTGCCAGGGTGAGACATCGGTGGTCCTCCAGGGTGACACATCGGTTGTCTGCCAGGATGAGGAATCAGTCATCACCGGGATGAGGCACGTCAGTCATCACCGGTATGAGAGACAGACGGTCATCGCCAGGATGAGGGACACATCGGTCGTTTTCCAGGGAGAGACATCGCTCGTCCACCAGGATGAGACATCGGTGGATGGTCATCGCGCGAGCGGTCATCGGTGGAAGATTATCGCGCGGTGTCGAGTTTCACACAGATAAGGTGGGACCCAGGCTTGCAGCATGAGACGTACTGCACGCGCGACACGTAGACAAAAAGGGTGGTTCAGAATAGTGACATCAGAGAGTTGGCATGCGCAGAGTCACGCGTAGTCGTACTGTTCAGGGAAGCGTACACGCAAACTTCCCTGCAGAGTGGGTGGTGGTAGCGGCTTTTGTGGACAAGTTGGTTTAAGATTCAAAAACCCACTTCTGAGAGGCAGAGAACGTTGCAGTGGTTCAAGAGTGAAAGAGTGAGTTTACCTTCATTCTTCTCCTTTTCTCTCCTTCGCGCTGCGATTCAGGCATCCTCAAGCACCAGTGCGACGAGCGACGACTGCCCTTGGAGCACCTGGGAGGTTCTCTGCAAGTTCTACAAACCAGACGCTAAAACAGAGCTAAGGCATCCTTTAAGCTCGGTGGGTTTTGGAACTCCTGGTGTTTTGCGCAAGTCCAGGTAAGGGAAGCTAGCCTTATTTCTAACAAAAACCTTATATTCGATGATTGAGATGATGGGGCGACGTGGTCGCCGGTTTTCAACTGTTATTGCATAATCCCCTGTTTTTGGACGAGATCGCCGGTTTTGGCGTTGTTTTTCGAACTCCCCTGTTTTTGGTATTGTTTGAAACTGTTTGAGATTTAAATGTGATATTCGAAAATCTGAACCTTGGAATGAGTTTTTCTGTGATTGGAATCATTCATTTAAGTGTTATATGATGTGTTGAATGTTGTGAATGTGGGATCAAGGCATAGTATTTTCAGGAAAGAAAATACCGTGTAAGATCGTGTAGGATGTGCATTGATCGGTGATTTCTATAATGAGATATCCTGACTCTCCTGAGATAATGAATTCATATAGATGAAGTTATTCAAGCGTTGAGAGTCGATGGAGGTTCACACGTATGGGTAAGTGTTTGAAAGATAACTACTTGACCTATTGTGTGGATTCACCCTGTCATACTGTGAGAGTGATGAAATTGAGATCGAGATTGTGTTGATGCGCATAGCTGTGGAAACTTTACAGCAGTTTAGTATGACAGGTGCAGATATCTGAGTCTAGTCAATGCATGAGTCTTCTGGAAGTAGTGTCAAGTGTCTTGTGTGATGAGTCAGTGGAAGTCTGACGTGAGAAATGAGGAACATTGAAATTGATAGACACTTGATGCATTATGTGAATTGAAAGACTTTTGAGGAATTGTGAAATATGTGTTTACTTGATGGTCATGTGAAGAGAATGAGAAAGCTGATGGTTTTACGTGGGTATCTTGAATTTGTTTTATCTTGATTTTAAAGTTCATATCTAAACTCTCTTTCAAATACCTAGCTTACCCTGTGTTTTTGGAGTTGTGTTTGGCTTTTTCTTAAACCTGTGATGATCGTGTATAATTTACACGGGAGCAGATGATGTTGCAGGAAGTAGAGCTCCTCTGTGAGTGGTCGCCGGAAGGAGATCGCCTGTTTCTGTTTCTGTCGGGCGATCACCCCTTTTTCTGTTTTCTGATAGGAGATCGCCGTTTTATGATAGGAGATCGCCTTGTTCTGTTAGGAGATCGCCTGTCTTTCTATTTTACTGTATTTTGTTTAAGTTTTTGGAAAACTGACCGATTATGTATTAAACTCCCTGTGAGGAGAAACTTCATTACATATATATAATTATGTTCACTTCGATATATTCGTTTCACCTTTATTTTATTACATAAATATGAAAAGGAATTTGGCGGGATGTTACAGATAGAACCTTACGTGCCAAGCTATGGTAAAACAGAATCTTGGAACACAAGGTAGGGTAAAGAAGAAGCTTAGGCGACAAACAACCTTCTAACCCTAACAAGTTAGGGTTTCAGTAGCTTGCCATGCAAGTTTCCTAACCTTATAAATAGGGCTTCTTCTTTGTATAATTCAGACTTTGATATAATTGAGTAATGAATTTTTGTCAGTATTCAGAATCATCTACTCTTTCTAAAGTCTATTATGAGTTAACTTCTCTTAGCAAGCAACTTAGGCCTGAGTAGGAGTTGACCTAGCCTCTCCTATCTCCTCCTTTCACACGATCCAGATCTCCACAACCTTTCCTCACTTTCCTTTTAAGACTTATGATGCTCATTCATCACTCATTCCTTTATCACTCACAAAATTAACAAAATGAATCAAGAATTTCTCCATCAGTTTGTCATCTAAGGTTTACATGAGAAGTTTCCTTCAAACTTATGGATAAAACTCTATTGAATTCTAATAACTTAAATTTCATTATTTTATTGAATTCAAAATCTAATACTTTGACTATTTATGGTCTCAACATTATACTTGACAAAGATATTGTAGAATGTTGTTACATTATCCAATAAGATATCAAGATCATGTCATATAAAATTGGTAATCAATGACATTACTTTTACTACTTTAAGGTCTTTATCATACTGAAAATTAAATAACACAACAAATGAAACTATTAACAACATTGATAAATAAAATTAAGATACACATGTAAGGAACATTACCAATAACATGCATTGGTTTCTAAGACTTGTACCAATAATCCATCGTTAACTAAGGATAACTCTAACATACATATCTCAAAAAGGAGATATAGTAGGGTAAACAAATTAACATTGACATCCCTACTAAGGGCAAACAAGCAACGTTTGGAATTAAAGACAACTTGTATCATTGTTGTCATGACTAGATTGATTAGTAAGGTATGAGGTCAACGATCAAAGATTTAATTAGGATCCAACTCGAGTCAAATCGATTCCAATAAAATACTAATATTTTTTTAAGGTATAATTACCTTTTTGGTCTCTCCATTAAGGGTCAATAGTTAATTTGATCTAATGGATTTAAAAAAAAATCAATTTCTTCCTAAAGTTTTTTATAAAGTATGCAATTTGATCCCTTCTGTTAAATTTCCATAAACAACATTAATTGGGAATGATGTGGCACACAACATGGCAAATTTATGCACAAGTGGCATTTTTCCCATAACAACTCCTTTCCTCATCCACAATTGCAAACCAAAATGTCTTAGCCACAAATTCCCTCGTAAAGGACCGATCTTCGTCGCTCCTTGCCACCTCAATTGTAACCTTCTTTTCTTCCACCACCCTTGAAAACAAAGTTTGGTCTAAACAAAGCAAGGAAGAGTGACAAGAACTCACTAAAAGAAAAAAGGGTTTTAACGGAGGTTATTTAGCAGAGGTTAATATAATTCTAGGAATTGATTTAATTAACGGAGATTTTTTTAACCTTTGCTAAGTTTCAAGGTTATTCTAAAATCTCAAAAAACATAACGGAGGTTTTTTAACCTTCGTTAAAATTCAAAGGTTTATTTTAAAACTCCACCAAAATAATGCAGGTTTTTTAACTTTCATTAAATTCCAAAGGTTTATTTTAAAAAATCAGTAAAATAATGGATGTTTTTTTAACCTTCGTTAAATTCTAAAGGTTTATTCTAAAATCTCAGTAAAATAATGGAGGTTTTTTTAACCTTCGTTAAATTTCAAAGATTTATTCTAAAACCTCAGCAAAATATCAGAGGTTTTTTTAACTTTCAGTAAGTTCCAAAGGTTTATTCTACAACCCCAACAAATTAATGGAAGTCTTTTTAACCTCTGTTAAGTTTCAAAGGTTTATTCTAAAATCTCAATAAAATAACGGAGATTTTTTTAACATTCGTTAAATTTCAAATATTTATCCTAGAAACTCAATAAAACACTCCATGTTTTTCAAACTTCAATAAATAAATAAAATTAAATCTATTTATAAATAAATAATTAAAAAATACATAGTTTTAACGTATTTTATATATTTTATAACTAAATTCTCTAAAATTTTGAAAGTGTAACTTTACATTACAAATAAGTTTTCTAAAGTTTCAAAAATTTATTTTAAAAACACAACAAAATAACCTTGGATAATAAGTATTTCTACAACTAATATTGGATAATAAGTATTTCAACAGTATTTGCATATTTTTTATAATTGATGGTAGTTGGTTTATAAAATTCCTAGTTTTTTTTGTTATGAACTCGTACTTCGAAAAACTTGACTTGTTTTGTTTTAGCTTTTGATGCACGTACATTTTATGTGCAATTTTAGTTTTAGTTATAATTGTTCAAATTTAATTCTTATAGTTTTGAAATATTTTAAATTAAGGCCTTTTATTTTAAAATACATCCAATAATTAATTCACTGTGAAAGTGAAAAGTAATAAAGTTAATTTCTCTTCGTAATATATTCTTGCAATCTTTTGCCAAGAACACACATGGCTTTGAATCCCACATCTAATAAATAATGCAATTATTTAGGATATATAAAGCAATGATAAACACCAATTGTTGCCGAGCTATGTAACAGTGGCTTGTGACCCAAGTTGGGGCAGTAAGGTGATGGAAGAAGCAATGTTGGAGTAAGAAGATATTGTCTTATTTAGTGTTTCTTCTCCTTAGATATAATAGACATAAGTGTGGTTGAATTGTGATTCCTTGCTAGGACTGTCGTCAGTGGCCATTGAGCTTGTGCTAGAGAGCAGTGTGTCTGCAGTGGAAGAGAGAAGTCAGGAGGATCGTTAGAGATAGTAGAAAATTGTGTGTGTGTGTGTTATTTCAAATGGTAATTTTTTTACAAAAACTTTGAAACTCATGGTACTTTATAGACATTTTTAAACCCATGGTATTTAACAGAGATTTTGAAACCCATGGTATTTTACGGAGGTTTTTAAACCCATGGTATTTAATAAGGGTTCTGAAAGACTTTTCCTAAGGTTCAAAAAAACCCCGGGGAACAAATTTCCCAGGGATGGTTTAGCAGGGGAAACTACAACCTTGGATAAATGACTTAATAAATATTTTAACCATAAATAATGTAAAAATAAACTCCCGTTAAAATTATTTTTTCTTGTAGTGACATGACCAAAATTAAGCATTTCAACCAGAGAGTTGGTGCCAAAGTGAGTCATGCACTCCTCAATAGGACCTCATGAGTGAGATAACCAACCATTCTCATTTGAGTTCTCTGCATGTTCTCAGGGGGCTTGAAGAGAAGAGAAAATGGAAATGAGGAATGGAGTCTGTTGGGAGTTGGAAAGAAATTTGGATCCCGAGAATTTCAAAAATTTGTAATTTATGCTTGGAGAAAATTGTCCAAAAAATCAATTAAAGGAATTTTTTAACTATTAATATGTCCTAAATGGGGAACTCCAATACATTAATTGTCTGTCGCCACCAGTGATGTCAATAAAAACACATCTCACCACCTTAAATCAACAAAAATAAATTATAATTTAGACCCAAAACCAAAAAAAAAACGTAAAAACTCATAATTGGGTAATCATTTGTATAGAATATAGAAATTTAAAAGCAAACATAATATTATGATAACAATATGTAGGGTAAATTGACACTTAACGGGTTATGTATCACAATTATTTTGAGTTTGGGATTAGGGTTTGTGCAGAGTGATATTAACCTAAATAAAATTAAGAAATAACTTAAAGAAATAGAGAAATTCCAAAAAACACTAGAAACCCAACTTAAACAATATCATTGGTAGCACTTGTAATCATGGGCCAGAGATCAGCATACTCCTTTCCAATTGGTCCGGTAACAGCAAAACCTTTCATTTCACCCTTGTATAGGGATGGAAGACCATTAGAAAGGATACATATTGGGCCTCTAACTAGGGTCATGGCTAGAAGAATGGAAGAAAACAAGGAGCTCAGAAAACTCTATTTTTATGGAGAGTTAATTTTTAACTATTATTCCAAATTTCCTAGTCTTATAAAATTGTAAAGAATAATGTAGGATTTTATTTGGGCTTGTATTTGGGACATTTTTTTGGGCCAATTTTCATGGTCCATGTAAATTGGAACAATTAGAGTAAGGTGTAAATAGAAAAAGAAAGAGTCTAGCTAGAGTTATAATTGGGCCTCCTTGGACCAATGTAACTCTAGATCATCTAGGGTGCAAATAGAAAGCATGGAGTGGCAAGGAAGACATGAAGGTCCACATGTCATTCCCTCAATGGAGAGGATTCCCAGCAATGTCAAAAAGCCATTTGTCTTCATGGAAATGGAGAGGATTTTCTCCAATTAGGGGAGGACACTTGTCAACCTTTAATTTGAGAGGATTTTCTCCAATTAGAGAGAGTCACTTGTCCTTCTATGAGTGGAGAATTTTTATGGTTAAAGCTTGCACCTTGGCTACCCATAGCACTATAAATACAAGTGTTAACCCCCTTGTAAAGTAGATTTGATTGACTAATGAATTGCTGCACAAATTCAGCCTCAATTTATCTCTTAACTCCCTCCTAATTAGCACTTTTATGAGTATTTTAGTAAGGATCCTCTTAGAAGTTTGCCTCACATCTTCTAAGCATCTTTTCCCTACTTCATTTTGTAAGGACCTGAAAAATTTATTGGAATGAAAGAGTATGTTTTAAATAAATTCTAAGTATGTTTTTATTTAGAATAGAAGGGAGGAAAAAGTTAAGTTTAGAAGGCTACGAGGTCGCCGGTCGCCTGCTACACATGAGCGCCATGCAGGCATCGCGCGGGCGCGAGAGGCATGCAGGCATCGCGCGGGCGCGAGAGGCATGCAGGCATCGCGCGGGCGTGAGAGGCATGCAGGCATCGCGCGGGCGCGAGAGGCATGCAGGCATCGCGCGGGCGCGAGAGGCATGCAGGCATTGCCAGGGCGCGATGCATGTGGACGTGGCCAAGGCGCGAGAGTTATGAGGGCGTCGCCAGGGAAGACATCGGTTGTCTCCCAGAGGAAGACATCGGTCGTTCGCCAGGAAGATGTCATCGGTGGTTATCTTCGCGCGAGGTCATCGGTGGATCGTCTTCGCGCGAGAAGTCATCAGTGGTTTCTCTTCGAGCTGGTAGCCATCGGCGAAAGGTCATCGCGCGACGTTGAGTTACACCCAGAGAACGTGGGCCCCAGACTCCCAGCAAGAGATGTTCTGCACGCGCGCCACGTAGACAAAAAAATGGTTCAGAATAGTGACCTCAGAGCTTAGCCTGCGCAGAGGCACGCTTAGTAGTACTGTTCAGGGAAGCGTACACGCAAACTTCCCTGCAGAGTAGGTGGTGGCAGCTGCTTTTGGAGGGATAAGTTGGTTTAAGTTACAAAAATCCACTGCTGAGAGAAAAGAAAACATTGTTGTATTCGACGAGAGAAAGAGTGAGTTCCTTCCCTTCTCCTCCAGTTACCTCCTCCGCGTTGCGATTTCAGCATCTCCACACAAGAGTACGACGAGAAGCGACACCATTGGAGCACCTGGGAAAGTTCTCTGCAACTCCTTCAAAACCAGACTCAAGAACAGAGCCAAGGCGTCGTTCAAGCTTCGTTGGGTTTCGGAGCTCCTGGTGGTTGCGCAAGTCCAGGTAAGGGAAGCTAGACCTCTTTTTCCATACAAGCCACAGTGTAGCTATCTCTGAAGTGAGGGCGACGTGGTCGCCATTCTTGTTTTTCATCTGCGTAAAATGCTCTGTTTGTGTGCTTGGGCGACGTGGTCGCCGGTTTTATATACAGTCTTCGAAACACCCTGTTTTTGAACTAGATCGCCGGTTTTGGCGCTGTTTTACGAACTCCCCTGTGTTTGACGTTGTTTGAAGCTGTTTGGGATTTAAATACAATATATATGTGATATTCGAAAGTTTGAAACATTGAAATGGTTGTTGCTGTGATTTGAAATATTCCTTTGTATGGCATGACGTCTTGAATGCTGTGAATGTGGGATCGAGGCATAGTATTTTCAGGAAAGAAAATACCGTGTAAGATCTTGTAGTAGGTGCATTGATCGGTGATTCCTAAGGGGATATCCTGACTCTGCTGAGGTAATGGAATCACGTAGAGGAAGTTACTCAGTTGTTGAGAGTCGAAGGAGGTCTATATGATGGGCGTCTCGTGTGAAAAAGAACGAGCTCCGCCTGTCCTATGGATCAACCCTGTCATACCAGGAGAACTATTGACATTGAGATGATATATGCGCATGCTGTGTGGATTCACAGCGACCTTGTGTGGATTTCACAGTGGTGTGGTATGACAGGTGCAGATCTCTGAGTCTAATCAACGCACGAGTCAATCCGGAAGTAGTGTCAAGTGTCTTGTGTGGTGAGTCAGTGGAAAGTCTGACGTGAGAAATGAGAAACATTGATAGTTTATAGACACTTGATGCAGTATTGTGAAATGGAATGACTATGGGTGAATGTTGTGAAATGTGTGATTTTGGGCGATCAGGTGAATGATATGAGCAACTCTACGTTTTACATGGATATTTTGAAACTTGTTTTACTTTGATTTTCATGTTCATGATTTAAACTTCCTTTAAATTATATAGCTTACCCTGCGTGTTTTGGTTCTGTGGCTGTTCTTTTAAAACTGTGATGATCGTGTAATCTTTACGCGGGAGCAGATGATCTTCCAGGAAGTAGAGCTCCTTAGTGAGTGATCGCCGGAAGCAGATCGGCTGTTTTTGGGTCCCCCGATGGGCGATCGGCCTCGTCCGATAGGAGATCGGTCTCTTCCGATAGGAGATCGCCTGCTTCGTTTTTTTTCTGTATTTTGTTTATGTTTCTGGAAAAAAATTTGACCGAATTTGTATTAAACTCCCTGTGAGGAGAAACTACATTTCATATATATAATATTCTGTTCACTTCAATCTATTTGTTACCTTCATTTTCATTATATACATTTGTATGGTATTTTGGCGGGATGTTACATTAATGGTATCAGAGCAGTTCGCCTTAGGATGACCTGAGGGCTGTGGATCCATTGTGTTTCTTCTGCTCATAAAACTTATTTGAGTTTTAAATAACCACTTTAGTGGAAGGTTTTCAAAACGTTTTTGGTATTGAAAGTTTGTGTATGCCTTAGTGAATGTATGCTCTAATTGAAAATCTTAGTATTAAGAATGAGAAGGTCTTGATAAAGTAGTGAGGGTGCACACTCATAACTGGATCGGGATGAGTCTCAACCTTAATTCCAAAGGTTTGATGTTTAGCATATATTGAATTCTGGTGTGAGCTATTTCATTTTCTTGAGTGTCTTTGTAATGGATTGAAAATGGTTGATTGGATTGATGACTGCATACCAGTAGTTGTTCTGGTGTTATGCTTGATGTTATAAGCATTATGATTCTGTTGTTGAGCTCAAATTCTTAAGGATTTTGAGATGCTGACCTTTGTAAGGTCTAGATGGTACCTCCTGAATGAATTGATTTCTGATCGATCTCATTCTTGTAGTTGTAGGGAATATAGAAACCAATAGATTCAGAATCCAGAACGAAGAAGATGGCACGTAGACCTTCTACCCCACCCCAACCTTCCTCAGAGATGAGCCAGATCGCCAAGGCCATCGAGATGATGGCGACTGCCATTCAGCAGCAGAATGCGGCGATGGCTCAGAACCATCAAGCCACAATGCAACACTGGGAAACTGCCCGATCTGCTGAGACAAACTCCCACGTCGGTCAGCCCCAAGAACAGATGGGACTGGCCGAGTTCATGAGGCACAACCCACCTAAGTTCAGTGGGAATACTACCCCTGACCAGGCAGACCAGTGGGTCAGGGAGTTGGAGAAAATCTTTAGGGCGACCTCATGCCCTGAAGAGAAGAAGCTGCTGTTCGCCACTTATCTGCTATCAGGAGAAGCTGAGTTCTGGTGGATGGGAGCTCAGCAGATGATGGAGGCACGAGAGGATGTATTGGATTGGGAGAGCTTCAGGGTGAAGTTCTTGGAGAAATACTTCCCTGACAGTGCCAAGTTTGCAAGGGAAGCTGAGTTCTTAAAGTTGGAGCAGGGGGACATGTCAGTAAACGCCTATGCTGCTCGTTTTGAGTACCTCGCCCGGTTTTATACCCAGGCGACCTCCGAGGCCTGGAGATGTAGAAAATTCGAAGAAGGACTGAAGCATGGGCTGAAGAGGACCCTAGCCCCGATGTGCATCAGGGAATTCCACGCCTTAGTGGAGAAGGCGAAGATGGTGGAGACCCTGGAAAAGGGTGATTCTCGGGTGATCAGGTCACACCAAGGAGGTTCCTCCAGTGGGAGGGCTAAGGCACAACACCCACAAAGCAAACCCTATGCGAGACCTCCACCACATCGGGCAGGAGCAGCACCTCCCCAGTTTCAACAGCAGCAACCTTGGAAACCCAAGTGTCTTCACTGTGGTGGACCACACGCCTCCAATGCTTGTTTCAAGAAGATTTCAAAGAGGAGATGTTTTGTCTGCCAAAAGATAAGGCACGTTGCTAGGGAGTGCCCTAGCAGGTATGGGGCGACCCAACCCAGTGGCTCCCAACAGTTGAGGAACGAGGGCAACAGACCTCAGGCAACAGGGAGGGTGTTCGCCATGTCTGGAACAGAGGCAGCTCAGTCAGGTAACCTCATCCAAGGTGTTTGTTTTATTGCTGGTAGAGGTGTAAGGGCTTTGTTTGATTCTGGAGCGACACACTCCTTTGTGTCAAGCCTGTGTGTAGCTGAGTTGGGCCTCCTAGTGAAGGAGTTACCTTTCGAACTGTTGGTCTCTACACCTGCGTCAGGACAGGTGTCGACCTCTACAGTGTGCCCCGAATGTCCAGTAATTATGGAGGGACGCAGATTCAAGGTGAACTTGATCTGCCTACCTCTTCAGGACCTGGATGTTATCCTGGGAATGGATTGGTTAGCTGCCAATCACGTTCTCATAGACTGTGGTAGGCAGAAAGTAGCGTTTCCAGACCCCCAAGAATCGGATGTGTTATCAGTTCAACGAGGGCGATCAGAGCTGGAAGGAGGGACGAGGTGCTTTGTGATACTCGCTCGGTCGGAGGTGGAGAATAAAGGGGACGTAAGCAGAATACCCGTGGTGAAAGATTTCACGGATGTATTCCCAGAAGAAGTGCCTGGGTTACCCCCTAAGAGAGAAGTGGAATTCTCTATTGACTTGGTACCTGGAGCTGGACCAATATCAATGGCACCTTACAGGATGGCACCAGCCGAGTTAGTGGAGTTAAAGAAGCAAGTGGAAGAGTTGCTGGAGAAGCAATTCATCAGACCCAGCGTATCTCCATGGGGAGCTCCAGTGCTCCTAGTCAAGAAGAAGGATGGAGGGTCTCGGTTGTGTATAGACTACAGGCAATTGAACAAATTGACCATCAAGAACAAGTACCCCCTACCTCGGATTGATGATTTGATGGACCAAATTCATGGGGCCTCGGTGTTCTCCAAGATTGACCTGAGATCGGGGTATCACCAAATCTTGGTAAAAGCTGAAGATGTTCAGAAGACAGCTTTTAGGTCTCGATATGGGCACTACGAGTATGTAGTGATGCCATTTGGAGTCACCAATGCTCCAGCTCTATTCATGGACTACATGAATAGGATCTTTCGCCCTTTCTTGGATAAGTTTGTGGTGGTCTTCATAGATGACATCCTCATTTATTCAAGGACCGAGGACGAGCATGAGGAACACCTGAGGACAGTATTGGAAATACTGAGAGAGAAGCAGCTCTATGCCAAGTTTTCCAAGTGTGAGTTCTGGCTGAGGGAAGTCAACTTCTTAGGACACGTGATATCTGCCCAGGGGATCTCGGTAGATCCAGCCAAGGTAGAGGCAGTGCTGCAATGGGAACGTCCTAAGACCGTGACTGAGATAAGGAGCTTTGTGGGGTTGGCGGGCTACTATCGGAGGTTTATTGAGGATTTTTCCAAGATAGTGGCTCCTTTAACACAGCTAACCCGCAAGGATCAACCTTTTGCTTGGACCGACCGATGTGAGCAGAGCTTCAAGGAACTAAAGGAGAGGTTGACCAGTGCTCCAGTGCTGGTGATCCCCGAGGTAGGAAGACCTTTTGATGTCTTCTGTGACGCTTCATATCAAGGCTTGGGATGTGTTTTAATGCAAGAGAAGAGAGTGGTTGCATATGCTTCAAGACAACTCAAGGTTCATGAGAGAAACTACCCTACGCATGACTTGGAATTGGCGGCAGTGGTTTTTGCCTTGAAGATCTGGAGGCACTATCTATATGGAGCTCGGTTCCAGGTGTTCAGTGACCACAAGAGCTTGAAGTACCTGTTCGATCAGAAGGAACTAAACATGAGACAAAGAAGGTGGATGGAATTCCTAAAGGATTACGACTTTCAACTCATGTATCACCCAGGGAAGGCCAATGTAGTGGCAGATGCCTTGAGTAGGAAGTCTATACAAGTCGCCACCATGATGATGGAAGAGCAGAAACTGATCGAGCAGTTCAGAGACTTAAACCTTGGAGTAGAATTTCACGTGAATCACATTAGTTGTAGCAAGCTGACTATAACTAATGACTTCCTGGGAATGTTGAAGGATAAGCAATTGGGGGACCCTAGCCTGAAGCACACTGTAGAGTCACTAGGGACAGATCAGGCGAGAGGCTTTGAGATGGGCGATGATGGGATCTTGAGGTTTGATGGCAGAATTTGCATACCTGCAAATGATGAGTTGAAGAAGATGATCCTAGAGGAAGGTCATAAGAGTCGCCTTAACCTTCATCCAGGCATGAACAAGATGTACCATGACTTGAAGGAGTCATTTTGGTGGTCGGGCATGAAGAGGGACATCGCCCAGTATGTGACAACCTGCTTAACGTGTCAGAAGGCAAAGGTAGAACATCAAAGGCCTGGTGGGTTATTACGACCATTGGATATCCCTGAGTGGAAATGGGACAGCATTGCCATGGATTTTGTCACCCATTTACCCAGATCGACAAAAGGTCATGATGCAATCTGGGTCATCATTGATAGGCTGACGAAGAGTGCCCACTTTCTTCCAGTGAATATGAAGATGGCTATGGTCAAGCTGGCACAGTTATACATCCAAGAAATAGTAAGGCTGCATGGAGTGCCTTCCAGCATCGTTTCAGATAGAGATCCCAGGTTTACTTCACGGTTTTGGCAGACCTTACAAGAATGCTTGGGAACTAAGTTGAGGATGAGCTCTGCATATCATCCCCAAACAGATGGTCAGTCAGAGAGAACGATCCAATCTCTGGAAGATCTGCTGAGGGCGTGCGTCTTGGATCAATTGGGAAGTTGGGAGGAGGTGTTGCCACTAGTAGAGTTTACCTATAACAATAGCTACCACGCCAGTATTGGGATGGCCCCATATGAAGCCCTGTATGGGAGGAAATGCAGAACCCCCTTATGTTGGTACCAAGAGGGCGAGGCAGTCTTGGTTGGGCCAGAGTTGATTCAACAGACGACCGAGAAGGTAAAGCAGATACAAAGCAGAATGAAAGCTTCTCAGAGTAGGCAGAAGTCCTATGCAGATCAGAGGAGAAAGCCTTTGGAGTTTGCTGCTGGAGATCACGTGTTCATGAAAGTGACACCAACCAAGGGTGTAGGGCGGGCGATCAGGTCAAAGAAGTTGTCCCCTAAGTTCGTGGGACCATATCAGATCTTAAGAAGGATTGGCCCAGTGGCGTATGAGATCGCCCTACCTCCCCATCTGGCGAATCTGCACAATGTCTTTCACGTGTCACAGCTGAGGAAGTACATGGCAGACCCCAGTCATGTGCTGGATGTAGACGACGTGCAGATCAGAGATGACTTGTCCTTTGAAGCAAAACCAGTCAGGATTGACGATCGGCAAAGTAAACAGCTCAGAGGCAAGACCATCGACATGGTGAAAGTGGTGTGGGATGAGAGATCGGGGGATTCAACTTGGGAGTTAGAAGAACCCATGAGGGAGGCTTATCCATACCTCTTTTCCTTGTAATCCAATTTTCGAGGACGAAAATTTTTCTTGTTGGGGAGAATGTAAGGACCTGAAAAATTTATTGGAATGAAAGAGTATGTTTTAAATAAATTCTAAGTATGTTTTTATTTAGAATAGAAGGGAGGAAAAAGTTAAGTTTAGAAGGCTACGAGGTCGCCGGTCGCCTGCTACACATGAGCGCCATGCAGGCATCGCGCGGGCGCGAGAGGCATGCAGGCATCGCGCGGGCGCGAGAGGCATGCAGGCATCGCGCGGGCGTGAGAGGCATGCAGGCATCGCGCGGGCGCGAGAGGCATGCAGGCATCGCGCGGGCGTGAGAGGCATGCAGGCATCGCGCGGGCGCGAGAGGCATGCAGGCATCGCGCGGGCGCGAGAGGCATGCAGGCATCGCGCGGGCGCGAGAGGCATGCAGGCATCGCGCGGGCGCGAGAGGCATGCAGGCATCGCGCGGGCGCGAGAGGCATGCAGGCATCGCGCGGGCGTGAGAGGCATGCAGGCATCGCGCGGGCGCGAGAGGCATGCAGGCATTGCCAGGGCGCGATGCATGTGGACGTGGCCAAGGCGCGAGAGTTATGAGGGCGTCGCCAGGGAAGACATCGGTTGTCTCCCAGAGGAAGACATCGGTCGTTCGCCAGGAAGATGTCATCGGTGGTTATCTTCGCGCGAGGTCATCGGTGGATCGTCTTCGCGCGAGAAGTCATCAGTGGTTTCTCTTCGAGCTGGTAGCCATCGGCGAAAGGTCATCGCGCGACGTTGAGTTACACCCAGAGAACGTGGGCCCCAGACTCCCAGCAAGAGATGTTCTGCACGCGCGCCACGTAGACAAAAAAATGGTTCAGAATAGTGACCTCAGAGCTTAGCCTGCGCAGAGGCACGCTTAGTAGTACTGTTCAGGGAAGCGTACACGCAAACTTCCCTGCAGAGTAGGTGGTGGCAGCTGCTTTTGGAGGGATAAGTTGGTTTAAGTTACAAAAATCCACTGCTGAGAGAAAAGAAAACATTGTTGTATTCGACGAGAGAAAGAGTGAGTTCCTTCCCTTCTCCTCCAGTTACCTCCTCCGCGTTGCGATTTCAGCATCTCCACACAAGAGTACGACGAGAAGCGACACCATTGGAGCACCTGGGAAAGTTCTCTGCAACTCCTTCAAAACCAGACTCAAGAACAGAGCCAAGGCGTCGTTCAAGCTTCGTTGGGTTTCGGAGCTCCTGGTGGTTGCGCAAGTCCAGGTAAGGGAAGCTAGACCTCTTTTTCCATACAAGCCACAGTGTAGCTATCTCTGAAGTGAGGGCGACGTGGTCGCCATTCTTGTTTTTCATCTGCGTAAAATGCTCTGTTTGTGTGCTTGGGCGACGTGGTCGCCGGTTTTATATACAGTCTTCGAAACACCCTGTTTTTGAACTAGATCGCCGGTTTTGGCGCTGTTTTACGAACTCCCCTGTGTTTGACGTTGTTTGAAGCTGTTTGGGATTTAAATACAATATATATGTGATATTCGAAAGTTTGAAACGTTGAAATGGTTGTTGCTGTGATTTGAAATATTCCTTTGTATGGCATGACGTCTTGAATGCTGTGAATGTGGGATCGAGGCATAGTATTTTCAGGAAAGAAAATACCGTGTAAGATCTTGTAGTAGGTGCATTGATCGGTGATTCCTAAGGGGATATCCTGACTCTGCTGAGGTAATGGAATCACGTAGAGGAAGTTACTCAGTTGTTGAGAGTCGAAGGAGGTCTATATGATGGGCGTCTCGTGTGAAAAAGAACGAGCTCCGCCTGTCCTATGGATCAACCCTGTCATACCAGGAGAACTATTGACATTGAGATGATATATGCGCATGCTGTGTGGATTCACAGCGACCTTGTGTGGATTTCACAGTGGTGTGGTATGACAGGTGCAGATCTCTGAGTCTAATCAACGCACGAGTCAATCCGGAAGTAGTGTCAAGTGTCTTGTGTGGTGAGTCAGTGGAAAGTCTGACGTGAGAAATGAGAAACATTGATAGTTTATAGACACTTGATGCAGTATTGTGAAATGGAATGACTATGGGTGAATGTTGTGAAATGTGTGATTTTGGGCGATCAGGTGAATGATATGAGCAACTCTACGTTTTACATGGATATTTTGAAACTTGTTTTACTTTGATTTTCATGTTCATGATTTAAACTTCCTTTAAATTATATAGCTTACCCTGCGTGTTTTGGTTCTGTGGCTGTTCTTTTAAAACTGTGATGATCGTGTAATCTTTACGCGGGAGCAGATGATCTTCCAGGAAGTAGAGCTCCTTAGTGAGTGATCGCCGGAAGCAGATCGGCTGTTTTTGGGTCCCCCGATGGGCGATCGGCCTCGTCCGATAGGAGATCGGTCTCTTCCGATAGGAGATCGCCTGCTTCGTTTTTTTTCTGTATTTTGTTTATGTTTCTGGAAAAAAATTTGACCGAATTTGTATTAAACTCCCTGTGAGGAGAAACTACATTTCATATATATAATATTCTGTTCACTTCAATCTATTTGTTACCTTCATTTTCATTATATACATTTGTATGGTATTTTGGCGGGATGTTACATTAATGGTATCAGAGCAGTTCGCCTTAGGATGACCTGAGGGCTGTGGATCCATTGTGTTTCTTCTGCTCATAAAACTTATTTGAGTTTTAAATAACCACTTTAGTGGAAGGTTTTCAAAACGTTTTTGGTATTGAAAGTTTGTGTATGCCTTAGAGGAAGTCCTCCTTGCCTTTGAGCAAGTGCAGGCGAGAACAGAGGAAGTCCTCCTTGCCTTTGAGCAAGTGCAGGCGAGAAAGAGGAAGTCCTTCTTGCCTTTGAGCAAGTGTAGGCAACAGAGGAAGACCTCCTTGCCTTTGAGCGAGTGCAGGCGAGAAGAAGAAAGTCCTCCCTCGACTTTGTACAGCGAGGTGCAGGCGAGTGAAAGTCCTCACCTCGACTTTGTACAGCGAGGCTGAGGCAAGAGAGAAAGTCCTCTCCCTTTGTTTTTTACAGCAAGGTTGAGGCGAGAGAAAAGTCCTCTTCCTCTGCTTCTTACAGCAAGGTTGAGACAAGATGATGTGAGTCTCTTATGAACCTTTCTTGGTTTGGGTTGAGTTGGTATAGGTTTCATTGTATTCATGACACTTTCAAGAATTAGGATCAAAATTCTAAAGAGCAATTAATAGAGTTTCTACTCAAGAAAACAAAGGTTCATACTAAAAACACATGAATAGGTAACTTGTAGTGTAAGATAACAATGGAATATGAATGGGTAATTCAAGAACAGTACCAAACTTCAAAGGAAACACAAGAACAACATAAGAACACCAAGAACAAGTGAAAATACTGATTGAAATTCAATAGGAATTAGAAAATCACAAAGAAATTCATCAAAGAACAAAAACCCATGGATGGAAAACAAGAACAACACATGTATATGGAAACCCATGGTTTGGACGAAATTAAAACAGCAAGAAAACAAGGAAATAAACCAGCAAAGTGCAGAACAATGGCAACAAATGAAAGGAAACAACTCATGGAAAAGATTGAACCGATTAAAAATGGAAAAACTACAAGAAAATACAAATGGGTATTTTTAGAAGATGAATAGAAATGACTTATGTGGTTATAGCCTTTTGGAGATGTGATTCACGCCACTTGGAGGGTGGTTCTTCCAAGATGAGTGGGTGGTGCCGCCACTTGAGAGTCTCCAAAGCTCACAAGATAAGACATGAAGGAGAAGAAGAGACAAGTCTCACAAACTCACTCTCTCTCAATTTCAAGATAGTTTCTTTTCTTCTAACTTTCAACTTGTTTTTTATTCAAAGTACCAAGCACCCCTATTTATAATGGAGAGGGCTGGTCATGTTACAAAGGGGAAGGAGTGGGAAGAGTCACTCTTCTAGCTCCTTCTAGTGCCTAAGAGAGAAAGGAGTAGAAAAGTCACTTTTTCCACTTTTCCCTAAAGAAAGTGCCTAAAATGCCTTACATTTAGAGGTTTCTTTTGGTTTTCCTCTTTGGCATACTCCGAAGGATATTTCTATATTATTTACAAATTTATACAAGATTATTTACAAATATTTATTTATACTACTATCTTTTGAATTTTCAAGAGAACCCAAAATGTTCTACTTTTTAAGAAGACTAGTAAGAAGAATTTTAAATGCTTGGGTGGATGGCCTCTTCCTCCATTAGTGAAATCCTTTTCTACTTGATCTCCATCACAAGAGAACCAAGTCCCTTCCCTCTGCTTCTTACAGCGAGGCTGAGGTGAGAGAGGCAAGACCTCACCCACGACTTCTTACAGTAAGGTTGAGGCAAGAGGGGTCGTCGAGAAGCACTTTTCTTCCCCAAAACACAGGCGTCATAGTTGGTGTTCAAACCCTCTATGCACTCAGCGCTGGTGTGGCAGAGAAGTGCAGCGAAGCCAGAAGCGCGATGACTGATCGGTGGTGCACTAACATGCTAGTCGGTGGTCGGTGGTAGAAGCAAGTTCTGCTGCGTGAAGTCGAAGCGTTTATGCCCGTTAAGTCAGTCATCCAGCACAAAGTTATGTTGAAGGCAATGCTAAGGCAACAGTTAGCCGCGATCAAGTCAGAGGCCAAGTTTGAGGGGTTGCAGGTAGATCGCGCTAAAGCCTAAGCTAGTTAGCAGTTAGTCACATGCAGAGAGCTAAAGAGAAGAAACGCAGCGAACCCTAGCGTGTTTGAGAAGAAGAAAACAGGGAAGGTGAATCTCTAGATGATCCAGAGAGATGCTTTGAAAGTTTGAAGGCGAAGAAGAAGGAATGAAACAGTGTTAGTACCAGAGTGTGCGCTCCTGTAGACCGCCAGAAGACGATTTCTTAGTCTCTTCGCTGAGAACAAGTTCACAGCTCGAGACTGGGGGGCTTGTGATCCGGTCGGTCATCGGTAGCCGATGACATTAGCAGCAGTTGACCACGTGGACCATTCACAGGGTAACACGTGGTAGAGGATAGCAGGCAAATCAGGGAGGCGATCACTCAGAATGGTAATCGCCTCTCGCCTGTGATGATGAGTAATCGCCTATCGCCTTGAGGTGAGTAATCGCCTATCGTGTTGAGGATGAGTAATCGCCTATCGCGTTGAGGATGAGTAATCGCCTATCGCCTTGAGGTGAGTAATCGCCTATCGCCTTGAGGATGAGTAGTCGGTCATCGCCGGTATGGATCAGTAATCGCCTAGATTGCACATGATCGCCGTGTGTTAAGGTTAGGAGATCAGGTGGTCAGCAAGTCGCCGAAAGAGCACATCGCCGGGTGTTTGAGAAGACTTGGCAAGCACTTGTTGTATGGTCTAAGTACAGAGGATAAGTGGCATATCTGCCACCATGTGTAGTGTGAGCTACAATGCCCAGGGTTAACCAGCTCGCCATGTTAAGGTTGCGCCCAGAGTAGCCTGTGTACTAAGCTACTCCCTGTGTGGATAACTTAGTCGCAGGGGCACAGTGGAAGTAACGTTTCAGCTACAGGTACTCCAGATGGTGACACGTGTATGACCAGATGTTATCCACATGTCAAGAGGAATAACCGTCAGGAGAGAGAAAGACTCAGGTATATATACAAACTCTTAACGAAATTGAGAGAGATTTAGTGATAGTTTTGGTGTTCCTGTTGCCTGACTTGAGCGTCGGAGCTACAACGGCCGCCAGAGGCGCCGTCTGTGTGTTTTGCAGGCAGCGTTTGGAGTTCCGGCGATGGTTCTTGGAGCGTTCCTGCAGAACAGAAGGCTAGACGAAGGAGTGACGAGGCAATCCTCCACGTTCGAGTCAAGCGGCAAGATCAGGAAGAGTGAAAAAATGGGCAGCCTTAGGGTTTGACTAAGTCAAACCCGCATCCTTGGCTTGTCCTTCTAGAAACTAGGTCAAAAAGCCTTCCAAAAGGGCCAATAACATCCTAAAATGCTAACTACACCCCCTATTATACTAAAGGCACCTTATTCTAGCCTATATTTGCTATTTGGACTCCCAAAGTGAGCCCAAATTATTTACAATATTTTCTAATCATTAAGAAGACCAGCAGGAAGAACTTTAGGTGCTCTAGTCTTTGTCCCATTCTCCATCTGGTGAGGTCTCTACTTTGAGGTGACTTCTCTTTATATTCTTTAGCATCCTTGATCATCACCTTGTGGGCTTGGTTTTCATCATGCCCCCCAGGTTGGAGAGAATTCGACCATGAATTCAGAACCCCTGAATATAACATAGTCAGTGTGTTCACATAGAAAATAGGGCAAGAACTGAGATGTGAACTTGACATATAGTCTTAAAGCTCGGGGAGTTCAAAAGAAGGGATACGATATATAGACCAAGGTTGAAAAGAGTGTGTGGGAATGACAAAGTTATGTGAAGAAAATCCTCTTAGAAGGTGGAAACCTTTAGGAGGGGATGGAAAGTCATTCCTAACATTCTTTAACAAAGATGGTGTGTAGATAGAAACCGTTGATAATGAAAAAGATAAGGAAGAAGGACACCTCCAAGGTGCAGTTTGTAGCATGGGTCGAGTCAACATGATTGATTTAGTTGTATAAGAGGAAACTTTGTGACTCGGGTTATCTTTTCTTGCTTTCTCCTTTTCATTTTCTCTTTTGGTTTTCATTTCGATTTGGTCCTCATGAACCTCTTTGGGAGAGAGGGGTTTTAAGGTAACCTTATGCCCTTGGAAGGTAAAAATCATTTTGTTGGTTAGGCCATCATGTAGAACATGTCTATCATATTGCCAAGGCCTTCCCAATAGAATATGGGTTGCTTCCATGGGCATAACATCACATAAAACCTCATCTTTGTACTTGCCTATAGCAAAAGTTATGAGGACTTGTTGATTAACCATGATTTCACCCTCTTGACTAAGCCATTGAAGCTTGTAGGGCTTTGTATGAGAGATGGTGGGTAGTCCAAGCTTGTCCACCACTCTTGTACTTGTCACATTAGCACAACTACCCCCATCAATTATCATGGAACATAACTTGTTGTTGATAAGGCAGCGGGTGTGGAATGTAACACCCCGCCAAATCCTTTTCATATTTATATAGTGAAATAAAGGTAAAACAATAATATCGAAGTGAACATATATATATATATATATGTAATGAAATTTCTCCTCACAGGGAGTTTAATACATATCCAGTCAGTGAGGAGCTCTACTTCCTGCAACATCATCTGCTCCCGTGCAAATATACACGATCATCACAGGTTTAAGAAAAATAACCACGATACAAAACAAAGGGTAAGCTAGATATTTTTAAAAACTTTAAATATGAAACTTTATATCAATAGAAAGCATAAATCTTCACACCATTCATAATCTATATCAATTTCAACCATCAACATCCCCATATTCCACAAACTCGTCAAGTGTCTATTCAATACATTCAATACTCATGGTTCACATGTCAGACTTTCCACTGACTCATAACACATAGACACATGACTCTACTTCCGGAAGACTCGTGCGTTGAACTTAGCATCCAGAGGCCTGCACCTGTCATACGAAATTGCTGTAAAGTTTCCACAGCCATGCGCATAAACATAATCCCGAGCTCAATCTCAATCTCAATATCCTCACTCTCTCAGTATGACAGGGTTAATCCATATAACAGGTCAAGTCAGTTATCTTTCAAATGACTTACCCATACATATGGACCTCCTTCGACTCTCACCAACTGAATGACTTCATCTATGTGATTCCATCATATCAGCAGAGTCAGGATCGCCTCATTCACAGGATACTCACTGATCAATACACCTCATAACCAATCTCAACACGGTATTTCCTTTCCTGAAAATACTATGTCTTGATCACCATTTCACATTCATCCAGTACATCATATCACACGTAAAAGCACAACTGCATCATATAATATTTTGAATCTTTTCTTAAACAATTACAATCACAGAAACAATCATGCCCAAGTTCAGATTTTCGAATATCACACGCATTTCACATTTCAATCTCAAACAGTTTCAAACGACACTAAAACAGGGGAGTTAGAAATCAACATTAAAACCGGCGATCACATCGCCCCACACATAAAAACAGAGCATCGTGAAAAGAATATGAAACCGGCGACCACGTCGCCCTCACATCAGAACCTACTCGCCTAAAGTTTTTATAAACGAAAATGCTAGCTTCCCTTACCTGAACTTGCGCAAAAACACCAAGAGCTCCAAAACCCACCGAAGCTTAAAGATGCCTTAACTCTGTTTTAGCGTCCGGTTTGGAGAACTTGCAGAGAACTTCCCAGGAGTCCAAGGGCAGTCGTCGCTCGTCGTATTGGTGCTTGAGGATGCTAGAATCGCAGCGCGAAGGAGAGAAAAGAGAAGGATGAAGGTAAACTCACTCTGTCACTCTTGAACCACAACAACGTTCTTTGCCTCTCAGAAGTGAGTTTTTGAATCTAAACCAACTTGTCCATAATTGCCGCTGCCACTACCCACTCTGCAGGAAAGCTTGCGTGCACACTTCCTTGAATAGTATGACCACGTGGGTTTTGCGCACACCAACTCTCTGACGCTAACTATTCTGAAACACCCTTTCTGTCTACGTGTCACGTATGCAGAACGTCTCATGCTGAGAGCCTGGGTCCCACCTTATCTGTCTGAAACACGACATCGCGCGATAACCTTCCACCGATGACTTCTCGCGCGATGACTATGCACCGATGTCTCATCCTGGCGGACGACCGATGTCTCTCCCTGGAGGACGACCGATGTCTCTCCCTGGAGGACGACCGATGTCTATCCCTGGTGATGACCGCATGTCTCTCGCCCTGACGATGCCCGCGTGTCTCTCGCCCTGGCGATGCCCGCATGTTGTAAGGACCTGTAAAATTAAATTGGAATAAAAGGAATATATTTTAAATGAATTCTAAGTATGTTTTTATTTAAAATAAAAAGGAAGGAAAGTGTAGCTTAGAAGACTATGAGATCGCCTGGTTAGTACATAATCGCCTGTCGCCTAGATTACACATGATCGCCAATCGCCTATGGTGCACATGATCGCCGAAAGTGCACTCAGTATGTAGTCAGGATACTGGATCAACCATAGTGGGTTCCAAAAACCACGCGTATCAAGGTGTGGGTTAAGCCTTAGATACGTTGTGCATGCGAAGCTCTATGCTTGAGCATAAGAAATCGTCATTAGTGTTGCATGCATGGGCGCACGAGGAGTAGTGTTTATCTACTCTTGGAAATGTGAAGCTACCAACGTCACCAAGTCATGTGGAGATGATACCTTGGACGTAACGTAGTGGGATGAAGAACCTTCAGCAAGGCGTGGCGATGTGTCGTCGGGCATCGCCGGGCGCGAGGCATGCGGGCATCGCCAGGGCGCGAGGCATGCGGGCATCGCCAGGGCGCGAGGCATTCGGGCATCGCCAGGGCACGAGACTTGCGGGCATCGCCAGGGCGCGAGGCATGCGGTCATCGCCAGGGTGAGACATCGGTCGTCTCCCAGGGAGAGACATTGGTCGTCTCCCAGGGAGAGACATTGGTCGTCCACCAGGATGAGACATCGGTGGATAGTCATCACGCGAGCGGTCATCGGTGGAAGGTTATCGCGCGATGTTGAGTTTCACACAGATAAGGTGGGACCCAGGCTCCCAGCATGAAACGTCCTGCACGCGCGACACGTAGACAAAAAGGGTGGTTCAGAATAGTGACATCAGAGTGTTGGCATGCGCAGAGGCACGAGTGGTCGTACTGTTCAGGGAAGCGTGCACGCAAGCTTCCCTGCAGAGTGGGTGGTGGCAGCGGCTTTTGTGGACAAGTTGGTTTAGATTCAAAAACTCAATTCTGAGAGGGAGAACGTTGTTGTGGTTTGAAAGTGACAGAGTGAGTTCACCTTCATCCTTCTCTTTTCTCTCCTTCGCGCTACGATTCAGACATCCTCAAGCACCAGTGCGACGAGCGACGACTGCCTTCGGATACCTGGGGAGTTCTCTGCGAGTTTTCCGTCAGGACGCTAGAACAGATTTAAGGCATCTTTAAGCTTCGGTGGGTTTTAGAGCTCTTGGTGTTTTGCACAAGTCCAGGTAAGGGAAGCTAGCATTTTCGTTTATAAAAAAGTTAGGCGAGTAGGTTCTGAAGTGAGGGCGACGTGGTCGCCGGTTTTCATATTCCTTTTCATGATGCTCTGTTTTTATGTGTGGGGCGACGTGATCGCCGGTTTTAAATGTTGATTTCGAACTCCCCTGTTTTAGTGTCGTTTGAAAATGTTTGAGATTGAAATGTGATATTCGAAAATCTGAACCTTGGAATGATTGTTGTTGTGATTGGAATCGTTCATTTAAGTGTTATATGATGTGTTGAATGTTGTGAATGTGGGATCAAGGCATAGTATTTTCAGGAAAGAAAATACCGTGTAAGATCGTGTAGGATGTGCATTGATCGGTGATTTCTATAATGAGATATCCTGACTCTCCTGAGATAATGAAATCATATAGATGAAGTTATTCAGGCGTTGAGAGTCGATGGAGGTTCATACGTATGGGTAAGTTGTTTGAAAGATAACTACTTGACCTGTTGTGTGGATTCACCCTGTCATACTAGGAGAGTGATGAGATTGAGATTGAGATTATGTTGATGCGCATAGCTGTGGAAACTTTACAGCAGTGTAGTATGACAGGTGCAGATCTCTGAGTCTAGTCAATGCACATGTCTTCCGGAAGTAGTGTCAAGTGTCTTGTGCGATGAGTCAGTGGAAGTCTGACGTGAGAAATGAGAAACATTGAAATTGATAGACACTTGATGAATTATGTGAATTGAACGACTCTTGAGGAATTGTGAAATATGTGATTACTTGATGGTCATGTGAAGGGAATGGGAAAGTTGATGGTTTTTACGTGGGTGTCTTAAATTTGTTTTATCTTGATTTTAAAGTTTCATATCTAAATTCTCTTTCAAATATCTAGCTTACCCTGTGTTTTTTTTGGTGTTGTGTTTGGGTTTTTCTTAAACCTGTGATGATCGTGTATAATTTACACGGGAGCAGATGATGTTGCAGGAAGTAGAGCTCCTCAATGAGTGGTCGCCGGAAGGAGATCGCCTGTTTCTGTTTCTGTTAGGCGATCACCCTTTTTCTGTTTTCTGATAGGAGATCGCCTTTTTCTGTTAGGAGATCGCCTGTTTTTTTTTTCTATTTTGCTGTATTTTGTTTAAGTTTTGGAAAACTGACCGGATATGTATTAAACTCCCTGTGAGGAGAAATTTCATTATATATATATATATATATATATATATATATATACATATGTTCACTTCGATATTATTGTTTTACCTTTATTTCATTTTATAATTATGAAAAGAATTTGGCGGGATGTTACACATGTCTCTCGCCCTGGCTATGACTGATGACACATCGCCACGCCTTGCTGAAGGTTCTTCATCCCACTATGTTACGTCCAAGGTATCACCTCCACATGACTTGGTGACGTCGGTAGCTTCACATTTCCAAGAATAGATCAGCTCTACTCCTCGTGCACCCATGCATGCAACACTAAGGACGATTTCTTATGCTCAAGCATGGAGCTTCGCATGCACAGCGTATCTAAGGCTTAACCCACACCTTGATACGCGTGGATTTTGGAACCCACTATGGTTGATCCAGTATCTTGACCACATACTAAGTGCACTTTCGGCGATCATGTGCACCATAGGCGATTGGCGATCATGTGTACTCTAGGCGACAGGCGATTATGTACCAGAGAAGTCGGAGATCGCCTCCGTCTTCAACAACGGCGATCTCGTAGCCTTCTAAGCTACACTTTCCTTCCTTTATATTTTAAATAAAAACATACTTAGAATTCACTTAAAATATATCACTTTCATTCCAATAAAATTTTCTAGGTCCTTACATGGAAAATATTTTCTCTTTGGGTGTCATCCACAGGTTTTGGAATTGTACCCACCATTCGCCTTATGACCAACAAGTCACCTTCACAAGGTTTTTCACATTCATTTTCACAAGGGGATTTTGATGGGGAAGGGGAGTTAGACCTAGAAGATGCACCACTATGGTCACGTACTACTTGCCCCCCCTTAACCATCATGGTTCGCTTTATTGGACAATCGGCCGTTATGTGCCCAAAACCTAAACATTTAAAACACTTTTTACTTGAGGTTTTGGTAGGAGATTTAGGGGTTGAAGTTGAGGGTTTAGAATCCCTCGGTTTGTAAGTGGACTCCTTTAGAAAATTGGAGGGAAAAGTTGAAGAAGATTTGTCTTTGTTTTTCCAAGATGAGTGGTAGAAGCCATCATTATGAGAATTTTTGAAAGAGTTTTTCTTTGAAATTTGGGATTCTACCTTGATGGCTAGGTGAACCAATTTTTCTAAAGAGGAGTATTCATAAAGTTCTACCACATCTTGTATGTCTCTTCTTAAGCCACTTACAAAGTGAGCCATTTTGGACTCCTCACTTTCATGCATGTCAATTTTAGTTAATATGGTTTCAAGTTCTTTAAAATAAGCATCCACACTTTGTGTTCCTTGTTGAAGCCTTTGGAGCTTCAACAAGAGCTCTTTCCTATAGTGTGGAGGTACAAATCTAGCGTGTAAGGACCTGAGATTTATTGAAATGAATGAGTATGTTAAGTAAATTCTATGTATGTTTTATCTAAGTTAAAAAGGAAGGAAAGTGTAGTCTAGGAAAAACGATAAGAGTTTCTTGTTTATACATCATCGCCGGTCGCCTAGACCACACGTCATCGCCTGGGCGCGAGGCATGCAGGCGTCACCAGAGAAGAGAGACATCGGTCGCTCGCGCGAGAGGTCATCAGCGGGTTGTCATCGCGCGATAGCTCATCAGCGGGTTGTCATCGCGCGATAGCTCATCAGCGGGTTGTCATCGCGCGATAGCTCATCAGCGGGTTGTCATCGCGCGATAGCTCATCAGCGGGTTGTCATCGCGCGATAGCTCATCAGTGGGTGTCATCGCGCGATAGCTCATCCGCGGGTTGTCATCGCGCGATAGCTCATCCGCGGGTTGTCATCGCGCGATAGCTCATCGGTTGTTAGCCTTCGCGCGAGAGGTCATCGGTTGTTAGCCTTCGCGCCTGTGGTCATCGGTGAAAAGGTCATCGCGCTACGTTAAGTTATACACAGAGAACGTGGGACCCAGACTCCCAGCAAGAGACGTTCTGCACGCGCGCCACGTAGACAAAAGGTGGTTCAGAATAGTGACCTCATAGCGTAGCCTGCGCAGAGGCACGCTCAGTAGTACTGTGCAGGGAAGCGTACACGCAAACTTCCCTGCAGAGTGGGTGGTGGCAGCTGCTTTTGGAGGGATAAAAGGGGTTTAAGTTGCAGAAATCCACACCTGAGAGAAAGAAAGCATTGTTGTACTCGAAGAGAGAAAGAGTGAGTTTCCTCCTCCGCGTTGCGATTTCAGCATCTCCACACAAGAGTACGACGAGAAGGAACACCATTGGAGCACTTGAGCAGTTCTCTGCAAGATCTTCAAAACAGAGCCAAGGCATTCTTCAAGCTTCGTTGGATTTCGAAGCTCCTGGTGTTTGCGCAAGTCCAGGTAAGGGAAGCTAGACCTCTTTTCCATACGAGCCATAGTTTAACTATCTTCTGAAGTGAGGGCGACGTGGTCGCCATTTTCGTTTTCATCTGCGTAAAATGCTCTGTTTGTGTGCTTGGGCGACGAGGTCGCCGGTTTTATATACAGTTTTCGAAATACCTTGTTTTTGAACCAGGTCGCCGGTTTTGGCGCTGTTTTGCGAACTCCTTGTGTTTGATGTTGTTTTGAGAACTGCTTGAGATTTACATGAGATATTCGAAAATATGAATCCTTTGAAATGGCTATTGCTGTGATTGAAATCATTTCTTTGAGTATGGTATGATGTGTTGAATGTTGTGAATGTGGGGTCGAGGCATAGTATTTTCAGGAAAGGAAATACCGTGTAAGACCATGTTAGATGTGCATTGATCGGTGATTATGAACGAGATATCCTGACTCTGCTGATAATGGAATCACATAGAGGAAGTTACTCAGTTGGGAGAGTCGAAGGAGGTTCACCTGTATGGGTGGGTTGTTTGAAAGAGAACATACCGACCTGTATTGCGTGGATTTACCTTGTCATACTGTATGGTGATGTGTTGAGATTCATCATATGCCTGTGAATGTGTGAGATTTCACGGCGACCCTGTGGATGTGCGAGATTCCACAGTGGGCAGTGTGACAGGTGCACATCTCCGAGTCTAATCAATGCATGAGTCAATCCGGAAGTAGTGTCAAGTGTCTTGTGTGGTGAGTCAGTGGAAAGTCTGACATGTGAAATGGTGAAATGAGAAACTGGAATACTGATAGACACTTGATGCTGTGGTGTGAAATGGAATGACTATGGGAAATGTTTGTGAATTTGTGAATTTGGGCGATTAGTTGAATGCTATGAGTAGCTCTACGTTTACTTGGATATTTTGGAAACTTGGTTTACTTGGGTTTTTTCATATGCATGATTTAAACTCCTTTCATATTATCTAGCTTACCCTTTTATCTGTCATTTTGGTTGCCTTCTCAAAACTGTGATGATCGTGTAATTGTTACGCGGGAGCAGAAGACCTTCCAGGAAGAAGAGCTCCCTAAAGGGGTGGTCGCCGAGGGCAGAGATCGCCCATTTCCACCTCTCGGTGGTGATCGCCGGATTTTGCCCTACTATCAGATCGCCTGTTTTGAGGTCGCCTGTTATGAGATCGCCGATTTTATGTCTGGCTAGCAAGTCGCCCATTTTTGGGGACTTCTGGTGATCGCCGTTTTGAAGTTGGAGATCGCCGTTTTCTTTTGAGACCGCCTGTCTTACTGCATTTCTTTTATTTTCGTAAAATCTTGCAAACATTTGATTTGGTTATGTATTAAACTCCCTAAGAGGAGCAACTTCATTTCAAATATATATATTATCATGTTATTTCTCTTCAATATTATTTGGTTATATTTAATTTCATTATACCTGTATGTATGTATTACTTTGGCGGGATGTTACATTAATGGTATCAGAGCAGTTCGTCCTTAGGATGACCTGAGGGCTGTGGATCCATTGTGTTTCTTCTGCTCATAAAAGTTATTTGAGTTTTTAAATAACAACTATAGTGAAAGGTTTTCAAACGTTTTGCATTGAAAAGTTTGTGTGTGCTTCTGTGCTTTAGTGAACGTATGCTTTAGCTGAAAATCTTAGTATTAAGGGTGAGAAGATCTTGATGAAGTAATGAGGGTGCACACTCATAACTGGATCGAGATGATTCTCAATCTTAATTCCAAAGATTTGATGTTTAGTATACATTGAACGCTGGTGTGATCTAGTTTAGCTTATTGAGTGTTTTTGCAATTGACTGAAAATGGTTGTTTGATCTGATGGTGATGATATCAGTAGCTGTTCTAATACCTTGCTTGAGATTCTAAGTATTACGAGTATGTTGATAAACTCAAATTCTTTATGATTTTGAGATGCTGACCTTTGTAAGGTCTAGCTGTTACCCCCCTTGAATGAATTGATTCTTATCGGTTTCATTCTTATAGTTGTAGGGATTATAGAAGCCTATAGATTCAGAATTCAGAGCGAAGAAGATGGCACGTAGACCTGCTACCCCACCCCAACCTTCCTCAGAAATGAGTCAAATCGCCAAGGCCATTGAGATGATGGCGACTGCCATTCAGCAGCAGAACGCCGCAATGGCCCAGAACCATCAAGCCACAATGCAGCACTGGGAAACTGCCCGATCTGCTGAGACAAACTCCCACGTTGGTCAGCCCCAGGAACAGATGGGATTAGCTGAGTTCATGAGGCACAACCCACCTAAGTTCAGTGGGAACGCTACCCCTGACCAGGCAGATCAGTGGGTCAGGGAGTTGGAGAAAATCTTTAGGGCGACCTCCTGCCCTGAAGAGAAGAAGCTGCTGTTCGCCACTTATCTGCTATCAGGAGAAGCAGAGTTCTGGTGGATGGGAGCTCAGCAAATGATGGAGGCACGGGAGGATGTTCTGGATTGGGAGAGCTTCAGGGTGAAGTTCTTAGAGAAGTACTTCCCAGACAGCGCCAAGTTTGCAAGAGAGGCTGAGTTCCTGAAGTTGGAGCAGGGGGACATGACTATAAACGCATATGCTGCCCGTTTCGAGTACCTCGCCCGGTTTTATACCCAGGCGACCTCCGAGGCCTGGAGGTGTAGGAAGTTCGAGGAAGGACTGAAGCATGGGCTGAAGAAGACCATAGCACCGATGTGCATCAGGGAGTTCCACGCCTTAGTGGAGAAGGCAAAGATGGTGGAGACCCTGGAAAAGGGTGAGTCTAGGGTGATCAGGTCACACCCAGGAGGTCCTTCCAGTGGGAGAGCTAAGGCACAGCACCCACAAAGCAAGCCATATGCTAGGCCTTCACCACATCGGGTGGGAACAGCTTCATCCCGGTTCCAACAGCAACAACCTGGGAAACTTAAATGTTTCCATTGCGGTGGACCCCATACAGCCAGCGTGTGCCCCAAGAGGGATCCAGAGAGGAGATGTTTTGTCTGCCAAAAGACGGGGCATTTTGCTAGAGAATGCCCTAACCAGAATAGGGCGACCCAGCCCAGTGGCTCTCAGCAGACGAGGAACGAGGGCAGCAGACCTCAGGCAGCAGGGAGGGTGTTCGCCATGTCTGGAGCAGAGGCAACTCAGTCAGGTAACCTCATCCAAGGTGTTTGTTTTATTGCTGGTAGAGGTGTAAGGGCTTTGTTTGATTCTGGAGCGACACACTCCTTTGTGTCAAGCCTGTGTGTAGCTGAGTTGGGTCTCCTAGTGAAGGAGTTACCTTTTGAGCTGTTGGTCTCTACACCTGCGTCAGGACAGGTGTCGACCTCTACAGTGTGCCCTGAATGTCCAGTGATTGTAGAAGGACGTAGATTCAAGGTGAACTTGATCTGCCTACCTCTTCAGGACCTGGATGTCATCCTAGGAATGGATTGGTTAACTGCCAATCACGTCCTCATAGACTGTGGTAGGCAGAAGGTAGCGTTTCCAGACCCCCATGAAGCGGATGTGTTAACAGTTCAACAAGGGCGATCAGCATTGGAAGAAGGGGCGAGGTGCTTCGTGGTGCTCGCCCGGTTGGAAGTGGAGAATAAAGGGGACGTAAACGAGATCCAAGTGGTGAGAGACTTCACCGATGTGTTCCCAGAGGAGGTGCCTGGATTACCCCCTAAGAGAGAAGTGGAATTCTCTATTGACTTGGTACCTGGAGCTGGACCAGTGTCAATGGCACCTTACAGGATGGCACCAGCCGAGTTGGAGGAGTTAAAGAAGCAATTGGAAGAGTTGCTGGAGAAGCAGTTCATCAGACCCAGCGTATCTCCATGGGGAGCTCCAGTGCTCCTAGTCAAGAAGAAGGATGGAGGGTCTCGGTTGTGCATAGACTACAGGCAATTGAACAAATTGACCATCAAGAACAAGTACCCCCTACCTCGGATTGATGATTTGATGGACCAAATTCATGGGGCCTCGGTGTTCTCCAAGATTGACCTGAGATCGGGGTATCACCAAATCTTGGTAAAAGCTGAAGATGTTCAGAAGACAGCTTTTAGGTCTAGATATGGGCACTACGAGTATGTAGTGATGCCATTTGGAGTCACCAATGCTCCAGCTCTATTCATGGACTATATGAATAGGATCTTTCGCCCTTTCTTGGATAAGTTTGTGGTGGTCTTCATAGATGACATCCTCATTTATTCAAAGACCGAGGAAGAGCATGAGGAACACCTAAGGGCAGTATTGGAAATACTGAGGGAGAAGCAGCTCTATGCCAAGTTCTCCAAGTGTGAGTTCTGGCTAAGGGAAGTCAACTTCTTAGGACACGTGATATCTGCCCAAGGGATCTCGGTAGATCCAGCCAAGGTAGAGGCAGTGCTACAATGGGAACGTCCTAAGACAGTGACTGAGATAAGGAGCTTTGTGGGGTTGGCGGGCTACTATCGGAGGTTTATTGAGGATTTTTCCAAGGTAGTGGCTCCTTTGACACAGCTGACTCGCAAGGACCAACCCTTTGCTTGGACCGACCGATGTGAGCAGAGCTTCAGGGAGCTAAAGGAGAGGTTGACCAGTGCTCCAGTGCTGGTGATCCCCGAGATAGGAAGACCTTTTGACGTCTTCTGTGATGCCTCACATCAAGGCTTGGGATGCGTCTTGATGCAAGAGAAGAGGGTGGTTGCATATGCTTCAAGGCAACTCAAGGTGCATGAGAGAAACTACCCTACTCATGATTTGGAGTTGGCAGCGGTAGTGTTTGCCTTGAAGATCTGGAGGCATTATCTATATGGAGCTCGGTTCCAGGTGTTCAGTGACCACAAGAGCTTGAAGTACCTGTTCGATCAGAGGGAGCTAAACATGAGACAAAGAAGGTGGATGGAATTCCTAAAGGACTACGACTTTCAACTCATGTATCACCCAGGGAAGGCCAATGTAGTGGCAGATGCCTTGAGTAGGAAGTCTATACAAGTCGCCACCATGATGATGGAAGAGCAGAAGCTGATCGAGCAGTTCAGGGACTTAAACCTGGGAGTAGAGTTCCACGTGAATCACATTAGTTGTAGTAAGCTGACTATAACTAATGACTTCCTTGTGATGTTGAAGGACAAACAATTGGAGGACCCTAGCCTGAAGCGCACTATGGAGTCACTAGGGACAGATCAGGCGAGAGGCTTTGAGATGGGCGAGGATGGGATCTTGAGGTTTGATGGCAGGATCTGCATACCTACAAATGACGAGTTGAAGGAGATGATCCTAGAGGAAGGCCATAAGAGTCGCCTTAACCTCCACCCAGGCATGAACAAGATGTACCATGACTTGAAGGAGTCATTTTGGTGGTCAGGCATGAAGAGGGACGTCGCCCAGTACGTGGCAACCTGCTTAACGTGTCAAAAGGCGAAGGTGGAACACCAAAGACCTGGCGGGCTGTTGCAGCAACTGGATATCCCTGAGTGGAAATGGGACAGCATCGCCATGGATTTTGTCACCCATTTACCCAGATCAGTAAAGGGTCATGATGCAATCTGGGTCATCATTGATAGACTGACGAAGAGTGCCCACTTCCTCCCAGTAAATATGAAGATGCCCATGGCCAAGTTGGCACAGCTGTACATCAAGGAGGTTGTGAGGTTGCATGGAGTGCCTTCCAGCATCATTTCAGATAGGGATCCCAGGTTCACTTCACGGTTTTGGCAGACCTTGCAAGAGTGTTTGGGAACCAAGTTGAGGATGAGCTCTGCATATCATCCCCAAACAGATGGTCAGTCAGAGAGGACAATCCAATCTTTGGAAGATCTGCTGAGGGCATGCGTTTTAGATCAATTGGGAGGTTGGACGGAGGTGTTGCCACTAGTGGAGTTCACCTATAACAATAGCTACCACGCCAGCATTGGGATGGCGCCATATGAAGCCCTGTATGGGAGGAAATGCAGAACTCCATTATGTTGGTACCAGGAGGGCGAGGCAGTCTTGGTTGGACCAGAGTTGATTCAGCAGACGACCGAGAAGGTGAAGCTGATACAAAGCAGGATGAAAGCCTCTCAGAGTAGGCAGAAGTCCTATGCAGATCAGAGGAGGAAGCCTTTGGAGTTTGCTGCTGGAGATCACGTGTTCATGAAAGTGACACCAACCAAGGGTGTAGGGCGGGCGATCAGGCCAAAGAAGTTGTCCCCCAAATTCGTGGGACCATATCAGATCTTGAGAAGGATTGGCCCTGTGGCGTATGAAATCGCCCTACCTCCCCATCTGGCAAATCTGCACAATGTGTTTCACGTGTCACAGCTGAGGAAGTACATGGCAGACCCTAGTCATGTGCTGGATGTAGACGACGTGCAGATTAGGGATGACTTGTCCTTTGAAGCCAAACCAGTTAGGATTGACGATCGGCAGTGTAAACAGCTCAGGGGCAAGACCATCAACATGGTGAAAGTGGTGTGGGATGAGAAATCGGGGGATTCTACTTGGGAATTAGAAGAACCCATGAGGGAGGCTTATCCATACCTCTTTTCCTTGTAATCCAATTTTCGAGGACGAAAATTTTTGTTGTTGGGGAGAATGTAAGGACCTGAGATTTATTGAAATGAATGAGTATGTTAAGTAAATTCTATGTATGTTTTATCTAAGTTAAAAAGGAAGGAAAGTGTAGTCTAGGAAAAACGATAAGAGTTTCTTGTTTATACATCATCGCCGGTCGCCTAGACCACACGTCATCGCCTGGGCGCGAGGCATGCAGGCGTCACCAGAGAAGAGAGACATCGGTCGCTCGCGCGAGAGGTCATCAGCGGGTTGTCATCGCGCGATAGCTCATCAGCGGGTTGTCATCGCGCGATAGCTCATCAGCGGGTTGTCATCGCGCGATAGCTCATCAGCGGGTTGTCATCGCGCGATAGCTCATCAGCGGGTTGTCATCGCGCGATAGCTCATCAGTGGGTGTCATCGCGCGATAGCTCATCCGCGGGTTGTCATCGCGCGATAGCTCATCCGCGGGTTGTCATCGCGCGATAGCTCATCGGTTGTTAGCCTTCGCGCGAGAGGTCATCGGTTGTTAGCCTTCGCGCCTGTGGTCATCGGTGAAAAGGTCATCGCGCTACGTTAAGTTATACACAGAGAACGTGGGACCCAGACTCCCAGCAAGAGACGTTCTGCACGCGCGCCACGTAGACAAAAGGTGGTTCAGAATAGTGACCTCATAGCGTAGCCTGCGCAGAGGCACGCTCAGTAGTACTGTGCAGGGAAGCGTACACGCAAACTTCCCTGCAGAGTGGGTGGTGGCAGCTGCTTTTGGAGGGATAAAAGGGGTTTAAGTTGCAGAAATCCACACCTGAGAGAAAGAAAGCATTGTTGTACTCGAAGAGAGAAAGAGTGAGTTTCCTCCTCCGCGTTGCGATTTCAGCATCTCCACACAAGAGTACGACGAGAAGGAACACCATTGGAGCACTTGAGCAGTTCTCTGCAAGATCTTCAAAACAGAGCCAAGGCATTCTTCAAGCTTCGTTGGATTTCGAAGCTCCTGGTGTTTGCGCAAGTCCAGGTAAGGGAAGCTAGACCTCTTTTCCATACGAGCCATAGTTTAACTATCTTCTGAAGTGAGGGCGACGTGGTCGCCATTTTCGTTTTCATCTGCGTAAAATGCTCTGTTTGTGTGCTTGGGCGACGAGGTCGCCGGTTTTATATACAGTTTTCGAAATACCTTGTTTTTGAACCAGGTCGCCGGTTTTGGCGCTGTTTTGCGAACTCCTTGTGTTTGATGTTGTTTTGAGAACTGCTTGAGATTTACATGAGATATTCGAAAATATGAATCCTTTGAAATGGCTATTGCTGTGATTGAAATCATTTCTTTGAGTATGGTATGATGTGTTGAATGTTGTGAATGTGGGGTCGAGGCATAGTATTTTCAGGAAAGGAAATACCGTGTAAGACCATGTTAGATGTGCATTGATCGGTGATTATGAACGAGATATCCTGACTCTGCTGATAATGGAATCACATAGAGGAAGTTACTCAGTTGGGAGAGTCGAAGGAGGTTCACCTGTATGGGTGGGTTGTTTGAAAGAGAACATACCGACCTGTATTGCGTGGATTTACCTTGTCATACTGTATGGTGATGTGTTGAGATTCATCATATGCCTGTGAATGTGTGAGATTTCACGGCGACCCTGTGGATGTGCGAGATTCCACAGTGGGCAGTGTGACAGGTGCACATCTCCGAGTCTAATCAATGCATGAGTCAATCCGGAAGTAGTGTCAAGTGTCTTGTGTGGTGAGTCAGTGGAAAGTCTGACATGTGAAATGGTGAAATGAGAAACTGGAATACTGATAGACACTTGATGCTGTGGTGTGAAATGGAATGACTATGGGAAATGTTTGTGAATTTGTGAATTTGGGCGATTAGTTGAATGCTATGAGTAGCTCTACGTTTACTTGGATATTTTGGAAACTTGGTTTACTTGGGTTTTTTCATATGCATGATTTAAACTCCTTTCATATTATCTAGCTTACCCTTTTATCTGTCATTTTGGTTGCCTTCTCAAAACTGTGATGATCGTGTAATTGTTACGCGGGAGCAGAAGACCTTCCAGGAAGAAGAGCTCCCTAAAGGGGTGGTCGCCGAGGGCAGAGATCGCCCATTTCCACCTCTCGGTGGTGATCGCCGGATTTTGCCCTACTATCAGATCGCCTGTTTTGAGGTCGCCTGTTATGAGATCGCCGATTTTATGTCTGGCTAGCAAGTCGCCCATTTTTGGGGACTTCTGGTGATCGCCGTTTTGAAGTTGGAGATCGCCGTTTTCTTTTGAGACCGCCTGTCTTACTGCATTTCTTTTATTTTCGTAAAATCTTGCAAACATTTGATTTGGTTATGTATTAAACTCCCTAAGAGGAGCAACTTCATTTCAAATATATATATTATCATGTTATTTCTCTTCAATATTATTTGGTTATATTTAATTTCATTATACCTGTATGTATGTATTACTTTGGCGGGATGTTACATAGCGCGCATGCATAACTTCAAATTCTCCCAAGAGACCACGGCTGGCCTCTTGTTTAGCCCAATGTCCATTACAGTCTTGTGCCACCATTGCATGGCATAATCAAAAAATTCTAAGGAGGCTAACCTAACTCTTTGATCATCTTGGACCTCATGTACATTAAAAATTTGTTCTACTTTAGCCTTCCAACCTAAATACACATTGGGATCACCTTCCCCACTAAAACTAGGCAATTTTACAAAGGGTAAATAAGGTTTTGCCACATTTCGGCGCCTTTCTTCAAAAATGTGCACCCTCCATTCGTCTTCTTCTTCATGGCTGCCATAGGTTTGGTAACTTCTTGATTCATGCCTTTGATGATGTCTTCTTCCTCGGTGGGGTCTTTCATAGGCCAATTCTAGCCTTTGGAGTCTTTCCTCCATTTGCCTCATCTCTTCCTCTTTTTATGCAATGGTGCACTTAGCCTCCTTCAATTCTCCAATAAGGAAAGCCTTTTGAGGAAAATGGGGCTTAGATGATTCACCACTTGAAAAAGTTGATCCATAACAAAACAAAAACCACAAAACACAAAGAACAAACAATTAAAGAAAACAAGTTAGTAAGACAAGAAGTCTTGCGGCAATATGAAGAAAAACACTAAACCACTCAAAGAATTTCTTTTTTTTCTTCCCTTAACCAAGTTCTTTCTTGTGGATGAGAAATTCTCAAGTGAAAAAGGTCAAAGCCTTCAACACTCAATCCAAAGCAAAAAAATACCACAAAACTTTGAGGGAAAAGAAGAAAAGACAACCAAGAAAAGGTGTAAACAAGAAAGAGCTAAAATGTAAGGACCTAGAAACTTTAATTGGAATGAAAGTGTTATATTTAAATAATTTCAGAAGATGTTATTATTTAAAGTACAAAGAGCTGGTAAATGAAGTTTCATAGTAGTCGGACCTCGGACGTCGCCCAAGGTCTAGGGTCAGCTGGTAGAGGTCGGTCGGCTGACCATTGTATTAACCAAGTAGTCAGGTGCGATGACTTTATCGTGAGGTAATCACGTGGGTGTGCTCGAGGAAGACATGTGGATCAAGAAGAGTAAAGGAAGAAAAGTGTAGCTTAGAAGTCTACGAGATCGCCGTTGTTGAAGACGGAGGCGATCTCCGACTTCTCAGGCACATAATCGCCTGTCGCCTAGAGGAGACATGACCGCCAATTGTAACATCCCGCCAAATTTCTTTGAAAATAAATATAAAACGAAAATAAAGGTGACAAATAGATTGAAGTGAGCAAAATCTTTATATAAAATAAATAAGTTTCTCCTCACAGGGAGTTTAATACAAACGATCACTTCTCCATTAAAAACGTAAACGAAATACAATACAAAAGACAGATAGGCGATCTCCTGGCAAAAAGGGCTATCTCCTATAAGAAGGGCGATCTCCTTTCATATAGGCGATCTCCTATAAGAAGGGCGATCTCCTTTCATAAAGGCGATCTCCTATTATAAAGCAGCAAGAGGGGCGATCACCCAACAGAAAAGAAAACAGGCGATCTCCTTCCAGCGACAATTTTCTAAAGAGTTCTACTTCCTGCAACATCATCTGCTCCCGTGTAAATTATACACGATCATTACAGGTTTAAGAAAAGGCCACAACACAAACGAAAATACAGGGTAAGCTAGACATTTAAAAAGAGTTTAAATAAGGATACTTAAAATAAAATCAAGGTAAACAATTTCAAGATATTCACGTAAAGT
This sequence comes from Phaseolus lunatus, assembly GCA_013389735.1. Lineage (NCBI taxonomy): Eukaryota > Viridiplantae > Streptophyta > Magnoliopsida > Fabales > Fabaceae > Phaseolus > Phaseolus lunatus. Next base: position 453,719 of record JAAFYQ010000152.1, on the reverse strand, counting down.
TATCAAGTTTCTCATACTCTTCACCTGATCACCCAGAAATCACACATTTCACAATATTCTCAAGAGTCATTCTATTTCACAAAACTGCATCAAGTGTCTATCAATTCAATGTTTCTCATTTCTCACGTCAGACTTCCACTGACTCATCACACAAGACACTTGACACTACTTCCGGAAGACTCATGCATTGACTAGACTCATAGATTCGCACCTGTCATACTGCCCACTGTGAAATCACACACATTCACAGGGTCGCCGTGAAATCACACACATTCACAAGCGTATAATGAATCTCAATATCATCACCATCCAAGCATGACAGGGTTAATCCACACAACAGGCCGAGCTCATTCTGTTTCACACGACTCACCCATACGTATGAACCTCCTTCGACTCTCAACGCCTGAATAACTTCATCTATATGAATTCATTATCTCAGGAGAGTCAGGATATCATGACGAATCACCGGTCAATACACATCCTACACGATCTTACACGGTATTTTCTTTCCTGAAAATACTATGCCTCGATCCCACATTCACCACATTCAACACATCACATAACACTTAAAGGAATGATTCAAGTCACAGCAACGATCGTTTCAAAGATTCAGATGTTCGAAGATCACATTTAAGCTTCAACAGTTCAAAGTAACACTAAAAACAGAGAGTTCGCAAACAACGCCAAAACCGGCGATCTAGTTCAAAAACAGGGTATTTCGAGTCTGCATTTAAAACCGGCGACCACGTCGCCCAACACATAGCACAGAGCATTTTACAAGGATGAAAACGAAAACCGGCGACCACGTCGCCCTCACTTCAGAAAATAGCTAAACTATGGCTTGTATTGAAAATGAAGTCTAGCTTCCCTTACCTGGACTTGCGCAAACACCTAGAGTTCCGAAACCTAACAAAGCTTGAAGAACGCCTTGGCTCTGTTTTTGCGTCTGGTTGAAGGACTTGCAGAGGACTGCCCAGGTGCTCTAATGGTGGCTGTCGCTCGTCGTACTCTCGTGTGAAGGTGCTAGAATCGCAGCGCGAAGGAGGCAACTGGAGGAGAAGGGAGGTAACTCACTCTTTCTCTCTTTGAAGGCTGCAACGTTTCTTTCTCTCAGCAGTGGGTTTTCTGCATCTTAAACCAACTTATCCACCAAAACCAGCTGCCACCACCCACTCTGCAGAGAAGTCTGAGAACCACTGCTCTGAACAGTACTGCCACTGTTGTCGCTTGTGCATGCCAGCCACTGCTCTGAACAGTACGACCGCGAGTGTCTCCTGCGCATGCCAACATTCTGATGTCACCACTCTGAATCATCCTTTTTGTCTACGTGGCGCGCGTGCAGGACGTTTCATGCTGAGAGTCTGGGTCCCACTTTACTCTGTGTGGAACCCGACGTCGCGCGATAACTTTCCACTGCTGACTCATCCTGGCGAACGACCGATGTCTCCTTTGCCCTGGAAGACGACCGATGTCTTCCTCTGGGAGACAACCGATGTCTTCCCTGGCGACGCCCTCATAACTCTCGCGCCTTGGCCACGTCCACATGCCTCGCGCCCTGGCAATGCCCGCGTGCCTCGCGCCCGCGCGATGCCCGCATGCCTCTCGCGCCCGCGCGATGCCTGCATGCCTCTCGCGCCCGCGCGATGCCTGCATGCCTCTCGCGCCCGCGCGATGCCTGCATGCCTCTCACGCCCGCGCGATGCCTGCATGCCTCTCGCGCCCGCGCGATGCCTGCATGCCTCTCGCGCCCGCGCGATGCCTGCATGCCTCTCACGCCCGCGCGATGTCCACCTGGCGCTCATGTGTAGCAGGCGACCGGCGACCTCGTAGCCTTCTAAACTTAACTTTTTCCTCCCTTTCTATTCTAAATAAAAACATACTTAGAATTCATTTAAAATATAACTCTTTTATTCCAATTTAATTTTTCAGGTCCTTACACCAATCGCCTATGGTGTACGTGATCGACGGGAGTGCACGTAGTATGTGGTCAAGATGCTGGATTAACCATAGTGGGTTCCAAAAACCACGCGTATCAAGGTGTGGGTTAAGCCTTAGATACGCTGGGCATGCGAAGCTCTATGCTTGAGCATACGAAATCGTCCTTAGTGTTGCATGCATGGGCACACGAGGAGTAGTGCTGATCTATTCTTGGAAATGTGAAGCTACCGACGTCACCAAGCCATTTGGAGGTGATACCTTGGACGTAACATAATGGGAGGATGAACCTTCAGCAAGGTGTGACGATGTGACATCGGTGACCAGAGTAAGGCGATGTATTCTCGTCACACACAAGGGCGATAAGAGATCGCTGTAACATCCCACCAAATTCCTTTTCATATTTATGTAATAAAATAAAGGTGAAACAAATATATCGAAGTGAACATAATTATATATATGTAATGAAGTTTCTCCTCACAGGGAGTTTAATACATAATCGGTCAGTTTTCCAAAACTTAAACAAAATACAGCAAAAAAAAAAAAAAACAGCCGATCTCCTAACAGAAAAAGGCGATCTCCTATCAGAAAAGGGCGATCTCCTATCAGACAACAGAAAAAGGGTGATCGCCTAACAGAAACAGAAACAGGCGATCTCCTTCCGGCGACCACTCACTGAGGAGCTCTACTTCCTGCAACATCATCTGCTCTCGTGTAAATTATACACGATCATCACAGGTTTAAGAAAAAGCCAAACACAACACCAAAATCACAGGGTAAGCTAGATATTTGAAAGAGAATTTAGATATGAAACTTTAAAATCAAGATAAAACAAATTTAAGACACCCACGTAAAAACCATCAACTTTCTCATTCCCTTCACATGACCATCAAGCAATTACACATTTCACAATTCCTCAAGAGTCTTTCAATTCACACAATTCATCAAGTGTCTATCAATTTCAATGTTCCTCATTTCTCACGTCAGACTTCCACTGATTCAACACACATAGACACATACCACACCACTGTAAAGTCCACATAGGACAGCTAGTAAAGTCCACATAGGACAGCTAATTAAGTCCACACAGGACAGCAAGTAAAGTCCACACAGGACAGCAAGTAAAGTCCACACAGGACACTTGACACTACTTCCGGAAGACTCGTGCATAGACTAGACTCAGAGATCTGCACCTGTCATGCTGCACCACTATGAAATCACACACATTCACAGGGTCGCTGTGAAATCACACACATTCACAAGCGTATAAATGAATCTCAATATCATCACTATCCTAGCATGACAGGGTTAATCCATACAACGGGTCGAGCTCGTTCTCTTTCAAACAACTCACCCATACATATGAACCTCCTTCGACTCTCAACGCCTGAATAACTTCATCTATATGATTCCATTATATCAAGAGTGACAGGATATCTCATAAAAACGAATCACCGGTCAATGCACACTCTACACGATCTTACACGGTATTTTCTTTCCTGAAAATACTATGCCTTGATCCCACATTCACAACATTCCACACATCATACAACACTTAATGAATGATTCCAATCACAACAACAATAATTCCCTGGTTCAGATTTTCGAATATCACATTTAAATCTCAAACAGTTTCAAATAACACAAAAACAGGGGAGTTCGAAAAACGACGCCAAAACCGGCGATCTCGTCCAAAAACAGGGGATTATGCAATAACAGTTGAAAAACCGGCGACCACGTCGCCCCATCATCTCAATCATCTAATATAAGGTTTTCGTTGGAAATAAGGCTAGCTTCCCTTACCTGGACTTGTGCAAAACACCAAGAGTTCCAAAACCCACCGAGCTTAAAGGTGCCTTAGCTCTGTTTTAGCGTCTGGTTTGGAGAACTTGCAGAGAACCTCCCAGGTGCTCTAAGGGTAGTCGTCGCTCGTCGTACTTTTGCTTGAGGGTGCCTGAAACGCAGCGCGAAGGAGAGAAAAGAGAAAGATGAAGGTGAACCCACTCTGTCACTCTTGAACCACAGCAACGTTCTTTGCCTCTCAGAAGTGGGTTTTTGAATCTTAAACCAACTTGTCCGTAAAAGCCGCTGCCACCACCCACTCTGCAGGGAAGTTTGCGTGTACGCTTCCCTGAACAGTACGACTACGCGTGCCTCTGCGCAGGCCAACACTCTGATGTCACTATTCTGAACCACCCTTTTTGTCTACGTGTCGCGCGTGCAGTACGTCTCATGCTGAGAGCCTGGGTCCCACCTTATCTGTGTGAAACTCGACATCGCGCGATAATCTTCCACCGATGTCTCATCCTGGCGGACGACCGATGTCTCTCCTTGGAAAACGACCGATGTGTCCCTCATCCTGGCGATGACCGTCTGTCTCTCATACCGGCGATGACTGACGTGCCTCATCCCGGTGATGACTGATTCCTCATCCTGGCAGACAACCGATGTCTCACCCTGGAGGACCACCGATGTCTCACCCTGGCAGACCACCGATGTGCTCCCATCCTGGTTGATGACTGATGTTCCTCTCGTCCTGTTGGCGATCTCTTATCGCCCTTATGTGTGACGAGAACACATCGCCTTACTCTGCTCACCGATGTCACATCGTCACACCTTGCTGAAGGTTCTTCATCCCACTATGTTACGTCCAAGGTATCACCTCCACATGGCTTGGTGACGTCGGTAGCTTCACATTTCCAAGAACAGACCAGCACTACTCCTCGTGCGCCCATGCATGCAACACTACGGATGATTTCTTATGCTCAAGCATAGAGCTTCGCACGCACAGCGTATCTAAGGCTTAACCCACACCTTGATACGCGTGGTTTTTGGAACCCACTATGGTTAATCCAGCATCTTGACCACATACTACGTGCACTCCCATCGATCACGTACACCATAGGCGATTGGCGGTCATGTCTCCTCTAGGCGACAGGCGATTATGCGTCAGAGAAGTCGGAGATCGCCTCCGTCTTCAATAACGGCGATCTCGTAGAAAACTTCTAAGCTACACTTTTCTTCCTTTACTCTTCTTGATCCACATGTCTTCCTCGAGCACATCCACGTGATTACCTCACGATAAAGTCATCGCACCTAACTACTTGGTTAATACAATGGTCAGCCGACCGACCTCTACCAGCTGACCCCAGACCTTGGGCGACGTCCGAGGTCCGACTACTACGAAACTTCATTCACCAGCTCTTTGTATTTTAAATAATAACATCTTCTGAAATTATTTAAATATAACACTTTCATTCCAATTAAAGTTTCTAGGTCCTTACAATCGCCAACAGGATGAGAGGAACATCAGTCATCAACCAAGATGGGAGACACATCGGTGGTCTGCCAGGGTGAGACATCGATGGTCCTTCAGGGTGAGACATCGGTTGTCTGCCAGGGTGAGACATCGGTGGTCCTCCAAGGTGAGACATGTAACATCCCGCCAAAATAATACATACATCCATGTATAATTGAAATTAAGTGTAACCAAATAATATTGAAGAGTGCAAAATAATATGTATTTATATATATATCAGAAATGAAGTTACTCCTCTTAGGGAGTTTAATACATAACCAAATCAAATGTTTGCAAGATTTTACGAAAATAAAAGAAATGCAGTAAGACAGGCGGTCTCAAAAGAAAACGGCGATCTCCAACTTTAAAACGGCGATCTCTAACAGAAGACCTCAAAACGGGCGATCTTCTATCAGGACACGAAAACCGGCGATCACCACCGAGAGGTAGAAACCGGCGATCTCTCCCTCGGCGACCACTCACTAAGGAGCTCTCCTTCCTGGAAGATCATCTGCTCCCGTGTAACAATTACACGATCATCACAGTTTTTAAAGAGAACCAAGCACAACACCAAAGAAACACCACAGGGTAAGCTAGACATTTTAAAGAGAGTTTAAATAGGAACATTAAAATTAAGGTAAAACAAGTTTCAAGATTATCCATGTAAAACGTAGAGCTACTCATCCCTTCACCTGATCGCCCAAAAATCATAAACTTCACAACTTTCCTCAGAATCATTCTATTTCACAATACAGCATCAAGTGTCTATCAATATTCAAGTTTCTCATTTTACATGTCAGACTTTCCACTGACTCACAACACAAGACACTTGACACTACTTCCGGATTGACTCGTGCGTTGAACTTAGTATCCAGAGACATGCACTTGTCATACCATACCACTGTGAATCCACACAGCATGCGCATATACAATCTCAATGTTACCATTCTCCTGGTATGACAAGGTTAATCCATACAACAGCTCGAGCTCGTTCCCATTTGAACAACTCGCCCATACGTATGAACCTCCTTCGACTCTCACCAACTGAATAACTTCATCTACGTGATTCCATTATCTCAGCAGAGTCAGGATCGTCTCATTAACAGGTTACTCACTGATCAATGCACTTCCTAACCAATCTCAACACGGTATTTCCTTTCCTGAAAATACTATGCCTCGATCCCACATCCAAACACATCATACCATTCAAGTAAATGATTCAAATCACATCAACAAACATTTCAAAGCTTCAGATCTTCGAATATCTCATGTAAATCTCAAGTAGTTTCAAAACAGTATCAAAAACAGAGGAGTTCGTAAAACAGCGCCAAAACCGGCGATCTAGTTCAAAAACAGAGTGTTTCGAAGATTATGTTTAAAACCGGCGACCACGTCGCCCAAGCACACAACATAGGGCATTTCACACAGATACAAACGAAAATGGCGACCACGTCGCCCTCACTTCAGAAAGACTACGCTATGGCTCGTATGGAAAAAGGGGTCTAGCTTCCCTTACCAGGACTTGCGCAAACACCAGGAGTTCCGAAATCCAACGAAGCTTGAAGAACGCCTTGACTCTGTTCTTGTGTCTGGTTTTGAAGAGCTTGCAGAGAACCACCCAAGTGCTCCAATGGTGGCTGTCGCTCGTCGTATTCCCGCGTGAAGGTGTACTAGAATCGCAGTGTGAAGGAGAGAAATGGAGAGGAAGGAGGTAACTCACTCTTTCTCTCTTTGAATGTTGCAACGTTTTTTCCCTCTGAGCAGTGGCTTTCTGCATCTTAAACCACTTATCCACCAAAAGCAGCTGCCACCACCCACTCTGCAGAGAAGTCTGAGAACCACTGCCCTGAACAGTACGACCACTGTTGTCTCTGGTCCATGCCAACCACTGCTCTGAACAGTACTGCCACTGTTTGTCGTTTGTGCATGCCAGCCACTGCTCTGAACAGTACTACCATTGTTGTCTCTTGTGCATGCCAACGGCTGATCTGAACAGTACGACCGCGAGTGTCTCCCGCGCATGCCAACATTCTGATGTCACTATTCTGAACCACCCTTTTCGTCTACGTGGCGCGCGTGCAGAACGCCTCATGCTGGATGTCTGGGTCCCACGTTCTCTGTGTATAACTTAACGTAGCGCGATGACCTTTTCACCGATGACCACAGGCGCGAAGACTATCCACCGATGACCTCTCGCGCGAAGGCTAACAACCGATGACCTCTCGCGCGAAGGCTAACAACCGATGACCTCTCGCGCGAAGGCTAACAACCGATGACCTCTCGCGCGAAGGCTAACAACCGATGACCTCTCGCGCGAAGACTCTCGACCGATGACCTCTCGCGCGAAGACTCTCGACCGATGACCTCTCGCGCGAAGACTCTCGACCGATGACCCCTCGCGCGAAGACACACCCCGCAGCATGCCTCGCGCCCTGCGATGCCCGATGACACTCGCCACTCCCCCCTGGAGGTTCTTCATTCCACTATGTTACATCCAAGGTATTCTCTCCACAAGGCTTGGTGACGTCGGTAGCTTCACACTTCCAAGAGTTGATTAGCACAAGTCCTCGTGCGCCCAAGCGTGTAACGTTAAGGATGATTCTCTTATGCTCAAGTATAGAGCTTCGCCTGCCCAGCGTATCCAAGGTTTAACCCACACCTTGATACGCGTGGCTTTTGGGACGTACCAGGGTTGATCCAACATTTTGGCTACACACTAAGTGTAGTTTCGGCGATTAGGTGTACTCTAGGCGACAGGCTACTAGGTACACACAGGCGATAGGCGTTCAAGCATAAGCTAGGCGATAGGCGTTCAAGTGCCAGAGAAGTTGGAGATCGCCTACCCGCTTAATAACGGCGATCTCGTAGGCTTCTCAGCTATACATTCCTTCCTTTATATTTAAATAAACACGTGCTTCGAATTTATTTATAATATAACACTTTTATTCCAATATAAACTTCTAGGTTCTTACAATCTCCCCAACAAGAAAAATTTTCGTCCTCGAAAATTGGGTTACAAGGAAGGAGGTAAGGATATGCTTCTCTCATGGTTTCTTCAAATTCCCATGGTGAATCACCCGATCTTCACGTTGTCCACTCCCAACGCGTGAGTAGGGTCTGCAAGGGACTTCCTTAGCTATGATACGTGGAATACATTATGTAGACTTGCTAATTGGGGAGGTGGGGCGATCTCATAAGCCACTAGACTTATCCTCCTTAAGATCCGATATGGCCCAACAAACTTAGGGGACAGCTTCTTTGATCTGATCGCCTACCCTCATTTTTATCCACAGCCATATCCTCCTTCCCTTCTACATTCACAGGTCGATCTACATCTTATTTGCCAAAAACTTCGGAGGCTTACATTTTCGGAAGCCTTTTATCTCAACCCACCATTTCCATAATCCTCTTTCAAATCCCGGTCAGCCAAACAGCATCCATTCTGCGTGAAGCCTAAGCTAGAACCATCTCATGCTGTTTCATTGACATGAGCATCTTCTACGCTTCAAAAGAAAATTCCTTCCTTGGAATTTAACTCTGGTACTTCCCATGGTTACACATGCTTAAGCTTTAAACCTCCAGCCTCTTGCTTATTTACTCTCCATGACTTATACGTAACTGGGACTAAACCTTGGTACTACCAAATCTAACTCACACTTGTTCCTTTCATTCCATCTACTACCACTGGGCATTCAGAGCAACCTAGGGAGGTCAAAACCTGTTTTTGAAGCAGGTGCAGAGGCCAATCGTTCAAACGACAGCTCCTCCACTATATGGCCCAAGCTCGGTTGCACACCGATTTGACACAAAAGAGTGTGTCTCTCCAGAATCAAACAAAACTATAACGTATCTATCAGCTATAAACAAGTATCTTGTACTAGATTACCTGATTGAGAGGCTTCCGCTCCAGACATGGCAAACACTCTCCCTCCTGTCTGAGGTCTGCTGCCTTCGTTCCTCAACTGCTGTGAATTAACGGGTTGAGTCATCCTTTTTCTGTTGGGACAATCTCTAGAAAGGTGCCCTATCTCTTGGCATGTGAAACACCTGGGTCTCCATGTTTGTTGTTGCTGAAATTGGGACGAAGCTGTTCCCACCCGATGTGGTGGAGATCTCACATATGGCTTGCTGTGTGGGTGCTGCACCTTCGCCTTCCCACTGGAAGAGCCTCCTTGGTGTGACCTGATCACTCGAGGATCACCCCTTTCCAGGGTCTCTACCATCTTTGCCTTCTCTACTAAGGCGTGAAATTCCCTGATGCACATCGGGGCTATGGTCCTCTTCAGTCCATGCTTCAGCCCCTCTTCGAATTTTCTACACCTCCAGGCCTCGGAGGTCGCCTGGGTATAAAACCGGGCGAGGTACTCAAAACGAGCAGCATAGGCGTTCACTGACATCTCCCCCTGCTCCAACTTCAGGAACTCAGCTTCCCTTGCAAACTTGGCACTGTCAGGGAAGTATTTCTCCAAGAACTTCACCCTGAAGCTCTCCCAATCCAGTACATCCTCTCGTGCCTCCATCATCTGCTGAGCTCCCATCCACCAGAACTCAGCTTCTCCTGATAACAGATACGTGGCAAACAACAGCTTCTTCTCTTCAGGGCAGGAGGTCGCCCTAAAGATTTTTTCCAGCTCTCTGACCCACTGATCTGCCTGATCAGGGGTAGCATTCCCACTGAACTTAGGTGGGTTGTGCCTCATGAACTCGGCCAGTCCCATCTGTTCTTGGGGTTGACCGACGTGGGAGTTTGTCTCAGCAGATCGGGCAGTTTCCCAGTGCTGCATCGTGGCTTGATGGTTCTGAGCCATCGCTGCATTCTGTTGCTGGATGGCAGTCGCCATCATTTCCATGGCCCTGGCGATCTGACCCATCTCCGAAGAAGGTTGGGGTGGGGTAGAGGGTCTACGTGCCATCTTTCTTCGTTTCAGATTCTGAATCTATAGGCTTCTATATTCCCTACAACTATAAGAATGAAATCGATAAGAATCAATTCATTCAAGGGGTAACAGCTAGACCTTACAAAGGTCAGCATCTCAAAGTCATTAAGAATTTGAGTTCATCAACAGGGTTATAACATTTACAACTTCAAACAAAACACCAGATCAGTTACTGGTGTGCAAACATCAATCCAAACTACCACTTCAGTCAAAATCAAGAACACTCAAGAATCACACCAGAATTCAATGTAGGCTAAATATCAAACCTTTGGAATTAAGATTAAGAATTATCTTGATCCAGTTATGAGTGTGCACCCTCATTCCTTTATCAGGATCTTCTCATTCTTGATACCAAGATTTTCAATTTGAGCATACATTCACTAAAGCACAGAAGCACACACAAACTTTTCAATACAAAACGTTTGAAAACCTTTCACTATAGTTGTTATTTAAAAACTCAAATAACTTTTATGAGCAGAAGAAACACAATGGATCCACAGCCCTCAGGTCATCCTAAGGACGAACTGCTCTGATACCATTAATGTAACATCCCGCCAAAATAATACATACATCCATGTATAATTGAAATTAAGTGTAACCAAATAATATTGAAGAGTGCAAAATAATATGTATTTATATATATATCAGAAATGAAGTTACTCCTCTTAGGGAGTTTAATACATAACCAAATCAAATGTTTGCAAGATTTTACGAAAATAAAAGAAATGCAGTAAGACAGGCGGTCTCAAAAGAAAACGGCGATCTCCAACTTTAAAACGGCGATCTCTAACAGAAGACCTCAAAACGGGCGATCTTCTATCAGGACACGAAAACCGGCGATCACCACCGAGAGGTAGAAACCAGCGATCTCTCCCTCGGCGACCACTCACTAAGGAGCTCTCCTTCCTGGAAGATCATCTGCTCCCGTGTAACAATTACACGATCATCACAGTTTTTAAAGAGAACCAAGCACAACACCAAAGAAACACCACAGGGTAAGCTAGACATTTTAAAGAGAGTTTAAATAGGAACATTAAAATTAAGGTAAAACAAGTTTCAAGATTATCCATGTAAAACGTAGAGCTACTCATCCCTTCACCTGATCGCCCAAAAATCATAAACTTCACAACTTTCCTCAGAATCATTCTATTTCACAATACAGCATCAAGTGTCTATCAATATTCAAGTTTCTCATTTTACATGTCAGACTTTCCACTGACTCACAACACAAGACACTTGACACTACTTCCGGATTGACTCGTGCGTTGAACTTAGTATCCAGAGACATGCACTTGTCATACCATACCACTATGAATCCACACAGCATGCGCATATACAATCTCAATGTTACCATTCTCCTGGTATGACAAGGTTAATCCATACAACAGCTCGAGCTCGTTCCCATTTGAACAACTCGCCCATACGTATGAACCTCCTTCGACTCTCACCAACTGAATAACTTCATCTACGTGATTCCATTATCTCAGCAGAGTCAGGATCGTCTCATTAACAGGTTACTCACTGATCAATGCACTTCCTAACCAATCTCAACACGGTATTTCCTTTCCTGAAAATACTATGCCTCGATCCCACATCCAAACACATCATACCATTCAAGTAAATGATTCAAATCACATCAACAAACATTTCAAAGCTTCAGATCTTCGAATATCTCATGTAAATCTCAAGTAGTTTCAAAACAGTATCAAAAACAGAGGAGTTCGTAAAACAGCGCCAAAACCGGCGATCTAGTTCAAAAACAGAGTGTTTCGAAGATTATGTTTAAAACCGGCGACCACGTCGCCCAAGCACACAACATAGGGCATTTCACACAGATACAAACGAAAATGGCGACCACGTCGCCCTCACTTCAGAAAGACTACGCTATGGCTCGTATGGAAAAAGGGGTCTAGCTTCCCTTACCAGGACTTGCGCAAACACCAGGAGTTCCGAAATCCAACGAAGCTTGAAGAACGCCTTGACTCTGTTCTTGTGTCTGGTTTTGAAGAGCTTGCAGAGAACCACCCAAGTGCTCCAATGGTGGCTGTCGCTCGTCGTATTCCCGCGTGAAGGTGTACTAGAATCGCAGTGTGAAGGAGAGAAATGGAGAGGAAGGAGGTAACTCACTCTTTCTCTCTTTGAATGTTGCAACGTTTTTTCCCTCTGAGCAGTGGCTTTCTGCATCTTAAACCACTTATCCACCAAAAGCAGCTGCCACCACCCACTCTGCAGAGAAGTCTGAGAACCACTGCCCTGAACAGTACGACCACTGTTGTCTCTGGTCCATGCCAACCACTGCTCTGAACAGTACTGCCACTGTTTGTCGTTTGTGCATGCCAGCCACTGCTCTGAACAGTACTACCATTGTTGTCTCTTGTGCATGCCAACGGCTGATCTGAACAGTACGACCGCGAGTGTCTCCCGCGCATGCCAACATTCTGATGTCACTATTCTGAACCACCCTTTTCGTCTACGTGGCGCGCGTGCAGAACGCCTCATGCTGGATGTCTGGGTCCCACGTTCTCTGTGTATAACTTAACGTAGCGCGATGACCTTTTCACCGATGACCACAGGCGCGAAGACTATCCACCGATGACCTCTCGCGCGAAGGCTAACAACCGATGACCTCTCGCGCGAAGGCTAACAACCGATGACCTCTCGCGCGAAGGCTAACAACCGATGACCTCTCGCGCGAAGGCTAACAACCGATGACCTCTCGCGCGAAGACTCTCGACCGATGACCTCTCGCGCGAAGACTCTCGACCGATGACCTCTCGCGCGAAGACTCTCGACCGATGACCTCTCGCGCGAAGACTCTCGACCGATGACCTCTCGCGCGAAGACTCTCGACCGATGACCCCTCGCGCGAAGACACACCCCGCAGCATGCCTCGCGCCCTGCGATGCCCGATGACACTCGCCACTCCCCCCTGGAGGTTCTTCATTCCACTATGTTACATCCAAGGTATTCTCTCCACAAGGCTTGGTGACGTCGGTAGCTTCACACTTCCAAGAGTTGATTAGCACAAGTCCTCGTGCGCCCAAGCGTGTAACGTTAAGGATGATTCTCTTATGCTCAAGTATAGAGCTTCGCCTGCCCAGCGTATCCAAGGTTTAACCCACACCTTGATACGCGTGGCTTTTTGGGACGTACCAGGGTTGATCCAACATTTTGGCTACACACTAAGTGTAGTTTCGGCGATTAGGTGTACTCTAGGCGACAGGCTACTAGGTACACACAGGCGATAGGCGTTCAAGCATAAGCTAGGCGATAGGCGTTCAAGTGCCAGAGAAGTTGGAGATCGCCTACCCGCTTAATAACGGCGATCTCGTAGGCTTCTCAGCTATACATTCCTTCCTTTATATTTAAATAAACACGTGCTTCGAATTTATTTATAATATAACACTTTTATTCCAATATAAACTTCTAGGTTCTTACAAGACATCGGTTGTCTACCAGGATGAGGAATCAGTCGTCCGTCAGGAAGAGGAATCAGTCATCACCGGGATGAGGGACATCAGTCATCGCTGGTATGAGAGACACGCGGGCATCACCAGGGCGAGAGACAGACAGTCATCGCCAAGATGAGGGACACATCGGTCGTCTTCCAGGGAGAGACATCGGTCGTCCGCCAGGAGCAGTCATCGGTGGAAGGTTATCGCACGATGTCGTGTTTCACACAGATAAGGTAGGACCCAGGCTCCCAGCATGAACGTTCTGCATGCGCGACACGTAGACATTAGGAGTGTTTTAGAATAGTAGCATCAGAGATTTGGTATGCGCAGAGACCCACGTGGTCATACTGTTCAAGGAAGTGTGCACGCAAGCTTTCCTGCAGAGTGGGTGGTGGCAGCGGCATTTCTGGGCAAGTTGGCTTAGATTCAAAGCTCACTCCTGAGAGGCAGAAAACGTTGCTGGTTCGAGAGCGATTGAGTGAGCTAACTTTGGTTCCCTGTTTCTTCCCTCTCCTTCTCCATACGTTCAGACGTCCTAGCGCACCAGTTGGCTATCGGCGACTACCATAGAGCACCTGGGAGGTTCTCTGCAAGTTCTCCAAACCAGACGCTAAAACAGAGTAAGTCGTTTCGTTCTGTTCTTTGAGTCGATCCTGCCTTTGAGAGGGTTGCCTCTGCGTAGGCGTTGCATGCAGCTCTCTTGGCTTCAGGAATTGTCCCTGTTAACGTAGAAATGAATGGTATAGCTAGTTTTGTGACTAAGGCTCCATGGTGCAGGTTAAGGCATCCTTGAATCTCGTTGGGTTGGAGCTCTTAGAGAAGTTTACGCTAGTCCATGTAAGGGAAGTTAGCATTTTCGTTTATAAAACGTTAGGCGAGTAGGCTCTGAAGTGAGGGCGACGTGGTCACCGATTTTCATATTCTTTTTCACGATGCTCTGTTTTTATGTGTGGGGCGACGTGATCGCCAGTTTTAAATGTTGATTTCGAACTCCCCTGTTTTAGTGTCGTTTGAAACTGTTTGAGATTGAATTGTGAAATGCGTGTGATATTCAAAAATCTGAACTTTGGCATAATTGTTTATGTGATTGTGATTGTTTAAGAAAAGATTCAAAATATTATATGATGGAATTGTGCTTTTACGTGTGGTATGATGTACTGGATGAATGTGAAAGAGTGATCAAAGCATAGTATTTTCAAGAAAGAAAATACCGTGTGGAGATTTTATGAGGGTGTATTGATCTGTGAGTATCCTGTGAATGAGGCGATCCTGACTCTGCTGATATGATGGAATCACATAGATGAAGTCATTCAGTTGGTGAGAGTCGAAAGAGGTCCATATGTATGGGTAAGTCGTTTGAAAGATAACTGACTTGACCTGTTATATGGATTAACCCTGTCATACTGAGAGAGAGTGAGGATATTGAGATTGAGATCGAGATTATGTTGATGCGCATAGCTGTGGGAACTTTACAGCAATTTCGTATGAAGGTGCAGGCCTCTGGATGCTAATTTCAACGCACGAGTCTTCCGGAAGTAGTGTCAAGTGTCTGTGTGTGATGAGTCAGTGGAAGTCTGACGTGAGAAATGAGAAACATTGAAATTGATAGACACTTGATGGATTATGTGAATTGAACGACTCTTGAGGAAATTGTGAAATATGTGATTACTTGATGGTCATGTGAAGGGAATGAGAAAGTTGATGGTTTTTACGTGGGTGTCTTAAATTTGTTTTATCTTGATTTTAAAGTTTCATATCTAAATTCTCTTTCAAATATCTAGCTTACCCTGCATTCTTGTTTTGTGGATGTTTTCTTAAACCTGTGATGATCGTGTATGATTGTACACGGGAGCAGATGATGTTGCAAGAAGTAGAGCTCCTCAGTGAGTGGTCGCCGGAAGGAGATCGCCTGTTTCTGTTTCTGTTAGGAGATCGCCGGTTTTGAATGCTGTGGTTTTTATTTTATTTTTGAAAACTCCTGCATGGAGATGTATTAAAACTTCCTCAAAAAGGGATATTATTTTGAGGCACATTTGTACTAATGGATGAATTATATTATGTATATATCTATGTTCAATTGTGATATTATTGTTTCACCTTTATTTTATTATATAAATATGATCAATATTTTGAGGGGCATTACATTAATGGTATCAGAGCAGTTCGTCCTTAGGATGACCTGAGGAGAGTGGGTTCATTGTGTTTCTTCTGCTAGTGGAGTCTTAATGAAAGCTATGGTGAAAGGTTTTCAAATGTTTTCTGATTGAAATCTTGTTTGTGCTTTAGTAGATATAGGCTCTAAATGAAAAATTTTGGTATTAAGAGTGAAAGGATCTTGATAAAGTAGTGAGGGTGCACAATCATAACTGAATCGAGATGTTCTCAATCTTAATTCTAAAAGTTTGATGTTGAGCATATATCCACTTCTGGTGTGTTTTATCCCAATTATTAAGTGTGGTGATATTTGATTGGTAGTTTGTACCCATGAATGTTCAGTGTTATGCTTTCTATTTTTGAGCATTATGATTCTGTTGATGAACTCAAATTCTAAATGACTTTGAGATGCTGACCTTTGTAAGGTCTAGATGTTACCTCCTGAATGAATTGATTTCTTATTGATCTCATTCTTGTAGTTGTAGGGAATATAGAAACCTATAGTTTCAAAATCTGAAACGAAGAAAGATGGCACGTAGACCTCCTACCCCTCCCCAACCTTCTTCGGAAATGAGCCAGATTGCCAAGGCTATAGAGATGATGGCAAGTGCTATCCAACAACAGAATACGGTAATGGCTCAGATTCATCAGGCTGTAATGCATCATTGGGAAACTGCTCGGTCGGCTGAAACAGCTTCCCACATCGGTCAGCCTCAGGAACAGATGGGACTGACCGAGTTCATGAGGCACAAGCCATCCAAGTTCAGTGGGAATGCTACCCCTGATCAAGCAGATCAGTGGATCAGGGAGTTTCATGCCTTAGTAGAGAAGGCAAAGGTGGTGGAGACCCTGGAGAGGAGTGATTCCAGGGTAATCAGATCACACCCAGGGGGTTCCTCCAGTGGGAAGGCCAAGGTGCAGCACCCACAAAGCAAGCCTTATGCGAGACCTCCACCACATCGGGCAGGAGCAGTTCCGCCCCAGTTTCAGCAGCAACAACCATGGAAACCAAGATGTTTCCGTTGTGGTGGGTCACATAACATCAACGTGTGCTCCAAGGGGAATTCAGAGAAAGGATGCTACAAATGCCAAAAGATGGGACATGTTGCTAGAGAGTGTCCTAACAAGAATAGGATGACTCAACCCGGTGGTTCTCGGCAATTTAGGAATGAAGACCGTAGGCCGCAGACAGCAGGGAGAGTGTTTACTATGTCGGGAGCTGAGGCATCTCAGTCAGGTAACTTAGTACAAAGTGTTTGCTCTATAGCTGGTAGATGCGTTAGAATTTTGTTTGATTCCGGAGCGACACACTCTTTTGTGTCAAGCCTGTGTGTAGCCGAGTTGGGCCTTCTAGTGAAGGAGCTGCCGTTTGAACTGTTGGTCTCTACACGTGCATCAGGACAGGTTGCGACCTCCACAGTTTGCTCTAAATGTCCAGTGATGGTAGAGGGACGCAGGTTCAAAGTAAATTTGATCTGCCTACCTCTTCAGGATCTGGATGCTATCCTAGGAATGGATTGGCTATCTGCCAATCACATTCTCATAGATTGCGGTAGACAGAAAATTAGCGTTTCCAGACCTTCAAGAGTCAGATGTGATATCTGCTCAGCATGGGTGGTCGGAGTTGGGAAAAAGGGGCGAGGTGCTTCATGATCCTAGCTCGGTTGGAAGTGAAGAATGAAGAGGACGTAAGCAGGATACATGTGGTGAAAGATTTCATGGATGTATTTCCAGAAGGAATACCTGGACTACCTCCTAAGAGAGAAGGTTTCACGCAGAATGGGGGTTGTTTTGTTGATCGGGATTTGAAAGATGAGTGTGGGAATGGTGGGTTGAAGTTAAAGGCTCCTGAACCTGGCAAATGAGGATGCAGCTCTGTCTGTGAATGTAGAAGGGAAGGAGGTAATGGCTACGGATAAGAATAAGGATAAGCCATGTTATGATAGTGTTAATTCACTTCCGTTGAGTTCTTCTGGTGATGTTAGGGAATTGCAAAAAAGTTAGATGTGGAAACAAAACTTTATGTGCCTTGTGTTTCTGATGGGATGGGTTTTGCAGCTAATCCATTAGGTGGCAGTTGTAGTGATCAGCATCTCATTTCTGATCCTAGAAACAATGCTGCATCGTCAGCCGTAGCAACAAGTCCTCACCCTGAACGCAGTGAGGGATTTATGATCTGTGTGTTGAATACTGAGCACCCTGAGATCCCATGCAATGCTAATATGGATGTATCCATTGGAATTCCTGAGTGAGCAGCTCCGAAATCCCAACCAGTTGCTAAAGAGGTGTGTTTTTCATAATCTCCTATTAGTAATCAAAGAAAAGATGAACCAGATGGACGCCTGAAGGAAAGAAGCCGTTCTCTTTCAGTCTTTTGCTGCTTCAAGATCGGTTCGACAAGAAACGGTGCCTAATGTGAATTCGAGCTACAAACCTGTCGTTTTTGAACTGAAAAGTGAAAATCCTGGAAGGAACTCTATCTCTGTAGTTTCTAGACAGAATAACAATGTGGATGCCAACCCAAGTCATGGCAAATCAGTTCGTGCCAATGATGGACATCTGAAACAAGAGGAATTAGAAGTTTAAGGATCAAAATTTTGAGAGGGGTTTTCCGGTCTGCAAGTCTCTACTCCTACCAATGAAATGACAAAATGTGGACCAAAGCCTAATCTGTTCTTCCAGGTCGGTACTAGTATAGAGGTACTCTGGCATGATAGTGGCGTTAGAGAATGCTGGTTTAGATGAAAAATCTAGAGTGTGTCTCCAAGGCTGCTGAAGGTCCAGTACGATGATTTGCTTGATAAAGAGGGACCACAAAAACTAGAGGAATGGGTCCCTTCATCTAGAGTGGCAGCTACTGATTAATTGGGTATGCGATGTTCAGGCCGCTTAACAGTCAAGCCATGCTCTCCTGAACGCCATTCAGGTCGCCCTCTTGAGTTTGAATCAGCAGTGTATGCCTGGTGGTATGATGGGTGGTGGGAAGGTGTTGTAACTGCAGCTAATGTCAGTGGTAGAGGAATCTTCGTCAAATGGCTCTGCCTTAGAAAGTGAATCATCATCCATCCCCAAAGTTGAAGTTGCTAAGAAGGTGAGCAAGAATCGTTTGGTTGGGAAACCTGTAAGGACCTAGAAACTTTAATTGGAATAAAAGTGTTATATTTAAGCAATTTCAGAAGATGTTATTATTTAAAACACAAAGAGTTGGTAAATGAAGTTTCGTAGTAGTCGGACATCGGACGTCGCCCAAGGTATGGGGTAAGCTGGTAGGGGTCGGTCGGCTGACATGTGGATCAAGAAGAGAAAAGGAAGGAAAGTGTAGCTCAGAAGTACGAGACCGCCGTTCTTGAAGGCGGAGGCGATCTCCGACTTCTATGGCACATAATCGCCTGTCGCCTAGAGGAGACATGATCGCCGAAAGTGCACTCAGTATGTGGTCAAGATACTGGATCAACTAGAGTGGGTTCCAACAACCACGCGTATCAAGGTGAGGGTTAAGCCTTAGATACGCTGTGCATGCAAAGCTCTATGCTTGAGCATAAGAAGTCATCCTTAGTGTTGCATGCATGGGAGCACGAGGAGTAGTGCTGATCTACTTTTGGAAATGTGAAGAAACCGATGTCACCAAGCCATGTGGAGGTAATACCTTGGACGTAACATAGTGGGATGGAGAACCTTCAGCAAGGTGTGACGATATGACATCGGTGAGCAGAGTAAGGCGATGTGTTCTCTTTACACACAAGGGCGATAAGAGATCGCCAACAGGATGAGAGGCACATCAGTCGCCTCCCAGAGAGAGACATCGGTTGTCTTCCAGGGTGAGACATCGGTGGTCTGCCAGGGAGAGACATCGGTGGTCTGCCAGGGTGAGACATCGGTTGTCTGCCAGTGTGAGGAATCAGTCATCACCGGGATGGGGCAATCAGTCATCGCCGATATGAGAGGCACATCGTTCGCCTCCCAGAGAGAGACATCGGTCGTCTTCCAGGGAGAGACATCGGTCGTCCGCCAGTATGAGACATCAGTGGATAGTCATCGCGCGAGCGGTCATCGGTGGAAGGTTATCGCGCGATGTCGAGTTTCACACAGGTGAGGTGGGACCCAGGCTCTCAGCAGGAGACGTACTGCACGCGCGACACGTAGACAAAAAGGGTGGTTCAGAATAGTGACCTCAGAATGTTGGATGCGCAGAGTCACGCGTAGACGTACTGTTCAGGGCAGCGTGCACGCAAGCTTCCTGCAGAGTGGGTGGTGGCAGCGGCTTTTGTGGGCAAGTTGGTTTAAGATACAAAAACCCACTTCTGAGAGGAAAAAGAACGTTTTCAGTGGTTCAAGAGTGAAAGAGTGAGCTCACCTTTATCCTTCTCTTTTCTCTCCTTCACTCTGCGATTCAGGCCCTATCACGTTCCTGCTTGGCTATCGACGACTGCCATAGAGCACCTGGGAGGTTTTCTGCAAGTTCTACAAACCAGACGCTAAAACAGAGCCAAGGCATCCTTTAAGTTCGGTGGGTTAGAGCTCGAAGTGAGGTTTTACGCAAGTCCAGGTAAGGGAAGCTAGCTTTATTTTCAATGAAAGCCGTAGATTTGTTGTTTCTGAAGTGAAGGCGACGTGGTCGCCGGTTTCATATTCTTGTTCGTGATGTTCTGTTCTATGTGTTTGGGCGACGTGGTCGCCGGTTTTAAATACAGATTTCGAAATCCCCTGTTTTTTGGACGAGATCGCCGGTTTTGGCGTTGTTTTTCGAACTCCCCTGTTTTTGTGTTGTTTGAAACTGTTTGAGATTTAAATGTGATATTCGAAGATATGAGCCATGGAATGATTGTTGTTGTGATTGGAATCATTCATTTAAGTGTTATATGATGTGTGGAATGTTGTGAATGTGGGATCAAGACATAGTATTTTCAGGAAAGGAAATACCGTGTTGAGATTTGGTTATGAAGTGTATTGATCTGTGAGTATCCTGTGAATGAGGCGATCCTGACTCTGCTGAGATAATGGAATCACATAGAGGAAGTTATTCAGTTGGTGAGAGTCGAAGGAGGTTCATATGAATGGGTGAGTCGTGTGAAAAAGAACGAGCTCGGCCTGTTATATGGATTAACCCTGTCATACTGTGAGAGTGATGAAATTGAGATCGAGATTGTGTTGATGCGCATGGCTGTGGAAACATTACAACAAATGAAGTATGACAGGTGCAGGTCTCTGGATGCTAAGTTCAACGCACGAGTCTTTCGGAAGTAGTGTCAAGTGTCTATGATGTGATGAGTCAGTGGAAGTCTGACGTGAATAATGTTGAGAAATTGTTGATAGACACTTGATGGTTGTGTGATATGA
Source organism: Phaseolus lunatus (assembly GCA_013389735.1). Classification (NCBI taxonomy): domain Eukaryota; kingdom Viridiplantae; phylum Streptophyta; class Magnoliopsida; order Fabales; family Fabaceae; genus Phaseolus; species Phaseolus lunatus. The sequence goes on along the minus strand of JAAFYQ010000152.1, from coordinate 432,603 downwards.
ATGAGAAAGTGATGGACTCTTGTGAATGTTTAAAAAAGGCTGATCTACGTTGGTTGTCCAGTTTATAATTTAAAGTTTTAAAAATATCTAGCTTACCCTTTGTATTGTTATGTGGTTGTTTTCTCTTAAAACTGTGATGATCGTGTATTTTACACGGGAGCAGATGATCTTCCAGGAAGTAGAGCTCCTTAGTGGGTGGTCGCCGGAAGGAGATCGCCTGTTTCTGTCTCTATGTGGTGATCACCTGATTTCTGTTCTGATAGCAGATCGGCTGTTTTAGGTCTTCTGATCGGAGACCGCCGGTTTATGTAGGGAGACCGCCGGTTTCAATTTATTTGGCTGTATTTTGTTTAAGTTTTGGAAAAATTGACCGGTTATGTATTAAACTCCCTGTGAGGAGCAACTTCATTTTATATAAATACGTATGTTTACTTAAATATTTTGTTTTACCTTTATTCCATTTTATATTTATGAAAAGAAATTTGGCGGAATGTTACATTAATGGTATCAGAGCAGTTCGTCCTTAGGATGACCTGAGGGCTGTGGATCCATTGTGTTTCTTCTGCTCATAAAATTTATTTGAGTTTTAAATAACAACTATAGTGAAAGGTTTTCAAACGTTTTTGTATTGAAATTTTGTGTGTGCTTTAGTGAATGTATGCCCTAACCGAAAATCTTAGTATTAAGAATGAGAGGATCTTGATAAAGTAGTGAGGGTGCACACTCATAACTGGATCAAGATGATTCTCAATCTTAATTCCAAAGGTTTGATGTTTAGCATACATTGAATTCTGGTGTGATTTATTTCATTTTATTGAGTGTCCTTGTGATTGACCGAAAGTGGTTGTTTGGATTAACGGATTATATACCAGTAGCTGTTCTGGTGTTTTGCTTGAGATTATAAGTATCACGATTCTGTTGATGAGCTCAAATTCTTAATGAATTTGAGATGCTGGCCTTTGTAAGGTCTAGATGTTACCTCCTGAATGAATTGATTTCTTATCGGTCTCATTCTTGTAGTTGTAGGGAATATAGAAAACCTATAGTTTCAAAATCTGAAAACGAAGAGAGATGGCACGTAGACCTCCTACCCCTCCCCAACCTTCTTCAGAAATGATCCAAATTGCCAAGGCTATTGAGATGATGGCAACTGCCATCCAACAACAGAATACGGCGATGGCTCAGAACCATCAAGCTACAATGCACCACTGGGAGACTGCTCGGTCGGCTGAAACAGCCTCCCACGTTAGTCAACCCCAGGAGCAGATGGGACTGACCGAGTTCCTCAGGCACAGCCCACCTAAGTTCAGTGGGAACGCTACCCCTGATCAAGCAGATCAGTGGGTCAGGGGGTTAGAGAAAATCTTCAGGGTGACCTCCTGCCCTGAAGATAAGAAGCTGGTGTTTGCCACATACCTACTATCTGGAGAAGTTGAGTTCTGGTGGATGGGAACTCAGCAGATGATGGAGGCCCGAGAGGAAGTGTTGGACTGGGAGAGCTTCAGGGTGAAGTTTCTGGAGAAATACTTCCCAGATAGTGCAAGGTTTGCCAAGGAAGCTAAATTCCTCAGGTTGGAGCAGGGAGAGATGTCAGTGAATGCTTAAGCTGCTCGGTTTGAGTACCTCGCTCGGTTTTATACCCAAGCTACCTCTGAGGCTTGGAGGTGTAGGAAATTTGAAGAAGGACTGAGGCATGGGCTGAAGAGGACCATAGCCCCGATGTGCATCAAGGAATTTCACGCCTTAGTGGAGAAGGCGAAGATGGTAGAGACTCTGGAAAAGAGTGATTCGCGGGTGATCAGGTCCCACCCAGGGGGTTCCTCCAGTGGGAAGGTAAAGGTGCAGCAGCAGCAGAATAAGCCTTATGCGAGACCTCCACAGCATAGGGCAGGAGCAGCGCCGCCCCAATTTCAACAACAACAAACATGGAGACCCAGGTGTTTCACATGCCAAGAGATGGGGCACATTTCTAGAGATTGTCCTAACAGAAAAAGGATGACTCAACTCGTTGGTTCCCAGCAGTTGAGGAACGAAGGCAGCAGACCTCAGGCAGGAGGGAGAGTGTTTGCCATATCTGGAGCGGAGGCATCTCAGTCAGGTAACCTAGTACAAGGTACTTGTTTATAGCTGGTAGATACGTTAGAGTTTTGTTTGATTCTGGAGCGACACACTCCTTTGTGTCAAGCCTGTGTGTAGCCGAGTTGGGTCTTCTAGTGGAGGAGTTACCCTTCGAACTGATGGTCTCTACACCTGCGTCAGGACAGGTGTTGACCTCTACAGTTTGCCCCGAATGTCCAGTGATAGTAGAGGGACGCAGATTCAAAGTGAACTTGATCTGCCTACCTCTTCAGGACCTGGATGTTATCCTGGGAATGGATTGGCTAGCTGCCAATCACGTTCTCATTGACTGCGGTAGTCAGAAGATAGCGTTTCCAGACCTCCAAGGATCAGATGTGATATCTGCTCAGCAAGGGCAGTCGGAGTTGGAAGAAGGGGCGAGGTGCTTCGTGATGCTAGCTCGGTTGGAAGTGAAGAATGAAGGGGACGTAAGCAGAATACATGTGGTGAAGGATTTCATGGATGTAGTTCCAGAAGAAATACCTGGACTACCTCCTAAGAGAGAGATGGAATTCTCTATTGTTTTGGTACCTGGGGCTGGACCAGTGTCCATGGCTCCCTACATAATGGCTCCAGCTGAGTAGATGGAATTAAAGAAGCAAGTGTAAGTTAGATTTGGTGGTACCAAGGTTTAGTTTCAGCTACGTATAAGTTATGAAGAGTAAATAAGCAGTATGTTGGGGGTTTAAAGCTTAAGCATGAGTATCCATGGGAAGTACCAGAGTTAAGTTCCAAGAATGAAAGAATGAATTTTTCTTTTGAAGCTGGGAAGATGTTCATGTCGATGAAACAGCATGAGATGGTTCTAGCCTAAGCTTCACGCAGAATGAATGCTGTTTTGTTGATCGTGATTTGAAAGATGATTATGGAAATGGTGGATGAGGAGTAATGAGAAAGGGAAATGGAAATATATTCTTGTATCCAAATATGACTCGGAACTTGGGAGAAGCCGAGCTCATTTGAAATATCAATCGTGGTGGTGGAGAGATGTACGTAAGGTGTGCGAGGAGGGTGAAGATGATGGTTAGTTCCAAAAAGTCATTGTTTGGAAAGTTGGATGCGGAAGGGATGTGAGATTTCAGGAGGATGCGTGGGCCACTAACTTTAACTTTAAAGCAACGTGGCTGGTCTATGTGCTTCAGGTGGATAAGTGTTCTATTTGTTCGACATAAGGATTTGAGGCCCCACCTTGAGAACTTTTATCTTATACGTATGTCATCCAAGTAGAATCAGGTGTGGAAAGGAATGTGGGTGGCAATAGTCTGTTGTATCTTGGAGAAGAGGAATAGAGTTGTCCCTAGGCAAGAAATTCTGGATGCAGAGGAAATTTTCCAATCGGCTCCACTACTTACATGGTTGTGGTTGAGATATATGGTGCGTTCGTTCTCGTATGCTTTTTCAGATAGGCACCTGAACCCAAATCAATGCATCCAATGTATACATTGAACAAGGAGGAAATGATGGGAACAGGAAGCCGAGTTGGCAAAAGAAGTCATAATGATGATTTAGAAAGTAACAGCAACAGGAACTTTGTCTTTATAAGGTGCAGAATGATGTAACATAGTGGTGGACCAAAGGTGTTCCTTTAGGGAGCGTGAGAATTAGATCAGCAGTTGGGAAGTCGATGGATGGTTTTGATCAAGATGCGGAAGTTGATCCCTAGAAGGATATTTCGGATCCTAGTTTGAATTGGCTGGGGGGGCATGAGCAGTAGTCAGTTGTCCTCTTTCCTTCCGATGAAGGGATCTTGCTCACTTTTTCTCTAAAGGGGCTAGTCCTGGTTCTGTTAAGGGCCTAGTTCTGGACTTGCTCGACCAAGTCTTCAGGGTTGGAAATAGAGTGTGAGTACTGGAGTTGGCGCTCAATGGAGCAGCATACTCCATATGCAGGGTTGGAGAATGGAATTTGATGAAGTATTGGAGTAGTAAGAGTTGGTTCAACAGACAACCGAGAAGGTGAAACTGATGCAAGGCAGAATGAAAGCTTCTCAAAGTCGGCAGATGTCCTATGCAGATCAGAGGAGAAGACCTTTGGAGTTTGCTGCTGGGGATCATGCATTTATGAAAGTGACACCGACCAAGGGTGTAGGACGAGCTATCAGATCAAAGGAGCTGCCTCCTAAGTTAGTCGGGCCATATCAGATCTTAAGGAGGATCGGTCTAGTGGCTTATGAAATCACCCTACCTCCCCAATTAGCAAACCTGCTTAATGTATTCCACGTATCACAGCTAAGGAAGTATCTTGCAGACCCTAGTCACGTATTGAAAGTGGACGACGTGGAGATCGGGTGATTCAACATGGGAATTAGAAGAAACCATGAGAGAAGCCCATCCATACCTCCTTTCCTTATAACTCAATTTTCGGGGACGAAAATTTTTCTTGTTGGGGAGATTGTAAGGACCCAGAAAATTTTATTGGAATGAAAGTGTTATATTTAAATAATTTCAGAAGATGTTATTATTTAAAATACAAAGAGCTGGTAAATGAAGTTTCGTAGCAGTCGGACATCGGACGTCGCCCAACGTCTGGGGTCAGTTGGTAGAGGTCGATCGGCTGGCACGTGGATCAGGAAGAGTAAAGGAAGAAAAGAGTAGCTAAGAAGTCTCCTACGAGATCGCCGTTATTGAAGACGGAGGCGATCTCCGACTTCTCTGGGACATAATCGCCTGTCGCCTAGAGGAGACATGACCGCCAATCGCCTATGGTGTACGTGATCGACGGGAGTGCACGTAGTACGTAGTCAAGATACTGGATCAACCAGAGTGGGTTCCACAAAACCACACGTATCAAGGTGTGGTTAAGCCTTAGATACGCTGTGCATGCAAAGCTCTATGCTTGAGCATAAGAAGTCATCCTTAGTGTTGAATGCATGGGAGCACGAGGAGTAGTGCTGATCTACTCTTGGAAATGTGAAGCTACCGATGTCACCAAGCCATGTGGAGGTAATACCTTGGACGTAACATAGTGAGATGGAGAACCTTCAGCAAGGTATGACGATATGACATCGGTGAGCAGAGTAAGGCGATGTGTTCTCGTCACACACAAGGGCGATAAGAGATCGCCAGCAGGATGAGAGGAACATCGGTCATCAACCAGGATGGGAGACACATCGGTGGTCTGCCAGGCTGAGACATCGGTGGTCTGCTAGGCTGAGACATTGGTGGTCTGCCAGGTTGAGACATCGGTTGTCTTCCAGGGTGAGACATCGGTGGTCTGCCAGGGTGAGACATCGGTGGTCTGCCAGGGTGAGACATCAGTTGTCTGCCAGTGTGAGGAATCAGTCATCACCGGGATGAGGCACATCAGTCATCGCCGATATGAGAGACACATCGGTCGTCTCCCAAGGAGAGACATCGGTTGTCCTCCAGGATGAGGTCTCGGTGGATAGTCATCGCGCGAGAGGTCATCGGTGGAAGGTTATCGCGCGATGTCGAGTTTCACACAGATGAGGTGGGACCCAGGCTCCCAGCATGACACGTCCTGCACGCGCGCCACGTAGACAAAAAGGGTGGTTCAGAATAGTGACCTCAGAGTGTTAGCTTGCGCAGAGGCACGCGTAGACGTACTGTTCAGGGCAGCGTGCACGCAAGCTTCCTGCAGAGTGGGTGGTGGCAGCGGCTTTTGTGGGCATGTTGGTTTAAGATACAAAAACCCACTTCTGAGAGGAAAAAGAACGTTTTCAGTGGTTCAAGAGTGAAAGAGTGAGCTCACCTTTATCCTTCTCTTTTCTCTCCTTCACTCTGCGATTCAGGCCCTATCACGTTCCTGCTTGGCTATCGACGACTGCCATAGAGCACCTGGGAGGTTCTTTGCAAGTTCTACAAACCAGACGCTAAAACAGAGCCAAGGCATCCTTTAAGCTCGGTGGGTTTTGGAGCTCTTGGTGTTTTGCGCAAGTCCAGGTAAGGGAAGCTAGCCTTATTTCCAACGAAAATCCTTATATTCATGATTGAGATGATGGGGGCGACGTGGTCGCCGGTTTTTCAACTGTTATTGTATAATCCTCTGTTTTTGAACGAGATCGCCGGTTTTGGCATTGTTTTTCGAACTCCCCTGTTTTTGGTGCTGTTTGAAAACTGTTTGAGATTTAAATGTGAAATACATGTGATATTTGAAAATCTGAACCGTGGAATGAATGTTGCTGTGACTGATTCGTTCATTCAGTGTTGTATGATGTATTGATTGTGGTGAATGTGGGATCAAGGCATAGTATTTTCAGGAAAGAAAATACCGTGTAAGATCGTGTGAAATGTGTATTGACTAGGGGCCTATCTAGAAGGAGATATCCTGACTCTGCTGATATAATGGAATCACATAGACGAAGTTATTCAGTTGTGGAGAGTCGAAGGAGGTTCATATGAATGGGTGAGTCGTGTGAAAAAGAACGAGCTCGGCCTGTTATATGAATTAACCCTGTCATACCGGGAGAGTGATGATATTGAGACTATGTATGCGCATGGCTGTGTGGATTTCACAGCGACCCTGTGTGGATTTCACAGTGGTGTGGTATGACAGGTGCAGATCTCTGGGCCTGAGTCAACGCACGAGTCTTCCGGAAGTGGAGTCATGTGTCTATATCTTATGAGTCAGTGGAAAGTCTGACGTGTGAACCATGAATATTGAAAGTAGCAAATAGACACTTGACGAGTATTGTGGAATATGGAAATGTTGATGGTTGAAAACTGGTCTGGATTATGAATGACGTGAAGATTCATGTTTTCTATTGATTTAAAGTTTCATATTTAAGGTCTTTAAAACATCTAGCTTACCCTTTGTATTGTTATGTGGCTGTTTTCTAAAACCTGTGATGATCGTGTATTTTGCACGGGAGCAGACGAGGTTGCAGGAAGTAGAGCTCATCAGTGAGTGGTCGCCGGAAGGAGATCGCCTATTTCTATTTCTGTTAGGCGATCACCCCTTTTCCGTTCTCTGATAGGAGATCGCCTTTGCTGTTAGGAGATCGCCTGTCTTTCTATATTAATGTAATTTTGTTTACGTTTTTGGAAAATTGACCGAATTTGTATTAAACTCCCTGTGAGGAGAAACTTCATTACATATATATAATTTTATTCACTTCAATCTATTTGTTACCTTTATTTTTCATTATATAAATTTGAATAGTTTTTGGCGGGATGTTACACAGCTCAGTACTCAATCCTTACGTGCCTAAGCATGCAACACTAAGGTAAATCCCTTATGTCCAAGCGTAAAGTCCCGTAGTTATTCTGAATGCATGGCGCTCCTAAGGTTCAAATCACACCTCCCTACATGTGATTTCTAGAACCCACTATGGTCCACCGACCGACCCCTACCACGCTGCCCTCAGACCTTGGGCGACATCCGAGGTCTGACGACCATGAAATTTCCATTACAAGCTCTTTTCGTTTTAAGTAATAACATATTCAGAATTCATTAAAATTATACTTCTTCTATTCCAAATAATTATCTAGATCCTTACAGATGGTGGTTTACTCCAAGATGAGTGAAGGATGCCGCCACTTGAGAGCTCTCTAAATCTCACAAGATAAGACAATGGTGTAAGGAGACAATGCTCACAAACTCTAACACAAATTGTGTATAGTAACTTTACTCTAATTTTCAACTTGAAAATACATGAGGTAGGCCTCCTTATTTATAGGTGAAGGAGCCTTGGAGAGCAAGCATAAGGGGTAGAATGGGAAGAGTGAAAAAATGGGCAGCCTTAGGGTTTGACTAAGTCAAACCCGCATCCTTGGCTTGTCCTTCTAGAAACTAGGTCAAAAAGCCTTCCAAAAAGGCCAATAACATCCTAAAATGCTAACTACACCCCCTATTATACTAAAGGCATCTTATTCTAGCCTATATTTTCTATTTGGACCCCCAAAGTGAGCCCAAATTATTTACAATATTTTTTAATCATTAAGAAGACCAGCAAGAAGAACTTTAGGTGCTCTAGTCTTTGTCCCATTCTCCATCTGGTGAGGTCTCTACTTTGAGGTGACTTCTCTTTATATTCTTTAGCATCCTTGATCATCACCTTGTGGGCTTGGTTTTCATCACACCCTTACCCTTCCTCTCTTCCTCTCCAAGGCACTCATCTCTATAAATAGGATGTCTCCCCTCTTGTAAAACACATTGAATTTTGAAATAGAAAGGAAGCTCAGCAGGAGTGCTTAGTGAGCTTTGTCTCCTAGAATTTGGGTCTTAATCTTAGGTGTTTGTGCAATTCAAGTGGTGGCTTTTCACCACTCATCTTGGAGTCTCCTCCCCCTCCAAGAGGCGTGATTCCTTACTTAATTAGCATCTCTTAATCTTTTCACTTTTTCCTTTATTCAATTTCGAATTTACCTTTCCTTTCAAGTTCTTGTTTTCCTCTTTCACCTTCGGTCATCATCTTGTTGCTACTTCTCTTATATTGTTTTAAATTTCCACACCTCATCATCATTTCACCATATAATTGTGTTTTTCTCTTTGCCATCTAGAAGTGAACCTTCACACTTACTTAACCACTTGGTTAAGTAAGTGTCTAGTGGGAATCTTCTTTGGGTTTCTCACCATATTCTGCCTAAAAAAAAACTCATAAACAAAGTATCACCATAAAATGTGAAATCTTAAAATCAACTCACATCACAATTAGATCATTCATCTCAGCTTACAAGACAAGGTCCCACCAAATATCAGAAGGACCTCAACAGAAGAAGGACTAGACATAGGCCAAAGCATCAAATGTTCTTTCTTCTGGTCTTTTTGAAAGGATAAGTGTTTGTAAATAAGTTTGGCTCACTTTAAGGGGTCCAAATAGAAGAATGAGTAAGGTGCACTTAGTATATTTTGGACTTGTGCCAAAGCCCACATTTCATGACAATGCACCTAGGATTAGGGTTTTTAACCTAGTTTCTAGAAACTAGGCCTAAGGGGCCGACATTGACCTAGAGTCAAACCCTAGGCTGCCCGTCTCCTCTTCCCTTTCTACCCCTCTCTAATCTTGCTCTCTAAGTCACTCCTTCCCATATAAAGGGTGTCCTGCCTCATGTATTCACACATTGAATTTTGAAATAGAAAGAAAACCCTGCAGGAGTGTTTAGTGAGTTTTGTCTCCTAGAAATTGGGTCTTATCTTGGGTGTTTATGAACTTCAAGTGGCATCTCTTAACCACTCATCTTGGGGTCTCCTCTTCCTCCAAGTGGCATGACTACTTACTCCATAAGCATCTCTTAATCTCTTCACTTTTTCCCTTTATTCAATTTTGCATTTACCTTTCCTTTGATGTTCTTGTTTTCCTCTTTCACCTTTGGTATCATCTTGTTGCTCCTTTTCTTATATTGTTTTAAATTTCCGCACCTCATCATCGTCTCACCATATAATTGTGTTTTTCTCTTTGCCTCTAAAAGTGAACCTTCACACTTACTTAACCACTTGGTTAAGTTTGTGTCAAATGGGAATCTTCTTTGGGTTTCTCACCATAATTACTAAAATCAAAACTCATAAACAAAAGAGTAACCCATAAAATGTGCAATCCTAAAATCAACTCACAACACTCAGTGACATCATAAACTTGTTCCCCGCTGATCCTCCACAACCTCTCTTCGACATTGTTGAGTCTCGGTTCAAAAGTTAAAAATAGATATAATTATTATAAACTTTTGATTCTTATTAAATATGTTTTCTTATATTGGATGACACGAGGATTCCACCTAAGCAAAAATATGCCACATTGTGTGTTATATCATATCTAGTTAATGTCGTTGATGAAAATTTAACAGAAATGACCAAATTGCTTACTTTTTAAAATACCTTAGGATAAATTTGATTTTTTTCTAAAAATCACTAGATCAAATTTACTATTTACTCTTAATGTAGGGACCAAGAAGGTAATTATACTTTTTTTTAATACAATATATGAAGCAATATTAATAAAAAAAAATGATACACATAAATTTATAAAATTAAAAATTAAACTTCACTTAAAATTGACATGTCATAATATATAACAAAAACGAGTCATATGTAAAATAAACAAATCTAAGACAGCATATTTATGTTCAGCAATACAAATAAAATTCATTAGTAACTATAAATATCTTAAAAAGCCAACAACAACAAATAAAACGCATGTTTTTTCTTAGTCAACCAATTGAACCTTTAACTCGCCAGCCTTCCCAGTTTTTCTCGTTAATGGCTAGTTCGACCAATTTTATTCAATTTTAAAGATATTTGTGTTTTAAGAATATTTGGATTGGACACTATCGCTTCAACCAATTTGTTTGATCTAATTTGATTATATCAATTATAATTCTTAGTATTCCTTCTCCATTTTGTATTTTCATTCTCACTTTGCACTTTGTAGCACGAATTTTTAATCTCGTAAAAGAAGGAATGTGATCTTTCTTTATACCACTAGGAATAATTATTATACTGTGAAACTAATATTACATTATATCATTTTTCTCTAATTCATACTTGATTACACAAGCACAAATGAAAATTGATTGATAGGCTTAGTAGAACTTTATCGCGCTATTTTGCTCTCATTAGAATCAAGTGACAAAAAATTTGAAGAGTTTGATAAGGATAAGTGTTCATTGTACAGTATTACTTTATTGGATGTATTTCCATATATAACTTAATTGACATACATGTGTTTGATTATAGAGTTATGAGTTCATACTAAGTAATGGTGAAAGGTAACCACTAAAAAGAGGTAACAAAAAAAATAGATGGGTGTTGTCACATGAAAGTGTTTGTCATTTAATTTGCTTTGTTTTAATTTTGAATTGGTTGTATTTTTTTAAGTTGGTTAACTTTGTGTTTATATATACACAAATAGGAAACCATAGATGTGCCATATTTTTCATTTGACGAACATCATTCAAACACACATAGATTTATTTGAAATACACTTTTATCCATAAATAGTTTTGTATAATATTTCTGGTGCTATAGTTTTTTAATTCATATCCAACAATTCAAATCCTTTCTCTTTAAAGAAAATTAATGATTTGAGAATGACAACTTGCTTCATTCATACTACTTCCCCCATAATTATAATGTGTCATATATATTAGATTGGTTTTAGGTTAATGCATAGATGAGTAAATATTGATATATAAAGTTTGAATTGATTATGTGAAAGTAGTTTTCTATGAATTGGTCCTATCAAGTTAATTGTGTATGTGATTACGTATATAGTGCAAATGTATATGTCACGTATTTTATAAATGGTTTCTCAAAGTATAGTTCTGTGAGATGTTTATTGTGTTTCAATATACAATGAAATTTGGTTGTCAACTTTATTAAGGTTAGGGATGTTGTTTATTTAATGCATTACTTTTAAAATAAAAATAAACGCTTTTAGCTACGATAGTCACGTGATGGGAAAGGATTCATTTTCGTTTTTGGTATTCATCATAAATCCAACCTTAGATGTGTAGTGATTAATGTCTATGTTGTCTGCACTTTGAGTGACAAGAAAATCCTTTGGGAGGAGCTATCAAATGTTAAAGTGGCATCTTAAGATCAGGTTTGGTGCATCTGTGGTGACTTTAATGCCGTTAGAAGCCAAAGTGAAAGGAAAGGAATCAGGGATAGGGACGATCAACCAAGTGAGATTATAGGTTTTAACAACTTCATTGATGTCAACTCTCTTCTAGATCTGCCTATTGTAGGTAAGAAATTCACTTGGTTTAAGTCTAATGGGTCGGCAAAGAGTAGGATAGACAGAGTGCTTGTCTCTGAAGAGTGGTTGGAAAATTGGCTTATGTGCAAACAGTATGTGCAACGAAGGGAAGTTTCTAACCATTGTGCAATAGTGGTGAAGTCCTTGATAAGGATTGGGGGCCCAAACCCTTCTGAACCATTGACGCTTGGTTTATGGAGAGGGGTTTTTGTGAGATGGTGAAGGATGAATGGTTATCTTATTCTGTTCAGGGGAGTGCTTTTTTGAAGTTTAAGGAGAAGTTGAAGCATCTAAAGGGAGATCTAAAAGTATGGAATAGGGATGTGTTTGGTAATATTCGCACTAGTAAGAAGAGGATTTTGCAAGAAATAGAGGACCTAGATTGTAAAGACTGTAACAATGACCTTGGAGAAAATGACAGATGGAAGAGCAAGTTGGTTCAAGAATGGGGATTCCTGTACCAAATTTTATCACTCGTCTTTGAGGTGGAGAAGACTAAGAAATGAAGTAAAGGGGGTGGAGATTAGGGGCCAGTGGTGTGAGGAACCTAGTACAGTGTGTAAGGACCTGTAAAAATTAAATTGGAATAAAAGGGTATATTTTAAATGAATTCTAAGTATGTTTTTATTTAAAATAAAAAGGAAAGAAAGTGTAGCTTAGAAGACTATAAGATTTCCTTGTTAGTACAAAATCGCCGGTCGCCTAGACTACACGTGATCGCCAGGGCGCGAGGCATGCAGGCATCGCCAGGGCGAGAGGTCATCGGTGGATAGTCTTCGCGCGAGAGGTCATCGGTGGATAGCCTTCGCGCGAGAGGTCATCGGTGGATAGCCTTCGCGCGAGAGGTCATCGGTGGATAGTCTTCGCGCGAGAGGTCATCGGTGGATAGTCTTCGCGCGAGAGGTCATCGGTGGATAGTCTTCGCGCAAGAGGTTATCGGTGAAAGGTTATCGCGCGATGTCGAGTTGCACACAGAGAAGGTGGGACCCAGACTCCCAGCATGAAACGTCCTGCACGCGCGCCACGTAGACAAAAAGGGTGGTTCAGAATAGTGACCTCAGAGTGTTAGCCTGCGCAGAGGCACGCTTAGTCGTACTGTTCAGTGCAGCGTACACGCAAACTTCCCTGCAGAGTGGGTGGTGGCAGCGGCTTTTGTGGACAAGTTAGTTTAAGATGCAAAAACCCACTTCTGAGAGAAAGGAACGTTGTAGTGGTTCAAGAGCGAAAGAGTGTGTTTGCCTCCCTTCTTCTCCTTTTCTCTCCTTCGCACTGTGATTCAGGCACCTTCACCCAAAAGTACGACGAGCGACGGCTACCATTAGAGCACCTGGGAAGTTCTCTGCAAGTCCTACAAACCAGACGCAAAAACAGAGTGAAAGCATCTTTTAAGTTTCGTTGGGTTTTGGAGTTCTTGGTGTTTTGCGCAAGTCCAGGTAAAAGAAGCTAGCCTTCATTTTCAATACAAGCCATAGATTAGCTGTTTCTGAAGTGAGGGCGACGTGGTCGCCGGTTTCGTTTTCATCTTCGTGAATGCTCTGTTCTATGTGTTTGGGCGACGTGGTCGCCGGTTTTAAATACAGACTTCGAAATATCTTGTTTTTGAACCAGATCGCCGATTTTGGCGTTGTTTGCGAACTCCCTGTTTTTGGTGTTGCTTTGAAACTGTTTGAGATTTAAAGGTGGAATGCATGTAATACTCGAAAGTATGAACCTTTGAAATGATTGTTGCTGTGATTTGAATCATTCCTTTGAGTGGTATGATGTTTTGAATGTTGTGAATGTGGGATCAAGGCATAGTATTTTCAGGAAAGGAAATACCGTGTAAGATCGTGTGTAGGTGTATTGACTAGGGGCTTGTCTAGAAGGAGATATCCTGACTCTGCTGATATAATGGAATCTGTAACATCCCGCCAAAATACTATTCATATTTATATAATGAAAATTAAAGTAACAAATAGATTGAAGTGAATAAAATTATATATATGTAAATAAAGTTTCTCCTCCCAGGGAGTTTAATACAAATACGATCACTTTTCCATTAAAACATAAACAAATTACAATACAATAGAAAGATAGGCGATCTCCTGACAGAAAGGCGATCTCCTATTAGAAGGGCGATCTCCTATTACAAGGGCGATCTCCTATCATATAGGCGATCTCCTATCAGAAAGCAGCAAAAGGGGTGATCGCCCAACGGAAATTGAAAATAGGCGATCTCCTTCCAGCGACAATTCACTAAGGAGCTCTACTTCCTGCAACATCATCTGCTCCCGTGTAAATTATACACGATCATTACAGGTTTAAGAAAAGGCCGAACACAACACCAAGAAAACACAGGGTAAGCTAGACATTTAAAAAGAGTTAGATATGAACTTTAAAATCAAGGTAAAACAAATTCAAGATATCTACGTAAACCATCAACTAAACACATATTTCACGATTCCTCGAAGGTCATTAAAATCACAACATATATCAAGTGTCTATCAATTCAAAGTTTCTCATTTCTCACGTCAGACTTCACTGACTCATCACACAAGACACTTGACTCCACTTCCGAAAGACTCGTGCGTTGAACCTAGCATCCAGGGACATGCACCTGTCATACTTTATTGGCTATAATGATTCCACAGCCATGCGCATCAACACAATCTCGGTCTCAATTTCATCACTCTCACAGTATGACAGGGTTAATCCATATAACAGGTCAAGTCAGTTATCTTTCAAACGACTTACCCATACATATGGACCTCCCTCGACTCTCACCAACTGAATGACTTCATCTATGTGACTCCATCATATCAGCAGAGTCAGGATCGCCCCATTCACAGGATACTTACAGATCAATACACTTCACAACCAAATCTCAACACGGTATTTCCTTTCCTGAAAATACTATGTCTCGACCCACATTCACGACATTCCACACACCATACTACTCAAAGAATGATTTCAATCATAGCAACAGTCATTTCAAAGGTTCATATTTTCGAATATCACATGTATATCACATTTAAATCCAAAGCAGCTTCAAACAACATCAAAAACAGGGAGTTCGCAAACAACGCCAAAACCGACGATCTGGTTCAAAAAAAACAGGGTATTTTGAAGTCTGTATACAAAACCGGCGACCACGTCGCCCAAACACATAGAACAGAGCATTCACGAAGATGAAAACGAAACCGGCGACCACGTCGCCCTTACTCCAGAAACAACTAATCTATGGCTTGTATTGAAAATGAAGGCTAGCTTCCCTTACCTGGACTTGCGCAAAACACCGAGAGCTCAAACCCACCGAGCTTGAAGGATGCCTTAGCTCTGTTTTCAGTGCCTGGTTGGTAGAACTTGCAGAGAAACTCCCAGGTGCTCCAAGGGCTGTCGTCGCTCGTCGCACAGGTGCTGGAGGTTGCCTGAGTTGCAGCGCAAAGGAGAGAAGAAGGGAGGGAGGAAGTTTGCACTCACTCTAACACTCTTGCGTCTGTAATGCTCTTTGCCTTCCCGCAGTGGCTTTTGAATCCCAGCTTACCTGTCCACGTATGCTGCTGCTGCCACCCCTTCTGCAGGAAGCCTGAGAACCACTGCCCTGAACAGTACGACCACTGTTGTCGCTTGTGCATGCCAACCACTGCTCTGAACAGTACGACCACTGTTGTCGCTTGTGCATGCCAACCACTGCTCTGAACAGTACGACCGCGAGTGTCTCTTGCGCATGCCAACTTTCTGATGTCACTATTCTGAACCACCCTTTTTGTCTACGTGGCGCGCGTGCAGGACGTTTCATGCTAGGAGTCTGGGTCCCACTTTACTCTGTGTGAAACTCGACGTCGCGCGATAACTTTCCACCGCTGACTCATCCTGGCGAACGACCGATGTCTCCCTCACCCTGGAAGACGACCGATGTCTCCCTCGCCCTGGAAGACGACCGATGTATCCCTCGCCCTGGAAGACGACCGATGACTCTCTTGGGAGACGACCGATGTCTATCCCTGGCGACGCCCTCATGCCTCGCGCCCTGGCGCTCATGTGTAGCAGGCGACCGGCGATCATGTACTACTAAACTACACTTTTCTTCCTTTACTCTTCTTGATCCACACGTCATCCGACCGACCTCTACCAGCTGACCCCAGATCTTGGGCGACGTCCGAGGTCCGACTTCTACGAAACTTCATTTACCAGCTCTTTGTATTTTAAATAATAACATCTTCTGGAATTATTTAAATATACCACTTTCATTCCAATTCAATTTTACAGGTCCTTACATTCTCCCCAACAAGAAAAATTTTCGTCCTCAAAAATTGAATCACAAGGAAAAGGGGTAGGAATAGGCTTCTCTCATGGTTCCTTCTAATTCCCAAGTTGTATCACCCGATCTCTCATCCCACACCACTTTCACCATATTGATGGTCTTGCCTCTGAGCTGCCTACTCTGCTGAACGTCAATCCTGACTGGTTTCGCTCCCAACAACAAGTCATCCCTGATCTGCACATCGTCTACTTCTAACACGTGACTAGGGTTGTGACACGTGAAAGACATTGTGCAGATTCGCTAAATGGGGAGGTAGGGCGATCTCATAAGCCACTAGATCGATCCTCCTTAAGATCTGATAGCTCGTCCTACTCCCTTGGTCGGTGTCACTTTCATAAATGCATGATCTCCAACAGCAAACTCCAAAGGTCTTCTCCTCTGATCTGCATAGGACATCTGTCGACTTTGAGAAGCTTTCATTCTGCCTTGCATCAGTTTCACCTTCTTGGTTGTCTGTTGAACCAACTCTTACTACTCCAATACTTCATTAAATTCCATTCTCCATCCCTGCATATGGAGTATGCTGCTCCATTGAGCGCCAACTCCAGTACTCACACTCTACTTCCAACCCTGAAGACTTGGTCGAGCAAGTCCAGAACTAAGCCCTTAACAGAACCAGGACTAGCCCCCTGTAGAGAAAAGTGAGCAAGATCCCTTCATCGGAAGGAAAGAGGACAGCTGACTACTGCTCATGTCCCCCAGCCAATTCAAACTAGGATCCGAAATCTCCTTCTAGGAATCAACTTCCGCATCTTGATCAAAACCATCCATCGACTTCCCAACTGCTGATCTAATTCTCACGCTCCCTAAAGGAACACCTTTGGTTCACCACTATGCTACATAATTCTGCACCTTATAAAAACAAAGTTCTTGTTGCTGTTACTTTCTAAATCATCATTATGACTTCTTTTGCCAACTCGGCTCCCTGTTCCCATCATTTCCTCCTTGTTCAATGTATACATTGGATGCATTGATTTGGGTTCAGGTGCCTATCTGAAAAGGCATACAAGAACGAACGCACTATATATCTCAACCACAACCATGTAAGTAGTGGAGCCGATTGGAAAATTTCCTCTGCATCCAGAATTTCTTGCTTAAGGACAACTCTATTCCTCTTCTCCAAGATACCACATACTATTGCCACCCACATTCCCTTCCACACCTGATTCTACTTGGATGACATACGTATAAGATAAAAGTTCTCAAGGTGGGACCTCAAATCCTTATGTCGAACAAGTAGAACACTTATCCACTTGAAGCACATAGACCAGCCACGTTGCTTTAAAGTTAAAGTTAGTGGCCCACGCATCCTCCTGAAATCTCACATCCCCTCCGCCTCCAACTTTCCAAACAATGACTTTTTTGGAACTAACCATCATCTTCACCCTCCTCGCACACCTTACGTACATTTCTCCACCACCACGATTGATATTTCGAATGAGCTCGGCTTCCCCCAAGTTCCGAGTCATATTTGGATACAAGAATATCTTTCCATTTCCCTTTCTCATCACTCCTCATCCACCATTTCCATACTCATCTTCCAAATCACGATCCACAAAATAGCATCCATTCTGCGTGAAGCTTTCTCTCTTCTCCCAGTAACTTCTCTACTTGGCATTTTTCAGCAAATTTCTCTGTCTAATTGAACTTTAGACATAAATACAATATCTCCTCTTTCCCTTTAAGCTTGTGGTTAAGCTAGAGTCATCTCATGCTGTTTCATCGACATAAACATCTCCCAAGCTTCAAATAAAAGAAAATTCATTCTTTCATTTTTGGAACTTAACCCCGGTACTTCCTATGGATACACATGCTTAAGTCTTTAAACCCTCAACATTCTGCTTATATACTCTCCATAACTTATATGTAGCTGAAACTAAACCTTGGTACCCTAAATCTAACTTACACTTCCTTCTTTAATTCCATCAACTCAACTGGAGCCATTGCCACCGGTCCAGCTCCAGGTACCAAAACAATAGAGAGTTCCACCTCTCTCTTAGGAGGTAATCCAGGTATCTCTTCTGGAAATACATCCATGAAATCTTTCACCAAGGTATCTTGCTTACGTCCTCTTCATTTTTCACTTCCAACCGAGCTAGCATCACGAAGCACCTCGCCATCTGGCTCTTGGAGATCTGGAAACGCTAACTTCTGATTACCGCAGACTACGAGAACGTGATTGGCAGCTAGCCAATCCATTCCCAGGATAACATCCAGATCCTGAAGAGGTAGGCAGATCAAGTTTACTTTGAATCTGCGTCCCTCTACCATCACTGGGCATTCAGGGCAAACTGTAGAGGTCAACACCTGTCCTAATACAGGTGTAGAGACCAATAGTTCAAACGGTAATTCCTTCACTAGAAGGCCCAACTCGGCTACACACAAGCTTGACACAAAAGAGTGTGTCGCTCCGGAATCAAACAAAACTCTAACGTATCTACCAGCTATAAATAAGCACCTTGTACTAGGTTACCTGTCTGAAACGCTTCTGCTCCTGACATGGCGAACACTCTCCCGATTGCCTGAGGTCTGCTGCCTTCGTTCCTCAACTGCTGAGAACTGCTGGGTTGAGTCGCACCATTCCTGCTTGGGCAATCTCTAGAAATGTGCCCCATCTTTTGGCATGTGAAGCATCTGGGTTTCCAAGGTTGTTGCTGCTGAAGCTGGGGTGACGCTGCTTCCGCTCGACGTGGTGGAGGTCTCGCATAAGGCTTGCTTTGTGGGTGCTGCACCCTAGCCCTCCACTTGGAATAACTCCCTGGGTGTGACCTGATCACCCGAGAATCACCCTTTTCCAGGGTCTCCACCATCTTCGCCTTCTCTACCAAGGCGTGAAATTCCCTGATGCACATCGGGGCTATGGTCCTCTTCAGCCCATGCTTCAGTCCCTCTTCAAACTTCCTACACCTCCAAGCCTCAGAGGTCGCCTGGGTGTAGAATCGGGCGAGATACTCAAACCGAGCAGCATAGGCGTTCACAGACATATCCCCCTGCTCCAACTTTAGGAACTCAGCTTCCCTCGCAAACTTTGCGCTGTCTGGGAAGTATTTCTCCAGGAACCTCACCCTGAAGCTTTCCCAGTCCAACACATCCTCTCGGGCCTCCATCATCTGCTGAGCTCCCATCCACCAGAACTCAGCTTCCCCAGATAGCAAAAAGGTGGCGAACACCAATTTCTTCTCTTCAGGGCAGGAGGTCGCCCTAAAGATTTTCTCCAACTCTCTGACCCATTGATCTGCCTGATCAGGGGTAGCATTCCCACTAAACTTGGGTGGGTTGTGCCTCATGAACTCAGTCAGTCCCATCCGTTCTTGAGGCTGACTGGTGTGAGAATTTGTTTCAGCCGACCGAGCAGTTTCCCAGTGGTGCATTGTAGCTTGATGGTTCTGAGCCATCGCTGCATTCTGTTGTTGGATGGCAGTTGCCATCATCTCGATAGCTTTAGCAATCTGGCTCATCTCCGAAGAAGGTTGGGGAGGGGTAGAAGGTCTACGTGCCATCTCTCTTCGTTTCAGATTTGGAACTATAGGTTTCTATATTCCCTACAACTACAAGAATGAGATCGATAAGAAATCAATTCATTCAGGAGGTAACAGCTAGACCTTACAAAGGTCAGCATCTCAAAGTCATTAAGAATTTGAGTTCATCAACAGAGTCATAGTGCTGATAAACTTAAACAAAACACCAGAACAGCTACTGGTATACAATCATCAATCCAATCAACCATTTTCAATCAATTACAAAGACACTCAAGAGAATGAAATAGTTCACACCAGAATTCAATATATGCTAAACATCAAACCTTTGGAATTAAGATTGAGACTCATCTCGATCCAGTTATGAGTGTGCACCCTCACTACTTTATCAAGACCTTCTCATTCTTAATACTAAGATTTTCAGTTAGAACATATATTCACCAAAGCACACCCAAAATTTCAATACAAAAACGTTTGAAAACCTTTCACTATAGTTGTTATTTTAAACTCAAATAACTTTCATGAGCAGAAGAAACACAATGGATCCACAGCCCTCAGGTCATCCTAAGGACGAACTGCTCTGATACCATTAATGTAACATCCCGCCAAAATACTATTCATATTTATATAATGAAAATTAAAGTAACAAATAGATTGAAGTGAATAAAATTATATATATGTAAATAAAGTTTCTCCTCCCAGGGAGTTTAATACAAATACGATCACTTTTCCATTAAAACATAAACAAATTACAATACAATAGAAAGATAGGCGATCTCCTGACAGAAAGGCGATCTCCTATTAGAAGGGCGATCTCCTATTACAAGGGCGATCTCCTATCATATAGGCGATCTCCTATCAGAAAGCAGCAAAAGGGGTGATCGCCCAATGGAAATTGAAAACAGGCGATCTCCTTCCAGCGACAATTCACTAAGGAGCTCTACTTCCTGCAACATCATCTGCTCCCGTGTAAATTATACACGATCATTACAGGTTTAAGAAAAGGCCGAACACAACACCAAGAAAACACAGGGTAAGCTAGACATTTAAAAAGAGTTAGATATGAACTTTAAAATCAAGGTAAAACAAATTCAAGATATCTACGTAAACCATCAACTAAACACATATTTCACGATTCCTCGAAGGTCATTAAAATCACAACATATATCAAGTGTCTATCAATTCAAAGTTTCTCATTTCTCACGTCAGACTTCACTGACTCATCACACAAGACACTTGACTCCACTTCCGAAAGACTCGTGCGTTGAACCTAGCATCCAGGGACATGCACCTGTCATACTTCATTGGCTATAATGATTCCACAGCCATGCGCATCAACACAATCTCGGTCTCAATTTCATCACTCTCACAGTATGACAGGGTTAATCCATATAACAGGTCAAGTCAGTTATCTTTCAAACGACTTACCCATACATATGGACCTCCCTCGACTCTCACCAACTGAATGACTTCATCTATGTGACTCCATCATATCAGCAGAGTCAGGATCGCCCCATTCACAGGATACTTACAGATCAATACACTTCACAACCAAATCTCAACACGGTATTTCCTTTCCTGAAAATACTATGTCTCGACCCACATTCACGACATTCCACACACCATACTACTCAAAGAATGATTTCAATCATAGCAACAGTCATTTCAAAGGTTCATATTTTCGAATATCACATGTATATCACATTTAAATCCAAAGCAGCTTCAAACAACATCAAAAACAGGGAGTTCGCAAACAACGCCAAAACCGACGATCTGGTTCAAAAAAAACAGGGTATTTTGAAGTCTGTATACAAAACCGGCGACCACGTCGCCCAAACACATAGAACAGAGCATTCACGAAGATGAAAACGAAACCAGCGACCACGTCGCCCTTACTCCAAAAACAACTAATCTATGGCTTGTATTGAAAATGAAGGCTAGCTTCCCTTACCTGGACTTGCGCAAAACACCGAGAGCTCAAACCCACCGAGCTTGAAGGATGCCTTAGCTCTGTTTTCAGTGCCTGGTTGGTAGAACTTGCAGAGAAACTCCCAGGTGCTCCAAGGGCTGTCGTTGCTCGTCGCACAGGTGCTGGAGGTTGCCTGAGTTGCAGCGCAAAGGAGAGAAGAAGGGAGGGAGGAAGTTTGCACTCACTCTAACACTCTTGCGTCTGTAATGCTCTTTGCCTTCCCGCAGTGGCTTTTGAATCCCAGCTTACCTGTCCACGTATGCTGCTGCTGCCACCCCTTCTGCAGGAAGCCTGAGAACCACTGCCCTGAACAGTACGACCACTGTTGTCGCTTGTGCATGCCAACCACTGCTCTGAACAGTACGACCACTGTTGTCGCTTGTGCATGCCAACCACTGCTCTGAACAGTACGACCGCGAGTGTCTCTTGCGCATGCCAACTTTCTGATGTCACTATTCTGAACCACCCTTTTTGTCTACGTGGCGCGCGTGCAGGACGTTTCATGCTAGGAGTCTGGGTCCCACTTTACTCTGTGTGAAACTCGACGTCGCGCGATAACTTTCCACCGCTGACTCATCCTGGCGAACGACCGATGTCTCCCTCACCCTGGAAGACGACCGATGTCTCCCTCGCCCTGGAAGACGACCGATGTATCCCTCGCCCTGGAAGACGACCGATGACTCTCTTGGGAGACGACCGATGTCTATCCCTGGCGACGCCCTCATGCCTCGCGCCCTGGCGCTCATGTGTAGCAGGCGACCGGCGATCATGTACTACTAAACTACACTTTTCTTCCTTTACTCTTCTTGATCCACACGTCATCCGACCGACCTCTACCAGCTGACCCCAGATCTTGGGCGACGTCCGAGGTCCGACTTCTACGAAACTTCATTTACCAGCTCTTTGTATTTTAAATAATAACATCTTCTGGAATTATTTAAATATACCACTTTCATTCCAATTCAATTTTACAGGTCCTTACAGAATCACGTAGACGAAGTTATTCAGTTGTGGAGAGTCGGAGGAGGTTCATATGAATGGGCGAGTAGTGTGAAAAAGAACGAGCTCGGCCTGTTATATGAATTAACCCTGTCATACCGGGAGAATTATTGACATTGAGATTATATATGCGCATGGCTGTGTGGATTTCACAGCGACCCTGTGTGGATTTCACAGTGGTATGGTATGACAAGTGCAGATCTCTGAGCCTGAGTCAACGCACGAGTCAATCCGGAAGTAGTGTCATGTGTCTATGCATTGTGAGTCAGTGGAAAGTCTGACGTGTGAATCTTTAATACTGAAAGTAGCAAATGGACACTTGACGAGTATGTGGAATATGGAAATGTTGATGGTTGTAATTGATATGGATCTTGAATGGTGGGAAGTTTTATGTTTACTATGGATTTAAAAGCTTTTAAAAACATCTAGCTTACCCCTTTCTTTTGTATTGCTCTGTGGTTGTTTTCTCTTAAACTGTGATGATCGTGTATTTTGCACGGGAGCAGACGAGGTTGCAGGTGGTAGAGCTCCTCAGTGAGTGGTCGCCGGGAGGAGATCGCCCATATATATTTCTGTTAGGTGATCACCCTTTTTATGGTGTCTGATAGGAGATCGCCCTTTTCTGATAGGAGATCGCCCTTTCCTGATGGGAGATCGCCTATCCTGTTGGGAAATCGCCTGTTTTTATGTATTTTGTTGTATTTAGTTTACGTTTTTGGAAACCGGAAGATTATGTATTAAACTCCCTACAAGGAGAAAACTTCATTACATATATATAATTATGTTCACTTCAACATTATTATTTTATCTCTATTTCATTTTATAATTATGCAATGAAATTGGCGGGATGTTACATTAATGGTATCAGAGCAGTTCATCCTTAGGATGACCTGAGGGCTGTGGATCCATTGTGTTTCTTCTGCTTATAAAATTTATTTGAGTTTTAAATAACAACTATAGTGAAAGGTTTTCAAACGTTTTTGTATTGAAATTTTGTGTGTGCTTTAGTGAATATATGCCCTAACTGAAAATCTTAGTATTAAGAATGAGAGGGTCTTGATAAAGTGGTGAGGGTGCACACTCATAACTGGATCGAGATGATTCTCAATCTTAATTCCAAAGGTTTGATGTTTAGCATACATTGAATTTTGGTGTGATTTATGTCATTTTATTGAGTGTTTTTGTAATTAATTGAAAGTGGTTGTTTGGGTTGATGGTTGTATACCAGTAGCTGTTCTGGTATTTTGCTTGAGGTTATAAGTATTAGGATTCTGTTGATAAACTCAAATTCTTAATGACTTTGAGATGCTGACCTTTGTAAGGTCTAGATGTTACCTCCTGAATGAATTGATTTCTTATCGATCTCATTCTTGTAGCTGTAGGGAGTGTAGACAACCATAGTTTCGAAATCTGAAAAGAAGAAGATGGCACGTAGACCTCCTACCCCTCCCCAACCTTCTTCGGAGATGATCCAGATTGCCAAGGCTATCGAGATGATGACAACTGCCATCCAACAACAGAATGCGGCGATGGCTCAGAACCATCAAGCTACCATGCACCACTGGGAAACTGCTCGGTCTGCTGAAACAAATTCCCATGTCGGTCAGCCTCAAGAACAAATGGGACTGACTGAGTTCATGAGGCACAACCCACCCAAGTTTAGTGGAAATGCTACCCCTGATCAGGCAGATCAGTGGGTCAGGGAGTTGGAGAAAATCTTTAGGGCGACCTCCTGCCCTGAAGAGAAGAAGTTGGTGTTCGCCACCTATCTGCTGTCTGGAGAAGCTGAGTTCTGGTGGATGGGAGCTCAGCAGATGATGGAGGCCAGAGCTGAAGTGTTAGACTGGGAGAGCTTCAGGGTGAGGTTTTTGGAAAAATATTTCCCAGATAGCGCAAGGTTTGCGAGGGAAGCTGAATTCCTCAGATTGGAGCAGGGGGAGATGTCAGTGAATGCTTATGCTGCTCGGTTTGAGTACCTCGCCCGATTCTACACCCAGGCGACCTCCGAGGCCTGGAGGTGTAGGAAGTTCGAAGAGGGGCTGAAGCATGGGCTGAAGAGGACCATAGCCCCGATGTGCATCAGGGAATTTCACGCCTTAGTACAGAAGGCGAAGATGGTGGAGACTCTGGAAAAAGGTGATTCTCGGGTGATCAGGTCACACCCAGGAGGTTCTTCCGGTGGGAAGGCCAAGGTGCAGCACTCGCAAAGCAAGCCCTATACGAGACCTCCACCACATCGGGCGGAAACAACGTCATCCCAGTTTCAGCAGCAGCAACCTTGGAAACCCAAGTGTTTCCATTGTGGTGGACCACACACCTCTAACGCGTGCTTCAAGAGGAGTTCAGAGAAAAGGTGCTACACCTGCCAAAAGACGGGGCACGTTGCTAGAGAGTGCCCTAACCGGAATGGGGCGACCCAACCCAATGGCTCTCAGCAGATGAGAAACGAAGGCAGCAGACCTCAGGCGACAGGGAGAGTGTTTGCCATGTCTGGAGCAGAAGCATCTCAGTCAGGTAACCTCATGCAAGGTGTTTGTTTTATAGCTGGTAGAGGTGTAAAAGCTTTGTTTGATTCTGGAGCGACACACTCCTTTGTGTCAAGCCTGTGTGTAGCCGAGTTGGGTCTTCTAGTGAAGGAGTTACCCTTCGAACTGATGGTCTCTACACCTGCGTCAGGACAGGTGTTGACCTCTACAGCTTGCCCCGAATGTCCAGTGATAGTAGAGGGACGCAGATTCAAAGTGAACTTGATATGCCTACCTCTTCAGGACCTGGATGTTATCCTGGGAATGGATTGGCTACCTGCCAATCACGTTCTCATTGACTGCGGTAGTCAGAAGATAACGTTTCCAGACCTCCAAGGGTCAGATGTAATATCTGCTCAGCAAGGGCAGTCGGAGTTGGAAGAAGGGGCAAGGTGCTTCGTGATGCTAGCTCGGTTGGAAGTGATGAATGAAGGGGACGTAAGCAGAATACACGTGGTGAAAGATTTCACGGATGTATTTCCAGAAGAAGTACCTGGGTTACCCCCTAAGAGAGAAGTGGAATTCTCTATTGATTTGGTACCTGGGGCTGGACCAGTGTTAATGGCGCCCTACAGGATGGCACCAGCCGAGCTGGTAGAATTAAAGAAGCAAGTGGAAGAGTTGCTGGAGAAACAATTCATCAGACCCAGTGTATCTCCATGGGGGGCTCCAGTACTCCTAGTTAAGAAGAAGGATGGAGGGTCTCGGCTGTGTATAGATTACAGGCAGTTGAACAAGTTGACCATCAAGAACAAGTACCCCCTACCCAAAATTGACGATTTGATGGATCAAATACATGGGGCCTCGGTGTTCTCCAAGATTGATCTGAGATCGGGGTACCACCAAATTTTGGTAAAAGCTGAAGATGTTCAAAAGACAGCTTTTAGGTCTCGGTATGGGCACTATGAGTATGTGGTGATGCCGTTTGGAGTAACCAATGCTCCAGCTCTGTTCATGGACTACATGAATAGGATCTTTCGCCCTTTCTTGGATAAGTTTGTGGTGTTCTTCATTGACGACATACTCATTTATTCAAGGACCGAGGAAGAACATGAAGAACACCTGAGGACAGTATTGGAAATACTGAGGGAGAAGCAACTCTATGCCAAGTTCTCTAAGTGTGAGTTTTGGCTGAAGGAAGTCAACTTCTTGGGACACGTGATATCTGCTCGGGGGATCTCAATGGATCCAGCCAAGGTAGAGGCAGTGCTGCAGTGGGAACGTCCTAAGACCGTCACTGAGATAAGGAGCTTTGTGGGTTTAGCTGGCTACTATCGGAGGTTTATTGAGGACTTTTCCAAGGTAGTGGCTCCTTTAACACAGCTGACCCGCAAGAATCAACCTTTTGCTTGGACCGACCGATGTGAGCAGAGCTTCATGGAACTAAAGGAAAGGTTGACTAGTGCTCCAGTACTGGTGATCCCCGAGGTAGAAAGACCTTTTGATGTCTACTGTGACGCTTCACATCAGGGTCTGGGATGTGTTTTAATGCAAGAGAAAAGAGTGGTTGCATATGCTTCAAGGCAACTCAAGGTTCATGAGAGAAACTACCCTACGCATGATTTGGAGTTGGCGGCTGTGGTGTTTGCCTTGAAGATCTGGAGGCACTATTTATATGGAGCTCGGTTCCAGGTGTTCAGTGACCATAAGAGCCTGAAATACCTGTTCGATCAGAAGGAACTAAACATGAGGCAAAGAAGGTGGATGGAGTTTTTAAAGGACTACGATTTTCAACTCATGTACCATCCAGGGAAGGCCAATGTAGTGGCAGATGCCTTGAGTAGAAAATCAATACAAGTAGCCACCATGATGATGGAAGAGCAGAAACTGATCGAGCAGTTCAGAGACTTAAACCTTGGGGTAGAGTTTCATGTGAATCACATTAGTTGTAGTAAGCTGGCTATAACTAATGACTTCCTTGGAATGATAAAGGATAAGCAGTTGGAAGACCCTAGTCTGAAGCGTATTGTGGAGTCACTAGGAACCGACTAGGCTAGAGACTTTGTGATGGGCGATGATGGGATCTTGAGATTTAATGGCAGGATTTGCATCCCTGCAAATGGAGAATTGAAGAAGATGATCCTAGATGAAGGTCACAAGAGTCGCCTTAACCTACATCCAGGCATGAACAAGATGTACCATGACTTGAAGGAGTCATTTTGGTGGTCGGGCATGAAGAGAGACATCGCCCAGTATGTTGCAACCTGCTTAACGTGTCAGAAGGCGAAGGTAGAGCATCAAAGACCTGGCGGGTTGTTACAGCAACTGGATATCCCTGAGTGGAAATGGGACAGCATCGCCATGGATTTTGTCACCCATTTACCCAGATCGGTAAAGGGTCATGATGCAATCTGGGTCATCATTGATAGGCTGACGAAGAGTGCCCACTTTCTTCCAGTGAATATGAAGATGCCTATGGCCAAGCTGGCACAGTTATACATCAAAGAAATAGTGAGGTTGCATGGAGTGCCTTCCAGCATCGTTTCAGATAGAGATCCCAGGTTCACTTCACGGTTTTGGCAGACCTTACAAAATTGCTTGGGAACTAAGTTGAGGATGAGCTCTGCATATCATCCCCAAACAGATGGTCAGTCAGAGAGAACGATCCAGTCCTTGGAAGATCTGCTGAGGACGTGTGTCTTGGATCAATTGGGGAATTGGGACGAGGTGTTGCCACTGGTGGAGTTTACTTATAATAATAGTTACCACGCCAGTATTGGGATGGCACCATATGAAGCCCTGTATGGGAGGAAATGCAGAACTCCCTTATGTTGGTACCAGGAGGGCGAAGCAGTCTTGGTTGGGCCAGAGTTGATTCAGCAGACGACCGAGAAGGTGCAACAGATACAAAGCAGAATGAAAGCTTCTCAAAGTAGGCAGAAGTCCTATGCAGATCAGAGGAGAAAGCCTTTGGAGTTTGCTGCTGGAGACCACGTGTTCATGAGAGTGACACCAACCAAGGGTGTAGGACGGGCGATCAGATCAAAGAAGTTGTCCCCTAAGTTCGTGGGACCATATCAGATCTTAAGAAGGATTGGTCCAGTGGCGTATGAGATCGCCCTACCTCCCCATTTAGCGAATCTGCACAATGTCTTGCACGTATCACAGCTGAGGAAGTACATGGCAGACCCTAGTCATGTGCTGGAAGTGGACGATGTGCAGATCAGGGATGACTTGTCCTTTGAAGCAAAACCAGTCAGGATTGATGATCGGCAAAGTAAACAGCTCAGAGGCAAGACCATCGACATGGTGAAAGTGGTGTGGGATGAGAGATCGGGGGATTCAACTTGGGAGTTAGAAGAACCCATGAGAGAAGCTTATCCATACCTCTTTTCCTTGTAATTCAATTTTCGGGGACGAAAATTTTTCTTGATGGGGAGAATGTAAGGACCTGTAAAAATTAAATTGGAATAAAAGGGTATATTTTAAATGAATTCTAAGTATGTTTTTATTTAAAATAAAAAGGAAAGAAAGTGTAGCTTAGAAGACTATAAGATTTCCTTGTTAGTACAAAATCGCCGGTCGCCTAGACTACACGTGATCGCCAGGGCGCGAGGCATGCGGGCATCGCCAGGGCGAGAGGTCATCGGTGGATAGTCTTCGCGCGAGAGGTCATCGGTGGATAGCCTTCGTGCGAGAGGTCATCGGTGGATAGCCTTCGCGCAAGAGGTCATCGGTGGATAGTCTTCGCGCGAGAGGTCATCGGTGGATAGTCTTCGCGCGAGAGGTCATCGGTGGATAGTCTTCGCGCAAGAGGTTATCGGTGAAAGGTTATCGCGCGATGTCGAGTTGCACACAGAGAAGGTGGGACCCAGACTCCCAGCATGAAACGTCCTGCACGCGCGCCACGTAGACAAAAAGGGTGGTTCAGAATAGTGACCTCAGAGTGTTAGCCTGCGCAGAGGCACGCTTAGTCGTACTGTTCAGTGCAGCGTACACGCAAACTTCCCTGCAGAGTGGGTGGTGGCAGCGGCTTTTGTGGACAAGTTAGTTTAATATGCAAAAACCCACTTTTGAGAGAAAGGAACGTTGCAGTGGTTCAAGAGCGAAAGAGTGTGTTTGCCTCCCTTCTTCTCCTTTTCTCTCCTTCGCACTGCGATTCAGGCACCTTCACCCAAAAGTACGACGAGCGACGGCTACCATTAGAGCACCTGGGAAGTTCTCTGCAAGTCCTACAAACCAAACGCAAAAACAGAGTGAAAGCATCTTTTAAGCTTCGTTGGGTTTTGGAGTTCTTGGTGTTTTGCGCAAGTCCAGGTAAGGGAAGCTAGCCTTCATTTTCAATACAAGCCATAGATTAGCTGTTTCTGAAGTGAGGGCGACGTGGTCGCCGGTTTCGTTTTCATCTTCGTGAATGCTCTATTCTATGTGTTTGGGCGACGTGGTCGCCGGTTTTAAATACAGACTTCGAAATATCTTGTTTTTGAACCAGATCGCCGGTTTTGGCGTTGTTTGCGAACTCCCTGTTTTTGGTGTTGCTTTGAAACTGTTTGAGATTTAAAGGTGGAATGCATGTAATACTCGAAAGTCTGAACCTTTGAAATGATTGTTGCTGTGATTTGAATCATTCCTTTGAGTGGTATGATGTTTTGAATGTTGTGAATGTGGGATCAAGGCATAGTATTTTCAGGAAAGGAAATACCGTGTAAGATCGTGTGTAGGTGTATTGACTAGGGGCTTGTCTAGAAGGAGATATCCTGACTCTGCTGATATAATGGAATCACGTAGATGAAGTTATTCAGTTGTGGAGAGTCGGAGGAGGTTCATATGAATGGGCGAGTAGTGTGAAAAAGAACGAGCTCGGCCTGTTATATGAATTAACCCTGTCATACCGGGAGAATTATTGACATTGAGATTATATATGCGCATGGCTGTGTGGATTTCACAGCGACCCTGTGTGGATTTCACAGTGGTATGGTATGATAAGTGCAGATCTCTGAGCTTGAGTCAACGCACGAGTCAATCCGGAAGTAGTGTCATGTGTCTATGCATTGTGAGTCAGTGGAAAGTCTGACGTGTGAATCTTGAATACTGAAAGTAGCAAATGGACACTTGACGAGTATGTGGAATATGGAAATGTTGATGGTTGTAATTGATATGGATCATGAATGGTGGGAAGTTTTATGTTTACTATGGATTTAAAAGCTTTTAAAAACATCTAGCTTACCCCTTTCTTTTGTATTGCTCTGTGGTTGTTTTCTCTTAAACTGTGATGATCGTGTATTTTGCACGGGAGCAGACGAGGTTGCAGGTGGTAGAGCTCCTCAGTGAGTGGTCGCCGGGAGGAGATCGCCCATATATATTTCTGTTAGGCGATCACCCTTTTTATGGTGTCTGATAGGAGATCGCCCTTTTCTGATAGGAGATCGCCCTTTCCTGATGGGAGATCGCCTATCCTGTTGGGAAATCGCCTGTTTTTATGTATTTTGTTGTATTTAGTTTACGTTTTTGGAAACCGGCAGATTATGTATTAAACTCCCTACGAGGAGAAAACTTCATTACATATATATAATTATGTTCACTTCAACATTATTATTTTATCTCTATTTCATTTTATAATTATGCAATGAAATTGGCGGGATGTTACACAGTGTGCCTTGAAGCGAAGAAACTCTTTGAAAATAGATTTAAAGCTACGAAAGATTTTGGTGTTAGACTTGACGAGGTAGAGTTTAAGTCCCTATCCCTAGAGGACAGTTTGAGCTTGATTGTTGCCTTCTCCGAGGAAGAAATAAGGGACACTGTGTGGCTTTGTGATGGATCAAAGAGTCAAGGACCAGATGGTTTCAACCTGAATTTTATTAAGAAAAATTGGGGGTTGATAAAAGACGAAGTGGTGGAAGTGGTGGTCCTCTTTCATGAAACTAGGAGTATCCCAAAGGGTTGCAATGCTTCATTTGTAGCACTTGTACCCAAAGTAAGGGATCCTGCTAAACTTGAGCAATACAGACCTATCTCTTTAGTGGGTGCTATGTAAAAAATCATATCAAAGGTGCTGGCAAGTAGGATTAAGAAAGTTTTTCCTTCTATTATTGACGACTATCAATCGGCCTTTCTTAAAGACAGAGGGATTCTTGACACTGTGCTAATAGCTAATGAGGTGATAGAGGACCTAAGGAGGGGTGGGATGAGTGGTTTGTGTTTAAAGGTGGATTTTGAAAAGGCTTACAACTCAGTCAGATGGGAGTTCCTTTATGATATGCTACATAGGATGGGATTCCACAACAGATGGATTATGTGGATTCAAGGTTGCTTGGATAGTGCTACCGTGTCTGTGCTAATTAATGGGAGTCCTACGAAGGAATTTAAATTGTCGAGAGGGTTAAGGCAGGGTGACCCCTTAGCCCCTTTCCTCTTTATAGTGGTAGCTGAAGGGCTTGTCGGGCTAGTAAGGCAAGTTGTGAAGGCCAATCTTTTATCTGACCTTAAAATCGATAGAAAAAGAGGTTGAACTCTGCATTCTCCAGTTCACAGATGATACCTTGCTCTTATGTCAAGATTCCTTCACCAACATGGTCACTCTGAAATCTATACTCAGGGGTTTTGAGCTAGCCTCAGGGTTAAAGATGAATTTCCACAAGTCGAAGCGAGCAGGCATAAATGTCCTTAAAAGTAATATGGACTGTTACACGAAGACCTTAAATTGTGCTTAGATGGGTGTACCATTCAATTAGTTGGGCCTAGAAGTAGGGGGTAACCCTAGGAAGAAAAAGTTATGGGAGCCTGTTCTAAATAAGCTAAAATCTAGGCTTAGCGAGTGGAAAGGGAGATTCTTATCTATGGCTGGAAGATTATGCTTAATCAAATTTGTTTTGTTTGCCATGCCGCTTTACTACATGTCCCTCTTCAAAGCTCTGGAGGTGATATATAAAAGCATTATCAGTATCCAAAGGAGATTTCTATGGGGGTGGGGAAAGGAGAAGAGGTCGATCTCATGGATTAGCTGGAAAGACTTATGTAAAACGAGAGAGTAAGGTGGGTTGGGTATCAGAAACATCCGAAAGTTCAATTATGTGCTTTTGGCTAAGTGGAAATGGCGTTGTATCTCTGATAAGAAGGGGAGGTGAAAGGAGGTGTTGGACTCAAAGTGTGGTCTGGAACTCAATAACGTGCATACACCTGTGAAATCTCAGTCTTGGTGGTGGAGAGACTTGTTGAAGATATGTAGAGAAGGAGGAGGAGATGGGTGGTTTCAAGAAGAAGTAGGATGGAAAATAGGGAGCGGAGATAAAGTTAGATTTTGGGAGGATGTGTGGGTTGGAAATTCTAATCTAAAAACCTTGTTCCCAAGATTGTTCTCGCTACTGCTGAATCAAGGTTAGAAGGTGGAAAAGGTCAAAGTGTGGGAAGATTCAGCGTGGAGGTGGACCTTAAGTTGGAGGAGGGATAGATTTGAGTGGGAAACCTTGTTGGAATCTGAGCTTGGTAAGTACACTTCTAGGGTCAATGTAATGAAGGATGAGAAGGATGCCCAGGTGTGGAGAAGTGAAGAATCTGGGTGTTTCACAGTGAGAATTGTTTATGAGTGCTTAGCCAAGTCCAAAAGGGGTCCTCAAATAGAGGTGTTCAAGCACCTATGGAAGGTGAAGATGTTCCCAAACATGATGATCACAGCCTGGAGGGTGTTGCTGGGCAAAATTCCAACAAGATTGAGTTTGAGCAGGAGAGGGGTTATGCTGAATACTTCTGCTTGTGCTTTATGTGCGACCAAGGAAGAGTCATGCCAACACATTTTTCTAGAATGAAAACATGCTTGGCGAGTATGGATCCTGTGTTTTAAATGGATTGGAATTTTGTTTGTCCAACATAATGATGTTATGACCCACTTTGAGAGCTTTCATCTGACCCAGGGTAGTCATAAATAAAATCTGGTCTGGAAAGGGGTGTGGGCAGCCATTGTCCGGTGCTTATGGGAGCATAGAAATTCAGTTGTGTTCAACCAAGGAGTAGTGGATGAGGAAGAAGTGTTACATAAGGCCCAACTTAAATCGTGGTTGTGGTTAAAGCATAAGGGGCACAACTTTTCTTACTCTTTTACAGATTGGGTTTTGAATCCTTTGCCCTGCATTAGTAGCTATAAGTAGGTGCTTAAGTAGTAACCAAGATGGCTTGGATGTGATGGAGGCTTCTAGTTGATGGTAAATGATGACTTTTTACGGCAAGTGCACCGCATTGTCAGAAGTAATAATTGTCCCTAAGGACGGATATCGATCCCACAAGGAACAGTGAATTATCAAGTACAATAATCGCTAAATATAGAACAAAACAATTAAAAGTGTGTTGAAAGTGGATGTGTTGGCGATGATCAATAAGAAAACAGACAAAGAATTGGTTGCTTCAAGTTGGAAAAATAGGGATTAGGTTTCATCTCTCTCACTCTCATGTATTTTGATTAACATGTCAATATTAAGTTCTTTGATTGAAATTGATGCCCGTATAAAAATCATTTATATCGATTCCTCGCATATAAAATCCTTAAGAATGTCCCCTAACTATCGATCCCTCGCATAATTATAAGAACAACTTAGAATGAAGCTCAGACGTTAATAGCAATTAACATTTCAAGTCTATTCCTAGCACTTAAATATGTTAAGTATGGTTGTTTAGGTCAGAATCCTAAAATTACTTTCCAGTCAGATTTAAGATTCTCAATTTGTCACGAAAAATTAAAAGTCAAACAACAATACCAATAATCAATCAAGAACTAAATATTTTAATATAAGATATCACCTCAATACATAAGAGTTCGAGCAGATTACTCCCAATCCCAAAGGGTAGAATTAGCCACGCATACTTCTAGTACCTTCCATTCTCCCAATTTGGTTACAATTTACTCTATGGTGTTTTTCTCTCAATCTGGCACTAGGGTTGTGCCTCTAGTCCCTTATTTAACCTAATTTGCTAGGATTGAGTGACTTCTTGGGTCACACTTATGGGCTTAATAATAAAAACATAAAAATAGCCCAATTAATCTGACACATTTTTGTTATTGAGTTATACTTTTCTCTCTCTCTTTTGCACGTTCTGAGCCTTCCAGCTTTCTCTTTTTAGCATATATCATTCTTCTTTAGTCCAAATCTCTATTCTTCTATAAAGACCTGCAATTAACACCAAATTTATGAATAAAATGCTCTTATTCAATTAAAGATCATAAAAAATGTAAAAAGGTATAAATTCATAAATTAGGGATTATTTTATATGTAAATTAGCAATTAATACTCATAAGTGTCTATATTTTAATATGAAATATTACGGAAATTAGACACTTATCAGTAAAGCAAAGCAGATGGAAGTAAGTTGAGAGGGTTGTATGTGAAGGAGGACTAAGGTGTGGCAGATCTGGAGTAGACTCTAAGAAATAAGGAAAGTGTAGTCTACAGGAAGTTGACTGCACAAAGGGCATTTGTTTGGAACAAAATTAATGCTATGGTGGAAAAGGTAGGATTTCTGTGCTCCCTTAAGGTTACTGAAGGCCCGGAAGCTAGCACTGGTGGGATTTTATCACCTGCTGGATTAGAAGAGGTGTAAGGAGGTAGGTTGATTTTTGAAGTAATGGACGGATCTGGAATGAAGAGGAAGACTGGTGAAGGGGTTCTTAACCCTGTTGATGCCAATTTTGTTTGATGAGTGCCGCTGATGCTAGTGCAGGTATAGTAGGATAGGTAGTTATGACGTTTGGCTAGATGTTATAGCAGCAGCTAAAGTTGCTGTAAGTGCTGGTCGTTGGGTGCTGGAGTAACATCAAGGTAGGAATGGAAGTAGTCTTGGACTTGTGAGTGTTTGGCTATAGAAGATCTATGGAATTAGGAAAAACAAGGAAAAGAGGGGGCAGGGTGCCTTGGTGGTCCTTTGAAGGAAACTGGTTTATGCAACAGCTTTGTTGGTTGCCTCTGGTTTTTGGTTCTGTCTTTATGCAGGTATTCTTTGCGTGCTGCTGGACCAGTGGGTGCGGGTGAGGTTTGGTGAAAATGAAGGTTTGGATGGTATGCAGGTCAATTATGAAGATCTTGGGCGGTTTTTGATCTGGCTTGGAGGTTGGTGTTGGATGAAGGTCGCTGGCCGGATGTGAAAGAACTGGCAGGAGAGGTTGTTTTGTGCTGCCTAATAACCTTGGTTCAGCTAGCCATCTTTCTGTTTTACCAGGAGCAGCCAAATTAGAAGCAAGAGCAGGTTGTGTATGCTAAGTTTAACATGTTGTTTGATCAAGTGGGTAGTTTAGGATCTAGCCTTTGAAACCCTTTTGAAAGTTTACAGCTGGTTTTTTTTCTCTGGAACAGCTAGGAATTGGAGGTACATATTAGCATAGGGTGTCTTGATGTTTTTGGTGGTGGCTGTTTTTCTACAGTAATAACTGGTTTTCATGCTTCTGCTTGTCTTGTTGCCTGTACTTTATATGCAGGTGCTGGTTTTTTATAAGGGTTGTGACATTTCTAAATATCTTGTTTTATTTATTTTATTTTTTATCGATAAAAAAAAAATTATGCCTCTCCTCTAGTATAAAAGAACCTACTTGTATTTACTTTCATATTAATTTTCAAGATTTTTTGTCCATAAAAGAAATTATTAAATTTTACATATGATAATAGATATTTGTCATCATAGAATTGGTAACAATGTCATTCTTCATTGAAAAATATTTTTCCCAAATACTAATAATAATCCTATATTTCATTACAATCAAAATTAACATTTTTTTTTATCAGCAAAAATTAACATCAATGAAAGATAGAAATTAATAGGCATAGGATATATCTATTATTTGTTGATATTTAGGAGAGGAAACGAATCTTTGGGAGATATCTTATTGAAGCCATTTGAGTCCATCCCATTTAATTTAGTCAAAGTTGCATATTGATTTTCCCACATGAAGACCACTTTGGGTAGTTTAGATATTTATTCGGCAATTGTTTGTAATCGTTCAAACCTAATATTCAGTTATCTTTATAATACTAGTTTCATGGAGGGATTGGTTGAACCTTTACTTGGTTTGTGTTTCCATTGTTGAACCTTTACATGGTTGTATCGTGGTCACTTGCTAAGTCTAGTTGTTGTGTTCCAAGATAATGTTTTTCTTCTCAATTGTCTCACATTTTAGGCCTAATCAAGGTTTGATGGCAAATGATATCATCTCTAAGGGTCATCATGTAAGGAACAGTGTGTATGTTATTCCTTATTTTCGAAGTGTTAACTTCCATGGAGGTATGTGGTTTTCTTGGTTGATTTCTAGTGGGAGGAGATCTTTGCTACATGATCGATCACCTAAGTGTTGAAATAGTACTTGAAATCTGTACTTGTATAGACAAAGTAGGCTTAGATAGTACCTAGAACTGGTTCTACAATTGCTTACGTATCGATCGTTCGGTTATTCTCCTGCTCCTCACTCTAAGTCTTTTTCCTTAATTTGCTGGTACTTGGTCAATGTTGACTTACAAAAGGTACTCCGACGATCAAGTAAGTACTCAGTATATATTAAGAACTGATTAAAAACGTACCTTACTTTTCTATAGAGGGTTTATTTATTGTGTTTGATCATGGGTCATTGGTTATAATGGGTCAAATTTATCATATATTGTTGTTAGCTTATTTTTAGGAAGGTTCCCTAATTTCTCGAGGGGTTACCCGGATTTGGTGGGACGTGTTTTGGATTCTTAGGGAGTTCTTGCAACCGCTTTAATTGTTGTTTATTGTAAGTGTTTTAAATGTGTTCTCAGCCAGTCAATCGGTCACCGAAACCGAGTAATACGGCTTGTCTGGTACCTACTGGTATACTTGCCTCTAGGCTTGAGGAACACTTACTTCTAAAGAGCTGATATGTGACCGTTGGGTATCCCGAGGTGAGAAATGACATGGATGCATTAAATGTTTTGTCAAAGAGTTGACGTTTATCGACGCGTCAGTGTTTATTGTTTGATCAAAGAGATCAAATAGTGATAAAGTCATGTATTTTGAATTCGAGCACTGTGCACCCTTAGATGGATAGGGATCCGACGGTGCCGAAGAGAGCACGTTTCATTCTCTCTTTTCTTCGTCTCTAAAAATAAAGACTTCGAACATTATTACGTTGGCTTTCATTTCTATGACTACTGAGTTTATCAAAAGCTGTCCGATTATTACCGAATGTATTTCAATTTTCTTCAGTTTTCTGCACTTATTTTTATACATATTTACATAAAATCAGTTATAGAAGATCTTAAAAGTGTTATTTAATTCTAGAATACAGAAAATATTTATACTTATGATTGTTGCTAGATCACAATTGAAAACTTTCATATTGGCTGGAGTTAATTCCCTCACAATGAATATGAACCCAAAATGGCTATACACAAAGCACACAATTAGGATCATGAAAGCATCTTTATCCATTAACTTAGGTATGGAGATTGATTTCCCTTAGCACCTAGCATTTTGGTTGAGGTGAGTGGGGCAGGGTCATGGAGAGTGTCTTTCAAACTGACTTGGCAGCGGGCTCACCTTTGCTTTCAAGTGCTTTTTCCGGAATGAATGGGTACGGCTTGAAAGTGATATTAAAAAAGAGTGCAATCTGATCCCTGTAAATTCGATTGGTTTGGTTTCAAAGGACAACCAAAAAGATAATACTATTAAGAAGGAAGGCTAGACATCATGACTGAAGCTTTTGTCCTTTTGCAGTGTAATGTATGTGTGATGATGTATCTTCTTCGTGGCGTTAACTATGAGAGTATAAGACTGTGTGTGAGTGTTTGTGTGTCTAATGTTTCCAATGTATCCACTGAGTTTCGTTTAAACTTTCTAGAAATTTGGGAGCTTTGTTGAAAATGGCCAATTTTAAGACGGAAGGCATGTGGCAGTCATAATATAATATATATATATATATATATATATATATATATATATATATATATATATATATATATATATATGTATATGTATATGTATATGATGATATGTATGTATATGTATATGGTGATTATTGTATCATCATATCCCCTCTCAACCACTATTATTCGTTTTCTTCTAAAGTAGTAATCAATGTAGGCTTTGTTTCCTAAAAATTATGATAAATTAATAAATATCTTAGTAGTATTCCATAATATCTTTTGGAAAAACAATTATATGTCTGTTGTAATGGTCATTTTGGTTAACTGTTCTTGCTATTAATTTATTTTTAGTAGAATCTCTTCCTTTTAAAGTTAGTTAAACTGAGCAGTGGAAAATTAATAAATATTTATATAGAATTGAACATTTATTTTGATGTGATTATTAGTTAGAACTTGTTATACTCCCCTCTTTCTTCTTTACAAGTCATCACATCCTTAAAGTTTTATTTTTTCGTGAGAAAGAAAACAAGACAAACATAAACTTTTTTTTGTATTGGTTCACTTTTATCTAAAAGTTATTTCCAGTCTAAAAAATTATTATGAACTTTTGCCGTCAATCCTAACAGCAAATCACACCATTCATTAGCTGAAATTGTCCACCTTCACCCGCAGGCCCTAACCCTTATCCTGAATCATCCTCCTCTCTGATCATCTGTGATAGGCTTCATTCCCATCCTTGAAGGCTATAGAGTATCATTATCATCCCTTCTTTCAAAGGCTAATAATAACGCAAGGAGAAAATGATTTTCACCCGAGAATTGGTCACCTTCCATTCTTATGCTAACTCAAGAAAGCACAATAAAGGACTCAAAGATTACAACGCTTATAATTGAAATCATTGAAACTTCATCATCCTAGATACTCTTATACTTTGTCTTTTACTTTTTCTACTCACGGATGTTTAATTATTTGGCTTGACACAGAGAAGATTTCTTCTTAATATGAATGATTGTTGCATGAGGTTGAAATTGGAACAGAAAGCAAAATTATAAAAAAAATGGTCATGGTCAAATGTGTGCAGGCCACCTCCGCCCCCATCGTTGCCATGCTTATACTACTGATCGAAATTCCCTACAATTGTTCTTCGATACATTCACCCACTTAAAAACTTAGAACCATTATTAAGTGGAAATTGAACAAATCATATTTTATTTCAATAAATTCAACTTTTATGCATTCGTATTCATTTATTAGTTACAGATAAATTAAATTAAATGAGTGAATATGTAATCAAATATACCGAGGAATCCTTTTGTCTCTTATTTACTAGTAGTACAACATTTAAGGGATTCTAAGGTTGCCAAGGTAAAATTGATCTATTTAGTATACATGTTTTTAGAATTATTTCTAAAAATTATCAGTATTCTGAAAAGGGTTATTTTAAATAAATTT
The DNA here is from genome assembly GCA_013389735.1 of Phaseolus lunatus. NCBI lineage: Eukaryota > Viridiplantae > Streptophyta > Magnoliopsida > Fabales > Fabaceae > Phaseolus > Phaseolus lunatus. The sequence goes on along the minus strand of JAAFYQ010000152.1, from coordinate 393,309 downwards.
TCCACAGAAGGAAATGAGCATCTAAACATTTCACATATAAATAGATTTCTCATCCTCCAAAATATTCAACACATATCAACCATATTTATGACATTTTTTATTGCATTGTAAAAACTATTATTTTCAACAAACATGATTTCTGAGTATGAACATACATCAGACTACCACCATTAAATCTAGTAAAGATTATTTTGTGCTTGTCTTCTAGAATGTATCTCCCTTAATCAAAGAAGAAATTTACTCGTTGAGAAGTTATTGTGAATTTATACACCGATTTTGAAAACATACATTTCATAATACACTGTTTAAAGAAGAAAAAAACTTCAAAAAAATCAAATTTATTTATCATAAAGATAAAATTTTTAAAAAATATTTTCATCTTATTTTGAAACTTGAATATGCAGTCAGCCAAAACACTTTTTTTTTCTGATTTTTAAGTAATATAGTATATTCTACTTAAACATAAAGCAAAAGAAGTCTTACAAAATTGAAAATTCTATAGTTTATGCAGACAGTGTACTTTCAGCAGGAACAGTACAACAGTGCATAAGTAACATAGGAAAGGGTATAATCTATATTATTACCCACCCACATACTTCACAATTTTCCCATATCACCCTTGACACCTTCCATTTTTACATGACAGGGCAAGCATTTGGGTTCTCATCGCTGAAGATCTGGGCAGGGTAGGCATGGTAATATGCAGGGTATGCAGGGTGTACAGGGTGTGCAGGATATGCATACACCTCCATGCCATACCTTGGTGGGTTATAGAAGTATTCATTAATCTTCACCTCTGGAACAACCTTGTTGCTGTCTTCACTAGATGCTGCTGTTTCCTCTGCTTTGGTCTCACCCTTTGCTTCTTCCTCTTTCTTTTCCTTGTTTTCTTCTCCTTCACCACTCTTCTTCTCTTTCTCAACCTCCTCCTTCTTCTCCTCCTTTGCTTCCTCCACCTTCTCTTCCTTTTCTGGCTCTTGCTTCACGATCACTGCGAGCTTCCCAGTTCGCTTGTTCACGTACTCAACCAACTTCTCTGGATCATACACGCCCTTCACACTCACTACTGAGTTCTTCAGATCGGGTTCAGCTGATTCCACTCCTGCACAATTTGATAGTAATAATAATAAAAAGTTACACCATGGGGCTCGGTATTCACTAATTGCAATGAATATTAAATGGGATTATAAAGGCACAGAATTTTACCACAACTGCATCACTTCAGCCTAAATCTGACGACTTTAATATTTTAATTAGTTCAATTTAAAGTTCAGGGGTAGTTGAATTAATAAAACGAGAATAATGAAACAATAATAAATAATAAGAAAAACCCTTTCACATGGTTGATTCAGATTCAAACAGAGAAAGTACTTGTTCTGCTTAATCGACCCAACAAACAATAGACCTCGTGCTGATGGGATGTAGCTTAGGGAAAATTAAATCAAACATACCCTTCATTCTCTGTATGCGTCTCTTGATTTCTAGAGAACAAGCTTCGCAATGCATGTGAACTTTCAGAACCGTCACAATCGGAGGCTGCGGAGAAGGAAAAGATAAACGCTGGCATAATTTGTTAGAATCCCACACCGCAAATAGGTATAGTAAAAATATTGTACAAAATATTGGTTATCCGTAGGAATAATAGGCATAACAACAAGCCAGTGTAGAAAGAACCAAACCTCTTCTACTTTCTCTTCGAGCTTGGGCTTTGGCTTTTCTTCTTCCGGGACCTTCTGCTCCTCTGGAGGTTTCGGGATCGGAGAGAGAAGCTCGACCTGTCTGTGACTCTTCCTCTGTATTCTCTCCAAAACCTTCAGAGGATCCGCTTTCTCTCCCTTGGCAACCACCTTGTGAGATTTGCAATCGGTGAGTACATCTTCGACACCTAAACTCAAACACACACGAGTGGGTTCAGATATGATGCCACGAATCAAAAAAGGGATGTTGTGTGAAAAAAGTGGGACCCACCTGGGAATCCTTTGAGGGAGCGACGAACCTTGCGAGCGCAACCCTCGCAATGCATGAACACTTTGAGCACAATCTCCTGCGGGGGCGGTGGAGGTGGAGGAATCACTTCTTCCTTCTCCTCTTCTGGTTTTTTCTCTCCCGCTGGTTTTGCCGCAGTTTCTTCCTTCTTCTCCTCTTCTTTCTTTTCGGGTTCCTCTGGTTTTTTCTCCTCCGCCTTGGGTTCCTCTGCTGGTTTCTTTTCCTCCTAAATCACAAAAGAAGCACAAAATCAGAAGGAGGAATAATAATAATAGAGGTTAGTTCCACGTGTCTGAAACACATAAGAGTGCATAGAAAAAGAAAGGTAGAGAAGGGTTACTAAGAGCTCCCCCATGAGTGTTACTGAAACTACTGGAAGTGGGTGGAGTCTGGCGCTGGGATAAGCTTATGGGAGGTGCTACTTTTTGCTGCTAAGCCTGTTATTTCCCCCTTTGTTTCTTTCACCCTTTTCCCTCACTTCTCTCTTTCTTTTCTGTAGTACCACTTCTAAACTACTTATATATAACATGCATTACATTGTATTCTCTCTCTCTTTTAATTTTATTTAATTTCTTAAACGCCCATATTAATTATTTATAATCAATCATTTATTAAGATTCGTAGTTTTCTTTTCATAGTATTTATTACAAGTACATTTCATAATGTTTTAAACATAAGTTTAGTATGTCACCAAAAACCATTTAAGTATTAAAAATAATTATATTATTTAATATAGTCTTATTTTAAATAAATAAAAATAATAATCTCTTAACACTTAAGCAAAAGTAGTTGTATAAATTTATTAAAAGTAGTCCTTGTTAATAACAAAAATGTTCATTAGAGAAATGTTATATGTAAAAAATTCAGAAAATGATCGGATTTAATGGATATGTACAAAAGTATAAGTACAATTTTTTGCATGTGTCTAACTATAATAAGAATCTGAGTTAGATAATTGCAGGATTATTTCGAATCTGGGTACCAAAACCACACCCAAACCAAAAAGAAAAAACAAAACCACATCCTAAACCAAATCTCCACATGTATACGTAACGTACATATAAATCTGATTTGATTTCTTTGAAAGGAAAGGAGGGAATCTTACTTTAGATTAATAATACAATTAAAAAAATTATCAAAATAAAATACAATTATGGGTGAAAATTAACACGTTATAAAAACTTAATTTAGTGTTAACTGTACGTTATACGTTATATTAGACTTAGTTAAATAAACTAAGCGAAAGTATTGATAAAAACTAATTAAAAAATCATATTAAAACTTTTAACTACCAAGAGTTTTGAAAATCATTTCCAATGCTGACTCAATGTTTTGTTTCAGTCACACTCAAAGATGTTGAAAAGTTTATCAATGTTGAAGTAAAACTCAATTTTCTCATAATATCATATATAAGATTCAGTTTCTCATTAAGATGTATTCACATATAATGTATAATAATGCTTTGCACAAAAATTATTAAATTGGTTTTCGATTCAAACTTTACACCATTAATGTGTTTGTAATATGAAAATGATTAAAATAAGTCATTTTATATATGAAATTGGTTCAATTTGAGATTTCACTTCATCAATCTATTGAAAGTAGTTACACTAAACATCAATTTACAATTAAAATAATATCGAATTTTAAAAAAATTATAAAATTTTGAAAAAAATCTATCAATTATTTCACATACAAAAGGACATATTTCAATAATTTTCATGCTACAAGTACTTGGATAATCTAAAGTTTAGGCTAAGAACAAAAACCAATTTCATGTTATAGAAGAGAGCTCATCTAAGTATTTGTAGTATGAAACTGATTAGAATAAGTCCTTCTATATCTCGAATTGGTTTAATTTGATATTTTACTTCATTAACTTATTGAAAGTAGTTACAGTGAATATCAATATGCAATCAAAACAATAACAAATTAAAAAAAACTAAAAGTCTTTGAAAAAAATTAACAATCATTTCACATAAATGACTTATTTCAATCATTTCCATAATATAAATATTTAGATGGTATAAAATTTGAACCAATGACGAAAACCAATTTTATGTTATGGTACAATATCAAAAATATATTTAATATTTTTATTAATAATAAAAATTATTTTAAATACTAATAATTTTTTTAATATTTAAAATAGTATCTAATTTAATTAATATAATAAATAATTTTGTTACTTCTAAAATTAATTTTTATTTAATAATTTCAAGATATGTAAATAATTAAAACATAAAATCTTTTTGAAGTCTATTTAATTGATAGAAACAAAATTAGTCTTCGAGCTATTTAAAAAGTTTTGTTTTTGTTTTTATCGTTGTAAGTTTTATGACTGGTCGGTTTTAAGTAAACTTTCTTCTTCTTTTTACAAGACGTTTTCATTAAGTTAAATGATTATAAGTTAAGAAAAAAAATTACAAGATTAATTAATAAAAGGTATTGTTGATATAATTTTTATATTATTTATTACAAAAGTATATACTTTTATGTATATGATAATTCATTATTAGGGAATAGTATTTAACAATATTTGCATATGATATATTTCTTTTATATCTTTTTCTATATACATCTATTTAACATCAATATTTTTGTTTAAAATTATAATATAGATTCTTATTTATTAAGAGGTTATTATTTATTTAAATTACTTTCTCAAATAATTCAATTACTTTATGTATCAAACAACTTAGATTGAGTTTGATTAAGATTAATAAATTAGCTTATTTAACCAATTTATAAGCTAGTTTTATTAATACGAAAATATTTGATAAGATTATTAAAGTAATAGATTTAGTTTATAAGCTAAGGGCTACTTCAATTAGTTTACTTGAATTAGTTTATAATTTACAACTTATTTAAATTTTTTTATTCTTATCGTTTATATTTTAATATTTTTTTATTTTTAATTTATTTCATCTATTATTCATTTCAATTTTATAGTAGAGATAATTAATTATTACACTAATTATAGTATTTATTAAATATTATTTATTTTGATGTAGTTCAAATTAAAATAATTTCAAATTAAAGTAATTAGTGTTTCTGATATGTGAAGACTTACTGACAATAGAAATTTATAAAAAAAATCCAGTATAACAGTAATTTAAGCTGAGAAATAAAAAATTAAAAAATTTAAATTAAATTTTATTAATACTCATCATATCCACTTATTTAAATAAAATAATTCGCCTAAATAAAAAAAAAATATATATATATATATACAACTTTAAAAAAAAATATTCAAAAGTTTAATAAATATTTAATTATATTAAAAAAACTAAAACTATAATTACATATTAATATATTTTTTTCTAAATAATACAAGTTTCATTTATATAATATAATTTATTTAAATATATTTTTTATGTCATTATGTAACATGCTTATACCAATTCTTTTATTTATATAAGCAATATTGTTTAAGAAAAAAATTATGATATGAATAAACGAAATTAATATAGAAATATTTTAAGTATTAGTACGATATCAATGTATGATTTGTGAAATCAAATTAAGCACTTACTTTAACGATTTCATTATTAGAGTAGATTGTTTTTAAAATAATTAAATCTATGTAGCTTTGTAATAATCACATCAGAGTAAAAATCTAATTCATTAATGTAAAAATAAATTTTAACGATAATTAAAAATATTCTAAAGTCGTTCTTGAACAAGAACAAATACTTGTGCAGAAAAGATGAAAGACAACGATTTCTTTAAAAATCAGGCAGCGATTTTGAAATCGCTGTTTATGAACACGTAACATATTCTATTGAGGCATAGACGAAGATTCTAGAATCTTCGTGTATAAGTCACACATAAACGATAGTTATGACCATAACAACTATTTATACCATTCCCTAAACAGTGCACATGGTCAAGGTATAGATGGCGGTTATGCCATTTTTACCTTTCCCCGAGCGATATAGACGCCGATTATGATATAACCACCGTCTATTATGGACATTTTTTTTAGTTCATTCTGTTTTATGCGTTTTCCCATCTTAATTAACATATTCATTTAAACCCAGCCACCTAGATACATAAATTCAGACACATTCATTCAAAGAAGCAAATTATATATATTGATAAAAATGTATTACAAATACTAATGCATATTCCTATCTAACATTTACTATTGATTAGCTATCCTAGCAAGGTTATCAAACTCTAGGGTTAACTCGTAAACCCTTACAAGTTTAAGAGTTAGGTGCAGGTTAGTGATTTCACTCGGGACCTGTAAGGACCAGTAAAATTAAATTGGAATAAAAGAGATATATTTTAAATGAATTCTAAGTATGTCTTTATTTAAAATGAAAAGGAAGGAAAGTGTAGTTTGGAAGACTATGAGATCGCCTAGTAGTACATGATCGCCGGTCGCCTGCTACACATGAGCGCCAGGGCGCGAGGCATGCAGGCATCGCGCGGGCGCGAGGCATGTAGACATCGCCAGGGCACGAGGCATGCAGGCATCGCGCGGGCGCGAGGCATGCAGGCATCGCGCGGGCGAGAGGCATGCGGGCATTGCCAGGGCGCGAGAGGCATGCGGTCATCGCCAGGGCGCGAGGCATGCAGGGATAGTCTTCGCGCGAGAGGTAATCGGTGGATTGTCTTCACGCGAGAGGTCATCGGTGGATAGCCTTCGCGCGAGAGGTCATCGGTGGATGGACTTCGCGCGAGAGGTCATCGGTGGATTGTCTTCGCGCGAGAGGTCATCGGTGGATAGACTTCGCGCCTGTGGTCATCGGTGAAAGGTCATCGCGCGACGTCGAGTTACACACAGAGAAGGTAGGACCCAGACTTCCAGCATGGAACGTCCTGCACGCGCGCCACGTAGACAAAAAGGGTGGTTCAGAATAGTGACCTCAGAGTGTTAGCCTGCACAGAGGCACGCTCAGTAGTACTGTTCAGGGAGTGGTTGGCCTGCGCAAGAGACAACTGTAGTCGTACTGTTCAGGGAAACGTACACTCAGACTTCTCTGCAGAGTGGGGGTGGCAGCTGCTTTTGGTGGATAAGTTGGTTTAAGATGCAGAGACCCACTGCTGAGAGAAAAAAGACGTTGCAGCATTCAAAGAGAGAAAGAGTGAGTTACCTCCCTTCTCCTCCAGATATCTCCTTCGCGCTGCGATTCTAGCACCTTCACACGAGAGTACGACGAGCGACAGTCACCATTAGAGCACCTGGGCAGTTCTCTGCAATCCTTCAACCAGACGCAAAAACAGAGCCAAGGCGTTCTTCAAGCTTCGTTGGGTTTCGGAACTCTAGGTGTTTGCGCAAGTCCAGGTAAGGGAAGCTAGACTTCATTTTCAATACAAGCCATAGTTTAGCTATTTCTGAAGTGAGGGCGACGTGGTCGCCGGTTTTCGTTTTCATCTTTGTAAAATGCTCTGTGCTATGTGTTTGGGTGACGTGGTCGCCGGTTTTAAATGCAGACTCGAAATACCCTGTTTTTGAACTAGATCGCCGGTTTTGGCGTTGTTTGCGAACTCCCTGTTTTTGGTGTTGCTTTGAAAACTGTTTGAGATTCAAATGACATATTCGAAAACATGAACCTTTGAAATGACTATTGCGGTGATTGAATCATCTAGTTGAGAGTGGTATGATGTGTTAAATGTTGTGAATGTGGGATCGAGGCATAGTATTTTCAGGAAAGAAAATACCGTGTAAGATCGTGTAGGATGTGCATTGACCGGTGATTCGTCATGATATCCTGACTCTCCTGAGATAATGAATTCATATAGATGAAGTTATTCAGGCGTTGAGAGTCGAAGGAGGTTCATACGTATGGGTGAGTTGTTTGAAAGAGAACGAGCTCGACCTGTGGTGTGGATTAACCCTGTCATGCTTGGATGGTGATGATATTGAGATTCATTCTACGCTTGTGAATGTGTGTGATTTCACGGCGACCCTGTGAATGTGTGTGATTTCACAGTGGGCAGTATGACAGGTGCAGATCTATGAGTCTAGTCAATGCATGAGTCTTCCGGAAGTAGTGTCAAGTGTCTTGTGTGCTGAGTCAGTGGTGGTCTGACATGTGAAATGAGGAACTTGAAATTGATAGACACTTGATACAGTTGTGAAATAGAATGACTCTGGAAAATATTGCGAAATGTGTGATTTCTGGGCGATCAGGTGAAGAGTATGAGAAACTTGATAACTTTACGTGAATATCTTGAAATTGTTTACCTTGATTTTATTTTAATTATCCTTATTTAAACTCTCTTTAAAATATCTAGCTTACCCTGCGTGTTTTGGTGCTGTGGCTGTTCTCTTAAAACTGTGATGATCGTGTAATTGTTACACGGGAGCAGATGATCTTCCAGGATGTAGAGCTCCTTAGGGAGTGGTTGCCGAGGAAGAGATCGCCGGTTTTCTATCTCTTGGTGGTGATCGCCGGATTTATGTCCTGCTGCAGATCGCCTGTTTTGGGCCTTCTGTTACCAGATCGCCGGGTCATGTATGGAGACCGCCGGTCTTGTTGTATTTGGTTGAATTTCGTTTAAATTTTGAAAACATTTGACCTGGTTATGTATTTAACTCCCTAGGAGGAGCAACTTCATGACTTATATATATATTATCATGTACTCTTCAATATTATTTGTTTACCTTTATTTTCATTATACATGTATGTATGGTTTTATTTTGGCGGGATGTTACATTAATGGTATCAGAGCAGTTCGTCCTTAGGATGACCTGAGGGCTGTGGATCCATTGTGTTTCTTCTGCTCATAAAATCTATTTGAGTTTTAAATAACAACTATAGTGAAAGGTTTTCAAAAAACGTTTTTAGTATTGAGATTTTGTGTGTGCCTTAGTGAATGTATGCTCTAATTGAAAATCTTGGTATTAAGAATGAGAAGATCCTGATAAAGTAATGAGGGTGCACACTCATAACTGGATCGAGATGATTCTTAATCTTAATTCCAAAGGTTTGATGTTTAGCCTACATTGAATTCTAGTGTGATTTATTTGGTGTTTTTGTAATTGACTGAGAGTGGTCGTTTGGATTGATGTCTGCACACCAGTAATTGTTCTGGTGTTTTGTTTGAAGTTATAAGTGTTATAATCCTGTTGATGAACTCAAATTCTTAATGACTTTGAGATGCTGACCTCTGTAAGGTCTAGATGGTACATCTTGAATGAATTGATTTCTGATCGATCTCATTCTTGTAGTTGTAGGGAATATAGAAACCAATAGATTCAGAATCCAAAACGAAGAAGATGGCACGTAGACCTTCTACCCCACCCCAACCCTCCTCAGAGATGAGCCAGATTGCCAAGGCCATCGAGATGATGGCAACTGCCATTCAGCAGCAGAATGCAGCGATGGCTCAGAACCATCAAGCTACAATGCAACACTGGGAAACTGCTCGATCTGCGGAGACAAACTCTCACGTCGGTCAGCCTCAAGAACAGATGGGACTGACCAAGTTCATGCGGCACAACCCACCCAAGTTCAGTGGGAATGCTACCCCTGACCAGGCAGATCAGTGGGTCAGAGAGTTGGAGAAAATCTTTAGGGCGACCTCCTGCCCTGAAGAGAAGAAATTGCTGTTCGCCACTTATCTGCTATCAGGAGAAGCTGAGTTCTGGTGGATGGGAGCTCAGCAGATGATGGAGGCCCGAGGGGATGTATTGGATTGGGAGAGCTTCAGGGTGAAGTTCTTGGAGAAATACTTCCCTGACAGCGCCAAGTTTGCGAGGGAAGCTGAGTTCCTGAAGTTGGAGCAGGGGGATATGTCAGTGAACGCCTATGCTGCTCGTTTTGAGTACCTCGCCCGGTTCTATACCCAGGCGACCTCCGAGGCCTGGAGGTGTAGGAAATTCGAAGAGGGGCTGAAGCATGGACTGAAGAGGACCATAGCCCCGATGTGCATCAGGGAATTTCACGCCTTAGTGGAGAAGGCGAAGATGGTGGAGACCCTGGAAAAGGGTGATTCTCGGGTAATCAGGTCACACCAAGGAGGTTCTTCCAGTGGGAAGGCGAAGGTGCAACACCCACACAGCAAGCCATATGCGAGACCTCCACCACATCGGGTGGGAACAGCTTCATCCCAGTTTCAGCAGCAACAACCTGGGAAACTTAAATGTTTCCATTGCGGTGGACCCCATACAGCCAACGTGTGCCCCAAGAGGGATTCAGAGAGAAGGTGTTTTTCCTGCCAAAAGCCAGGGCACGTTGCTAGAGAGTGCCCTAGCAGGAATGGGGCGACTCAACCCAGTGGCTCACGGCAATTGAGGAATGAGGGCAGCAGACCTCAGGCGACAGGGAGAGTGTTCGCCATGTCTGGAGCAGAGGCCTCTCAGTCAGGTAACCTCATACAAGGTGTATGTTTTATTGCTGGTAGAGGTGTAAAAGCTTTGTTTGATTCTGGAGCGACACACTCCTTTGTGTCAAGCCTGTGTGTAGCCGAGTTGGGCCTCCTAGTGAAGGAGTTACCTTTCGAACTGTTGGTCTCTACACCTGCGTCAGGACAGGTGTCGACCTCTACAGTATGCCCCGAATGTCCAGTGATTGTAGAGGGACGCAGATTCAAGGTGAACTTGATCTGCCTACCTCTTCAGGACCTAGATGTTATCCTGGGAATGGATTGGTTAGCTGCCAATCACGTTCTCATTGACTGCAGTAGTCAGAGGATTGCGTTTCCAGACCTCCAAGGATCAGAGGTGATATCTGCTCAGCAAGGGCAGATGGAATTGGAAGAAGGGGCGAGGTGCTTCGTGATGCTAGCCCGGTTGGAAGTGGAGAATGAAGGGGACGTAAGCAGAATACCCGTGGTGAAAGATTTCACGGATGTATTCCCAGAAGAAGTACCTGGGTTACCCCCTAAGAGAGAAGTGGAATTCTCTATTGACTTGGTACCTGGAGCTGGACCAGTGTCAATGGCACCTTACAGGATGACACCAGCCGAGTTAGTGGAGTTAAAGAAGCAAGTGGAAGAGTTGCTGGAGAAGCAATTCATCAGACCCAGTGTATCTCCATGGGGAGCTCCAGTGCTCCTAGTCAAGAAGAAGGATGGAGGGTCTCGGCTGTGTATAGATTACAGGCAGTTGAACAAGTTGACCATCAAGAACAAGTACCCCCTACCTAGGATTGATGATTTGATGGACCAAATTCATGGGGCCTCGGTGTTCTCCAAGATTGATCTGAGATCGGGGTACCACCAAATTTTGGTAAAAGCTGAGGATGTTCAAAAGACAGCTTTTAGGTCTCGGTATGGGCACTATGAGTATGTAGTGATGCCGTTTGGAGTCGCCAATGCCCCAGCCCTGTTCATGGACTACATGAATAGGATTTTTCGCCCTTTCTTGGATAAGTTTGTGGTGGTCTTCATAGACGACATCCTCATTTATTCAAGGACCGAGGAAGAGCATGAGGAACACCTGAGGACAGTATTGGAGATCCTGAGGGAGAAGCAACTCTATGCCAAGTTCTCTAAGTGTGAGTTCTGGCTGAGGGAAGTCAACTTCTTAGGACACGTGATATCTGCCCAGGGGATCTCGGTGGATCCAGCCAAGGTAGAGGCAGTGCTGCAGTGGGAACGTCCTAAGACAGTCACCGAGATAAGGAGCTTTGTGGGGTTGGCGGGCTACTATCGGAGGTTTATTGAGGATTTTTCCAAGGTAGTGGCTCCTTTAACACAACTGACCCGCAAGGATCAACCTTTTGCTTGGACCGACCGATGTGAGTAGAGCTTCATGGAACTAAAGGAGAGGTTGACCAGTGCTCCAGTGCTAGTGATCCCCGAGGTAGGAAGACCTTTTGATGTCTTCTGTGACGCTTCACATCAAGGCTTGGGATGTGTTTTAATGCAAGAGAAGAGAGTGGTTGCATATGCTTCAAGGCAACTCAAGGTTCATGAGAGAAACTACCCTACGCATGACTTGGAGTTGGCGGCTGTGGTATTTTCCTTGAAAATCTGGAGGCACTATTTATATGGAGCTCGGTTCCAAGTGTTCAGTGACCATAAGAGCCTGAAATATCTGTTCGATCAGAAGGAATTAAACATGAGACAAAGAAGGTGGATGGAGTTTCTAAAGGAATACGATTTTCAACTCATGTATCATCCAGGGAAGGCCAATGTAGTGGCTGATGCTTTGAGTAGGAAATCAATACAAGTCGCCACCATGATGATGGAAGAGCAGAAATTGATCGAGCAGTTCAGAGACTTAAACCTTGGAATAGAATTTCACGTGAATCACATTAGTTGTAGTAAGCTGGCTATAACTAATGACTTCCTTGGGATGTTAAGGGATAAGCAGTTGGAGGACCCTAGCCTAAAGCGTACTGTGGAGTCACTAGGGACAGATCAGGCGAGAGACTTTGTGATGGGCGATGATGGGATCTTAAGATTTAATGGCAGAATTTGCATACCTGCAAATGAAGAGTTGAAGAAAATGATCCTAGAGGAAGGTCATAAGAGTCGCCTTAACCTTCACCCAGGCATGAACAAGATGTACCATGACTTGAAGGAGTCATTTTGGTGGTCGGGCATGAAGAGAGACATCGCCCAGTATGTTGCAACCTGCTTAACGTGTCAGAAGGCAAAGGTAGAACACCAAAGACCTAGCGGGTTGTTGCAGCAACTGGATATCCCTGAATGGAAATGGGACAGCATCGCCATGGATTTTGTCACCCATTTACCCAGATCGGTAAAGGGTCAAGATGCAATCTGGGTTATCATTGATAGGCTGACGAAGAGTGCCCACTTCCTTCCAGTAAATATGAAGATGCCTATGGCTAAGCTGGCATAGTTATACATCCAAGAAATAGTGAGGTTGCATGGAGTGCCTTCCAGCATCGTTTCAGATAGAGATCCCAGGTTCACTTCACGGTTTTGGCAGACCTTCCAAGAGTGCTTGGGAACTAAGTTGAGGATGAGCTCTGCATACCATCCCCAAACAGATGGTCAGTCAGAGAGAACGATACAATCCTTGGAAGATCTGCTGAGGGCGTGCGTCTTGGATCAATTGGGAAGTTGGGATGAGGTGTTGCCACTAGTGGAGTTTACCTATAATAATAGCTATCACGCCAGTATTGGGATGGCACCTTATGAAGCCCTTTATGGGAGGAAATGCAGAACCCCCTTATGTTGGTACCAGGAGGGCGAGGCAGTCTTGGTCGGGCCAGAGTTGATTCAGCAGACGACCGAGAAAGTGCAACAGATACAAAGCAGGATGAAAGCTTCTCAAAGTAGGCAGAAGTCCTATGCAGATCAGAGGAGAAAGCCTTTGGAGTTTGCTGCTGGAGACCACGTGTTCATGAAAGTTACACCAACCAAGGGTGTAGGACAGGCGATCAGGTCAAAGAAGTTGTCTCCTAAATTCGTGGGACCATATCAGATCTTAAGAAGGATTGGTCCGGTGGCTTATGAGATCGCCCTACCTCCCCATCTGGCGAATCTGCACAATGTCTTTCACGTGTCACAGCTGAGGAAGTACATGGCAGACCCTAGTCATGTGCTGGATGTAGACGATGTGCAGATCAGGGATGACTTGTCCTTTGAAGCAAAACCAGTCAGGATTGGCGATCGGCAAAGTAAACAGCTCAGAGGCAAGACCATCAACATGGTGAAAGTGGTGTGGGATGAGAGATCGGGGGATTCAACTTGGGAGTTAGAAGAACCCATGAGGGAGGCTTATCCATACCTCTTTTCCTTGTAATTCAATTTTCGGGGACGAAAATTTTTCTTGATGGGGAGAATGTAAGGACCAGTAAAATTAAATTGGAATAAAAGAGATATATTTTAAATGAATTCTAAGTATGTCTTTATTTAAAATGAAAAGGAAGGAAAGTGTAGTTTGGAAGACTATGAGATCGCCTAGTAGTACATGATCGCCGGTCGCCTGCTACACATGAGCGCCAGGGCGCGAGGCATGCAGGCATCGCGCGGGCGCGAGGCATGTAGACATCGCCAGGGCGCGAGGCATGCAGGCATCGCGCGGGCGCGAGGCATGCAGGCATCGCGCGGGCGAGAGGCATGCGGGCATTGCCAGGGCGCGAGAGGCATGCGGTCATCGCCAGGGCGCGAGGCATGCAGGGATAGTCTTCGCGCGAGAGGTAATCGGTGGATTGTCTTCACGCGAGAGGTCATCGGTGGATAGCCTTCGCGCGAGAGGTCATCGGTGGATGGACTTCGCGCGAGAGGTCATCGGTGGATTGTCTTCGCGCGAGAGGTCATCGGTGGATAGACTTCGCGCCTGTGGTCATCGGTGAAAGGTCATCGCGCGACGTCGAGTTACACACAAAGAAGGTAGGACCCAGACTTCCAGCATGGAATGTCCTGCACGCGCGCCACGTAGACAAAAAAGGTGGTTCAGAATAGTGACCTCAGAGTGTTAGCCTGCACAGAGGCACGCTCAGTAGTACTGTTCAGGGAGTGGTTGGCCTGCGCAAGAGACAACTGTAGTCGTACTGTTCAGGGAAACGTACACTCAGACTTCTCTGCAGAGTGGGGGTGGCAGCTGCTTTTGGTGGATAAGTTGGTTTAAGATGCAGAGACCCACTGCTGAGAGAAAAAAGACGTTGCAGCATTCAAAGAGAGAAAGAGTGAGTTACCTCCCTTCTCCTCCAGATATCTCCTTCGCGCTGCGATTCTAGCACCTTCACACGAGAGTACGACGAGCGACAGTCACCATTAGAGCACCTGGGCAGTTCTCTGCAATCCTTCAACCAGACGCAAAAACAGAGCCAAGGCGTTCTTCAAGCTTCGTTGGGTTTCGGAACTCTAGGTGTTTGCGCAAGTCCAGGTAAGGGAAGCTAGACTTCATTTTCAATACAAGCCATAGTTTAGCTATTTCTGAAGTGAGGGCGACGTGGTCGCCGGTTTTCGTTTTCATCTTTGTAAAATGCTCTGTGCTATGTGTTTGGGTGACGTGGTCGCCGGTTTTAAATGCAGACTCGAAATACCCTGTTTTTGAACTAGATCGCCGGTTTTGGCGTTGTTTGCGAACTCCCTGTTTTTGGTGTTGCTTTGAAAACTGTTTGAGATTCAAATGACATATTCGAAAACATGAACCTTTGAAATGACTATTGCGGTGATTGAATCATCTAGTTGAGAGTGGTATGATGTGTTAAATGTTGTGAATGTGGGATCGAGGCATAGTATTTTCAGGAAAGAAAATACCGTGTAAGATCGTGTAGGATGTGCATTGACCGGTGATTCGTCATGATATCCTGACTCTCCTGAGATAATGAATTCATATAGATGAAGTTATTCAGGCGTTGAGAGTCGAAGGAGGTTCATACGTATGGGTGAGTTGTTTGAAAGAGAACGAGCTCGACCTGTGGTGTGGATTAACCCTGTCATGCTTGGATGGTGATGATATTGAGATTCATTCTACGCTTGTGAATGTGTGTGATTTCACGGCGACCCTGTGAATGTGTGTGATTTCACAGTGGGCAGTATGACAGGTGCAGATCTATGAGTCTAGTCAATGCATGAGTCTTCCGGAAGTAGTGTCAAGTGTCTTGTGTGCTGAGTCAGTGGTGGTCTGACATGTGAAATGAGGAACTTGAAATTGATAGACACTTGATACAGTTGTGAAATAGAATGACTCTGGAAAATATTGCGAAATGTGTGATTTCTGGGCGATCAGGTGAAGAGTATGAGAAACTTGATAACTTTACGTGAATATCTTGAAATTGTTTACCTTGATTTTATTTTAATTATCCTTATTTAAACTCTCTTTAAAATATCTAGCTTACCCTGCGTGTTTTGGTGCTGTGGCTGTTCTCTTAAAACTGTGATGATCGTGTAATTGTTACATGGGAGCAGATGATCTTCCAGGATGTAGAGCTCCTTAGGGAGTGGTCGCCGAGGAAGAGATCGCCGGTTTTCTATCTCTTGGTGGTGATCGCCGGATTTATGTCCTGCTGCAGATCGCCTGTTTTGGGCCTTCTGTTACCAGATCGCCGGGTCATGTATGGAGACCGCCGGTCTTGTTGTATTTGGTTGAATTTCGTTTAAATTTTGAAAACATTTGACCTGGTTATGTATTTAACTCCCTAGGAGGAGCAACTTCATGACTTATATATATATATTATCATGTACTCTTCAATATTATTTGTTTACCTTTATTTTCATTATACATGTATGTATGGTTTTATTTTGGCGGGATGTTAAAGGACCAAACTCGTTTTTGAGTAAATCCGAAGTTGACTCGGTCAAACTCAGCCAAAATTGAGAGTTTAAGGCCGAGTCAGTGAGTTGCGAAAAAAGGGCCCAAAACAGTGCGTTTCCTTGTGATTAGGTTATATTTTTTAGAGTTTTACCTGATTCCACTCTTAACGCTCACGATCTCATCTTCTTCTCTACTGTCATCGCCCTACCATATCGTTGCACCGCGCCGCTCTTCGCTTGTCGCACCACACCGCTGCTCATTACACCGCATTGCACCGCGATCCTCGTTGCACTGTGCATCCTCGCCACTGGCCGTTCACGAAGCTCCTCGCCTAGGTACATGCTGCTGTGCGGTGGATTTTTAGGGTTTTTAGGACAGATTGGATTTAGGGTTAGGGTTTTTAAAATTAGGTTTGGGCTTTTAAAAATGGGCTGGGTTTTTTTTTGGTTGATTTAGGGTAGATTTTAATGGGTTTAGGGCAGATTTTTTTTAATTTTAGGGAAGATAGGCTAATTGATTTTTCTTTTTAAAAATTTTTGGCATATGGTAAGATGTCTGGAAGTGATTCAAATTCAACATATAAATTCAGCATTTGATGGTGATGAAGATGATGATGATGAAGATGATGATGGAGATGATCATGAAAATCTTGGAGATAATTTCCTTAAAGGATTAGATGAATGAGACTTTTAAACTATAACATTTGTGTTGTTTTAGTTATTTTGTGAGTGTATAAACTTGTTTATTTCAATATTATGGATTTGGTATCATGAATTATTATTTTTTTGTTAAATTTTTTATGTGAAGTAGACTCTTACGAGTCTACGAGTCGGGTTTACAGGGCTCCCACGAGTCTGAGTAGACTCTCGAGTTTGATAACCTTGTATCCTATAGTTATAGAAATTAAGGAAATATGTGGCCCAAGCATGTCTCACATAATCTATGGCGGCCAAAGGCAGTGGTTGCTCATCCGTAAAGAACTGCATTACAAAAGACGGTTCACATTAGTGTTAAGATACATATACTTTAAAGAATTATATGGAATAATTTAAATATTATTACCTCCTCCCAATCTTTTTGAATGTCTAGTATTACAATGGTAACCATCCATTGCATAACGTAATAGCCACACTCGTAGCCTCCTGGTTGTCTATTACATTATAATTCAATATAAATGAAAAGTTAATATTGATAAACAATGAAAAAAGGAAGATAAAAATTACAAACCTTTTGGTTCAACCATGTCAGCTTTTGATAATTTGCACCGAGTCAACCTCTGAGTATGCTATATCCACGCCATGCCCTGATTAATACAAAAAACCACATTAGTAGACGTTTAAGTAACATACACAGTTAAGTTTATAATATAATTACACACCAATTATTTGCTTCAGATGTGTGGATGATTTCTTGTGCAGTGAACAAAACCACACAACAACGTTAACAACTACGGATAACACAAGTAATTGTCAGTGACCCCTACATCATCCATGAAAATAGTTAGTAAATATTTAAAACATGAAATATAATAATAATTGACGACTTATAATTGAACTTACTCATTAATGTAAAAGCAAGGATAAATTTGTTTTCCCTCTGAACTCAGAGTGTTAGTGATGTATGACTAGGTTTCAACTTTCTTTGCTCCAATTGGATTAATCAAATAGGGATCCAAGAATCCATAGATGTCTTGATTACCGTCATTATTAGACACTCTAGACAAATACCTACAAGTTATTAATTAAAGCATAAACAATAATAATATAACATAAAGTAAATTGAAATATAAGTAAAGATACTTACATCATAAAAAGCTGAACTATAGTTATATTGAGCTATTGATTTCCAATTGCAAATTCTAACACATCTGATATGTATATGTACAGGAGCATGTTAGTGTTCCTTCCAAAAAAAGTATCATCCTATGGAACCTCAAGTGGGTCTTGACCAATATCGTGTTCCTTCCGAAAAAAGTATCATCCTGTGGAACCTCAAGTGGGTCTTGACCAATATCTTTAGCCACCGATGATAAAGAACTATAGGATCGTCAATGGAAACCGCAAGCATTTTTTGCGAACTTGGTTTCCGACGAGGCTTTTACAAAATAAACAACATTTGTATTAAATTAGATGTAATACATAAATATAAATTAATATGATGAAATTAAATTATTACCTTATGGTATAATTCGAACGAGTTGTCAGGGCCAGGCTATATATGTCTGAAATGTCTCGACCACAGTGGTGACCTCATCTGTAGGTAATGGAACACGAGCATCAGCTACTCGTACTTTGTCCACCATTACCTTCACCACATTAGGGGGAAGAGGAACGTTATGTAAGGTAGTGGCCTCTTGAAAGACTTTTCCAATGACCACCACCTGAGGAAAGATGTCATCCTCTATAAGTAACTCACATTGGCTTATCTAGCCAATGACATCCTCCCCAGACATTGTAGAAGCTGCACAACTCCCCTTTATGCTCCTGGGAGTGGGAGTAACAAGCGACTTAGCACAAATTTGTTGCCATAGAAACTCTTGTCGCAACAGATGATTCTTCTCCTTAAACTCTAGTCGCACACGCTTAGTCTCCTTTTTCATCTCCTCCATTAATTCTTTTCATATCTTAGTCGCAATTTCTGCTTTAGTCCCTGAGGAGGGGGACGAGGATGAATGTCATGGTGCAGCTCTGAAATATTATCGAATTCCAAGCCCTTTTCCAGCAGCACGTACATGACCAGGGTGCTCAGGTCGTCCAATAACTTCAACCAAGATATCTTAACGACTTTGAGGTGCAAAATTACCTTGGGAGCTTTGCTCAACCAAGAAATCTTGCCAGAGACCAAAATCATATAAGTTTTTAATATAATTAATACTTTAAAATAAATGCAAAAGAAGATAAAGATAACTTACAATTTTTTTTAGACTATCCGTGATTGCTCAGAACTATATGTACCCGATTTTTTAATTCGAGCATCTTCCATTTTCGGTGGCGGGTAGGTGGAGATGGAGGTTCACTAAACCCTATATCAATTTCAGAAACGTTCCCCTGTCTTAATTTCTCCTTTTCAATTATCAATGATTCTTCAAGCTTACGATACCCTGAACGAGATATTAGGAGCGGCGTCACATTCTTGGATGTTGTGGCTTGAGCTTTCTTCCTGCGATCCTGTCATAAATGAAATAAAAAAAAGTGAATCAAATAATATAAAATAATTAACATTATGATCCATAAATAAAATAATTAAGTAATTTCACTTACCAACCACTTTTCAGATTCACGGCTTTCAACAAAAAGATGTCATGTCTCCTCATCAATAATGGAGTACTTTAAACAAGGATTTTGGCCTTTATAGGGTCCAAACACATATTTCCTCGTTAGTTGTGACTCAAATTGACAAAATTTAATCGCAATATTAGATAGAACCTTCAATCTCAGCGATTCCACATTAAGGATATCAAAATGCGTCTGCAAAAAAATATCATGAAATTAAAATTGATCAATTAATATTAAAAAGCAATATATGATAACAGTAATGATGTATACATTACCAAGACATCCTCAAAGAGCATGTTTCGGTCGACCTCAATCACATCATCCCATGAATTTGTTAAAATGGAGATCCTCTCACGAGCAACTGTAAGGACCTGTAAAATTAAATTGGAATAA
The DNA here is from genome assembly GCA_013389735.1 of Phaseolus lunatus. Classification (NCBI taxonomy): domain Eukaryota; kingdom Viridiplantae; phylum Streptophyta; class Magnoliopsida; order Fabales; family Fabaceae; genus Phaseolus; species Phaseolus lunatus. Next base: position 373,518 of record JAAFYQ010000152.1, on the reverse strand, counting down.
AAGGAATATATTTTAAATGAATTCTACGTATGTTTTTAATTAAAATAAAAAGGAAGGAAAGTGTAGCTTAGAAGACTATGAGATCGCCTGGTTAGTACATAATCGTCTGTCGCCTAGACTACACATGATCGCCAATCGCCTGTAGTGTACATGATTGCCAATCGCCTATGGTGCACATGATCGCCGAAAATGCACTCAGTATGTGGTCAGGATACTGGATCAACCATAGTGGGTTCCAAAAACCACGCGTATCAAGGTGTGGGTTAAGCCTTAGATACGCTGTGCATGCGAAGCTCTATGCTTGAGCATAAGAAATCGTCCTTAGTGTTGCATGCATGGGCGCACGAGGAGTAGTGCTGATCTACTCTTGGAAATGTGAAGCTACCAACGTCACCAAGTCATGTGGAGATGATACCTTGGACGTAACATAGTGGGATGAAGAACCTTCAGCAAGGCGTGGCTATGTGTCGTCGGGCATCGCCAGGGCGCGAGGCATGCGGGCATCGCCAGGACGCGAGGCATGCGGGCATCGCCAGGGCGCGAGACATGCGGGCATCGCCAGGGCGAGAGACATCGGTCGTCTTCCAGGGAGAGACATCGGTGGATAGTCATCGCGCGAGCGGTCATCGGTGGAAGGTTATCGTGCGATGTCGTGTTTCACACAGATAAGGTGGGACCCAGGCTCCCAGCATGAGACGTCCTGCACCCGCGACACGTAGACAGAAAAGGGTGTTTCAAAATAGTTGGCATTAGAGAGTTGGTATGCGCAGAGATACACGTGGCCATACTGTTCAAGGAAGTGTGCACGCAAGCTTTCCTGCAGAGTGGGTAGTGGCAGCGGCAATTGTGGACAAGTTGGTTTAGATTCAAAAACTCACTTCTGAGAGGAGAGAACGTTGCTGTGGTTCAAGAGTGACAGAGTGAGTTTACCTTCATCCTCCTCTTTTCTCTCCTTCGTGCTGCGATTCAAGTATCCTCAAGCACCAGTACGACGAGCGACGAATGCCCTTGGACTCCTGGGAAGTTCTCTGCAAGTTCTCCAAACCGGACGCTAAAACAGAGTTAAGGCATCTTTAAGCTTCGGTGGGTTTTGGAGCTCTTGGTGTTTTGCGCTAGTCCAGGTAAGGGAAGCTAGCATTTTCGTTTATAAAAACGTTAGGCGAGTAGGTTCTGAAGTGAGGGCGACGTGGTCGCCGGTGTTCATATTTCTTTTCACGATGCTCTGTTTTTATGTGTGGGGCGACGTGATCGCCGGTTTTAATGTTGATTTCAAACTCTCCTGTTTTAGTGTTGTTTGAAACTGTTTGAGATTGAAATGTGAGATGCATGTGATATTCGAAAATCTGAACCTTGGAATGATTGTTTCTGTGATTGGGATTGTTTAAGAAAAGATTCAAAATATTATATGATGGAATTGTGCTTTTACGTGTTGTATGATGCATTGAATGTTGTGAATGTGGGATCAAGGCATAGTATTTTCAGGAAAGAAAATACCGTGTAAGATCATGTGTAATGTGCATTGACTAGGAACTTGTCTAGAAGGAGATATCCTGACTCTGCTGATATAATGGAATCACATAGATGAAGTTATTCAGTTGTGGAGAGTTGAAGGAGGTTCATATGTATGGGTAAGTTGTTTGAAAGATAACTGACTTGACCTGTTATATGAATTAACCCTATCATACCGGGAGAGTGATGATATTGAGATTATGTATGCGCATGGCTGTGTGGATTTCACAGTGACCCTGTGTGGATTTCACAGTGGTGTGGTATGACGGGTGCAGATCTCTAAGTCTGAGTCAACGCACGAGTCTTCCGGAAGTAGAGTCATGTGTCTATATGTTATGAGTCAGTGGAAAGTCTAACGTGTGAACCATGAATATTGAATGTATTGAATAGACACTTGACGAGTTTGTGGAATATGGGGATGTTGATGGTTGAAATTGATATAAATTATGAATGGTGTGAAGATTTATGCTTTCTATTGATATAAAGTTTCATATTTAAAGTTTTTAAAAATATCTAGCTTACCCTTTTATTTTGTATCGTGGTTGTTTTTCTTAAACCTGTGATGATCGTGTATATTTGCACGGGAGCAGATGAGGTTGCAGGTAGTAGAGCTCCTCAGTGAGCACTTCCTGGAGGAGGAGATCGCCGGTTTTGAATGCTGTGGTTTTATTTTATTTTGAAAACTCCTGTATGGAGATGTATTAAAACTTCCTCAAAAAGGGATATTATTTTGAGGCACATTTGTACTAATGGATGAATTATATTATGTATATATCTATGTTCAATTTTGATATTATTGTTTCACCTTTATTTTATTATATAAATATGACCAATATTTTGAGGGGCGTTACAGCAACGACTTCAAGATAGCTGCTAAAAGTGTCAGCATTAAGACTAGAAGCTACTCCAGTGTTAACGTCAATGTTGAGTGGTTTCTTCTCACCACTAGCATATCTCAATGAGAGACGCCTTAGTCTAGTAGGTCCTCTAGTGGATCTTTCGGAAGGGGGGTAGAAGAAATCGGAGTCTGGTCGCCAGTCATATATGTGTTAAAAAATTAGGTAACAAACATTAGTTAAATTGCATCAAAAGAAAATCATATAAAACAAATACATAAAATTCTAAATTCATATTATAAAAAATATTTCCAAAATTCATACATGGGTTGAATGTTCGTATGCAAATTCCCTCACTGTGGTCTTTACGGGTTACATGTACATCATCAACTACATTGTCATCTTTATACATTATCATTGGTGTGAATGAATGGGGGTCACCATTTTCAATATCATCAATAGCCTCCCCATTTTTTTCTCCGTGTAAAACGACATACAAATGTTCTGACATAGGATCTTTGACGTAGAAAACCTGAGATGCTTGTTGAACCATTATAAATGGCTCATCCCAATAACCTATCTTTCGAAAGTCCACTAATGTGAATCCTGATTCATCAATTTTAACCCCACTCTTATTGTCAACCCATTTAAACATGAAAACTGTAACAAAAAACTTAGTATAGTCAACCTCCCACATCTCTTTTATAATACCATAGTATGCCATTGATCCAACTACAGGATTTGTATCTTTTGATGTGGAAAACTGCATTGACTTAGCTTCAAGAGTAACATCACAATTTTGAACTATACTCTTTTCATCCACAGACTTCATGTAAAATATACAATTGGTCACTTCGTAACCTGTACAAGAAGTGACGTCAAACTTCAATCCAGCAGCCAACTAGGTCAAGGTCTCCGATGTTGTTGAATCCTTTAACACCTCGTTTTTCAACTAAGGCATGAAAGTTCTATTATGTTCCATCAAGACCCATTTCTCTGGTTGTCTTGGGTTATTTTCCTTCACAATGACTTTATGAGCATCTATGTAAGGTATAACCTCATATGTGTTATTCAATATATACAAATGTGCTTGCAAGACTTCTGATCGAGATTTGCTTACCACATGTGCACCATGTAAACATTTACTTATAGAAATGCCTGTTGTGCCATGACTTGGCTGGAAGACCTATTGGATTTTCTTTTGACATGTACTTTGAACAAAATTCAGTACTTTCTTCAGCTATGTACCTTTCAATCATTGAAGCTTCTAGATAGTAATGATTTTTAACATACCCTTTCAAAATATTCATATACTGTTGAACAGGATACACCCATCTTAAGTACATTGGTCCACACAATCTAACCTATCTTACTAGATGCACAACTAGATGAACCATGATGTCAAAAAAGGATGGAGGAAAAAACATCTCCAATTCACACAAGATAACAGTAATTTCATCTTCAAGTTCATCTAACTTTACTAAATCAATGACTTTACAACAAATGGAAGAGAATTTCAAGTTCATCTAACTTTATTGAATCAATGACTTTACAACAAATGGAAGAGAAGAATGAGTACAAACGGGTTATGGTATGTCTAATATTTTTTGGTAAGATCCCGTGAATAGCTACTGGCAACAACTGCTACATCAAGATGTGACAATCATGAGACTTCAACCCAATTAGCTTCAAATCTTGCATTGATACTAGGCTCTTCAAATTTGAGGAATGTCCTTGTGGCACTTTCACACCCTTTAGACATTGACAAAAACTTATTTTTTTTCATCTTTTAACATGGTGTAACGGGCTAGGGCAAATATGTACGCTTACGTATTTGTTTTGGTACCAACTCACCTCGTATGTACATCTCAATCAAATCTAAATGAGCATTTAGACCATCCTTCATCTTCTCGTTAATGTTAAGAAGTGTACCGAGTAAACTATCACACACATTCTTCTCAACATGCATCACATCTATACAATGTCTGACTTCTAACCTCGACCAATATAGAAGATCAAAGAAGATTGATTTTTTCTTCCATATGTTTGTCACAGATACTTCTTTTTCGACTTACCGAATGTGTGGTCTATGTTATTTACCTTTTCATAAACCTCAACACTAGTTAATGTAGTTGGTGGACTGCGAGTCTCTTAATGTCCATTAAAGGCCTTTTTCAACCTCCGATAAGGATGATGACTTCTAAGAAACCTTCGATGCCAAAGATATATCGTCTTCCTTCCATGTTTCAATTGTTGAGAAGCGGTGTCTTCTTCGCATATCAGACATGTTTTTATGACCCTTAACACTATACCCTAATAAGTTACCATATGTGGGAAAGTCATTAATGGTGTAAAATAACATGGCATGCATCTTGAAAGTTTCATTACCAAATCCATCAAATACTTCAACACCCTGATCCCACATTAACTTTAAATCTTCAATTAGGGGACTTAAATAAACATGTATGTCATTTCCTGGCTGTCTTGGACCAGATATCATCATAGACAATATCATGTATTTTCGCTTCATGCACAATCCAAGAGGTAAGTTGCAAATAACTAGTAAAACAGGTCATGAACTGTGATTTGTACTCATATTACCAAATGGATTTGATCCGATCGGTCATCGGTAGTCAGTGACGTCAGAAGTAGATGACCATGTGGACCAGTCATAGGGTGACACGTGGCATGAGATGGCAGGAGAATCAGGGAGGAGACCACTAAGAATGGTGATCGGTGGTCAGTTATCAAGTGGCCACCACCCCCAGAACGATGCCTAGATAAGCGTCTGGAAGCACCGCACAGACGTCGGTGGAAGGTTATGAGGCACCGCACGAACGTCGGTGGAAGGCCATGACGGACGTTGGTGGAAAGTAATGAGGCACCGCACGTACGTCGGTGGAAAGTAATGAGGCACTGTACGATCATCGATGGATAGTAATGGGGCACCGCTCGGTCGTTAGTGCATGCAGAGCGCGATCGGTCATCGGGGTTCTTGCCAACACGTGTTAAGCTAGGACCCAGGTTCCCAGCGAGAGCGTCACGCATGCACCTCGCATGATGCCCACTCAGAGGACGTGCGGTGAGACCATGCAGGCAGGACGCGCCTGGTGGGTGTGCTCAGAACAGCCACACTCGGTGCTCTCCTGGGAGCATGCACCCACTCAGAGGACGTGCGGCGTGGTCTTGTAGGCAGGATGCGCCTAGTGAGTGTGCTTAGACCAGCCATACCTGGTGCTCTCCTGGGAGCATGCGACTCACTCAGAGAGAAGAAACGCGCTAAGTTACTCCGCAAGAGGATAACTTAGCCGCACAGAGAAAAGCGCAGGAGCCCTTCAGATGCAACACGTGTACGGTCAGATGCCAGTTGCATGCCTCCATGTGTCACCATCTGGGAGAGAGGCGTGGCCTAAGTATAAAGGTACTCTACCTTATGTCAGGTACACACAAGTTTTTCAGATTACAAGTTTACACAGAGAGAGAGTGAATCAGAGCACACATGAGTATCACAGAGAGATTCAGTGAGAGTTTTTGGTGTTCTTGTTGCCTGACTTGAGCATCGGAGCTACAATGGTCGCTAGAGGCGCCGTCTGTGTGTTTTGCAGGCATTGTTTGGAGTTCCAGGGAGGATTCTTGGAGCGTTCTTGCAGAACGTGCAGTTGCAGAAGGCTAGATGAAGAAGTGACGAGGCTCATGCTCCACGTTCAAGTCCGCGGCAGGATCATTTGGCGCCCACCGTGGGGCCCGTGTGGATCTTGTTCCCATCCACATCACAGTTCTTGAAGTTTCTTGAAGTTTTCGTCAAAGGTTGTGCTGAAAAGATGAGTAGAAGAACCAGACAAACCTCACCTGCGCCATCTGCTGAAGAAGGAGCTGTTACCATGGCCCAGGTCATGGAGATGATGCGCACGCTGCAGGATAATGTCGCGGCATCGAGAGCTAAACAGGAGAAGATGCATGCAGAGCTGACTACATCGCAGTGCAGAAATGAAGAGCTGAACCGTGTCAACGAAGAGTTGCGTAGGGAATTGCAGGCGCAGAAGGAGCGCACAGTTGTCGTCGACGCCTCCTAGAGCATTCCCTATGCCTTTCTCCCCTGAGATAATGAATACGGTGGTGCCTCCCAGTCTGGTGGGGGTGAAGGCGTCGTTCACGGGGGCGGAAGATCCAGAGGCACATCTGACAGCCTTCCACACTCAGATGATGCTGTCTGGAGGTTCAGATGCTGTGTACTGCAAGATGTTTATGAGCACGCTGAGCGGAGTAGCTATAGAGTGGTTCGTGAGCCTGCCAGAGGGCCACATCACCTCTTTCCATCAGTTTTCGAAGTTGTTCACAGAGCAGTACATCGTCAACAGAGTGCCACCAGTGGTGTCCTATGATCTGTTCGACGTGCGCCAGTATCAGGGGGAGTCGCTGAAGGACTTCCTCAACCGTTTCGGTGCACATGTGGTGAGGTTGCCCAACAAAGACGAGAGCATGCTGGTGCACGCATTCAAGAAAGGTGTACTGCCTGGCCTTTTTAGTGAATTGCTCATCAGGAGCCACCCGGCCACCTTTGCGGAGATTCGACGACGCGCGGTGGCGCACATAGCAGCAGAGGCAGAGGTCTCTGAGAAGAGAGGCAGTGCTGCACCGTCGAAGCCATGCGGAGGTCAGGGGAAGTAGCAGCAGCAGGCGTAGGTGTATGAAGCCAAGGAAGGGAAGAAGGCGCAGGGAAGGCCTTGTCCATATGCACCCAGGAAGGACCAGACCAGGGGGCGTGCAAGGGAGAACAATGCACCCCCTAGGTATGATTTCATGGTGGAGTTGGCAGAGCTGATCGCCATCCCTGCCGTGGCTGCAAGACTCCGAGTACCAGAGAAAACTGACAAGGTACTTGGAGGGAGGAAGGACGAGTGGTGTGAGTTCCATCAGACTTATGGACACACGCTCCGCACCTGCCTGGCGTTGGGGCATCAACTTGCTGAGTTAGTGAAGACAGGATTCCTGACCGATTACCTGTGGGAGGTGCAAGGTGATCGTGCTTAGGGGTCTCAGACAGGCGATCAGCAACATGAAATCCCTGTGCATGGGGACGTGAGGTGAAGGAGGATGCAACGCTGGAGGGCTCCCAAGTAGCTCAGGAGGAAGCTCCTTGTGAATCAAGCGTCGCCAGGGCGGTCATCGCCTATGAAAGGAAGGGGTCCATACAGAGTGGTTGAGGCGTTGGAAAATGGAGCTTATCCGCTAGAGACTCTGCATGGAGCAGCTACCCCCAGGATGTGGAACGCTGCACACTTAAGTTTCTACTTCAGTTAAGTTGTAAAGTAGATGCGTTCTCGCGCTGTACACACCTTCAGTATATCTACTGTAAATAGTTGAGCAGATCAGGGGGCACTTTTTCAACAAGGCCACCCAGTAAAAAAGATTTCAGTACATAAAGTGTGCAAGTGTTTCCCAGTTTAAAGTTCTCCTTGCCCCAGAGGCAAGTACAGGTGATCGGTGGTCAGTTACCGAATGGCCACCACTCACAGATCAGTGCCTAGAAGAGCACCTAGGTGTAGAGCGCGATCAGACGTCGGTGCATGCAGACCGCGAGCACTCGGTCGGTGCAATGTCATCAAGGTCTTGCCAACACGTGTTACGCTGGGACCCAGGCTCCCAGCGAGAGTGTTACGCATGCACCTCTCATGATTCCAGAACCAGAGGACTCGGTCGGTGCATGCAGACCGAGATTGGCGGTCAGTGCATGTAGAGCGCGAGCACTCGGTCGGGGCATGGTCATCGGGGTCTTGCCAACACGTGTTAAGCTGGGGACCCAAGCTCCCAGCGAGAGCGTTACGCATGCACCTCGCATGATTCCAAACCAGAAGAAGAAGAGTTGCCCACTCAAAGGGCGTGCGGTGAGACCATGCAGGCAGGATGCGCCTGGTGAGTGCGCTTAGACAGCCACACCTGGTGCTCTCCTGAGAGCATGCACCCACTCAGAAGGTGTGCGGTGAGACCATACAGGCAGGATGCGCCTGGTGAGTGCGCTTAGACAGCCACACCTGGTGCTCTCCTGGGAGCATGCACCCACTCAGAAGGCGTGCGGTGAGACCATGCAAGCAGGATGCGCCTGGTGAGTGCGCTTAGACAGCCACACCTGGTGCTCTCCTGGGAGCATGCACCCACTAAGAGAATAAGCCATCTCCCTTGACTTTGTACAGCGAGGCAGAGGCGAGAAAAAGTCCTCACCTCGACTTTGTACAGCGAGGCTAAGGTGAGATAAGAAAGTCCTCTCCCTCGACTTTGTACACCGTGGCAGAGGCAGGAGAAGAAAGTCCTCTCCCTCAACTTTGTACAGCGAGGCAGAGGCGAGAAAAGAAAGTCCTCAACTTGACTTTGTACAGCGAGGCTGAGGCGAGATAAAAAAGTCCTCACCTCGACTTTGTACAGCGAGGCTGAGGCGAGAGGAGAAAGACCTCTCCCTCGACTTTGTACAGCGAGGCAGAGGCGCGAGGAAAAAGACCTCACCTCGACTTTGTACAGCGAGGCTAAGGCGAGAGGAGAAAGACCTCACCTCGACTTTGTACAGCGAGGCTGGGGCGAGAGCAGAAATACCTCACCCTCGACTTTGTACAGCGAGGCTGAGGCGAGAGGAGAAAGACCTCACCTCGACTTTGTACAGCGAGGCTGAGGCGAGAACAGAAAGACCTCACCCTCGGCTTTGTACAGTGAGGCTGAGGCGAGAGAAGCAAGACCTCACCCTCGACTTCTTACAGCGAGGCTGAGGCAAGAGGGGTCATCGAGAAACACTTTTCTTCCCCAAAACACATGCATCATCTTTGGCGTTCAGGCGTATGTGCTTAGCGATTGAGTAACAGAGAAGTAAAGCAGAGCCTGAAGTGTAACGCCCCTCAGAATTTTTGTTCATTTTTATATAATAAAATAAAGGTGAAATAGTAATATCAAAAATTTAACATAGATATATACATAATATAATTCATCCATTAATACAAACGTGCCTAAAAAATAATATCCCTTTTTGAGGAAGTTTTAATACATCTCCATACAGGAGTTTTCAAAATAAAACAAAACAACAGCATTCAAAACCGGCGATCTCCTCCTCCAGAAAATGCTCACTGAGGAGCTCTACTACCTGCAACCTCATCTGCTCCCGTGCAAATATACACGATCATCACAGGTTTAAGAAAAACAACCACGATACAAAAAAAAAGGGTAAGCTAGATATTTTTAAAAACTTTAAATATGAAACTTTATATCAATAGAAAGCATAAATCTTCACACCATTCATAATCTATATCAATTTCAACCATCAACATCCCCATATTCCACAAAATCGTCAAGTGTCTATTCAATACATTCAATACTCATGGTTCACACGTCAGACTTTCCACTGACTCATAACATATAGACACATGACTCTACTTCCGGAAGACTCATGCATTGACTAGACTCAGAGATCTGCACCTGTCATACTACATTGCTGTAAAGTTCCCACAGCTATGCGCATAAACATAATCTCAATCTCAATCTCATCACTCTCCTAGTATGACAGGGTTAATCCATACAACAGGTCAAGTAGTTATCTTTCAAACCACTTACCCATACATATGAACCTCCATCGACTCTCAACGCCTGAATAACTTCATCTATATGATTCCATTATATCAGGAGAGTCAGGATATCTCATTATAGAAATCACCGATCAATGCACATTCTACAAAATCTTACACGGTATTTTCTTTCTTGAAAATACTATGCCTTGATTCCACATTCACAACATTCAACACATCATATAACACTTAAATGAATGATTCCAATCACAGCAACAATCATTCCAGGGTTCATATTTTTGAATATCACATGCATTTCACATTTCAATCTCAAACAGTTTCAAACGACACTAAAACAGGGGAGTTTGAAATCAACATTAAAACCGGCGATCACGTCGCCCCACACATAAAAACAGAGCATCGTGAAATAGAATATGAAATCGGCGATCACGTCGCCCTCACTTCAGAACCTACTCGCCTAAAGTTTTTTATAAACGAAAATGCTAGCTTCCCTTACCTGGACTTGCGTAGAATCTCACTACGAGCTCTAACCCACCGACTTAAGGATGCCTTAACTCTGTTTCACGGCTTTGATCAGAACACTTGCAGAGCACAACGTCAGGAATCCAGGGGCAGTTGTCGATCTTCAACTAGTTCGCTAGGACGTCTGAACGCAGGGAGAAGGAGAGGAAAGGAACAGGGAACCAACGCTAACTCACTTAATCACTCTCGAACCACAGCAACGTCCACTGCCTCTCAAGAGTGAGTTTTGAATCTAAACCAACTTGCCCAGAAATGCCACTGCCACCACCCACTCTGTAGGAAAGCTTGCGTGCACACTTCCTTGAACAGTATGACCACGTGGGTTTCTGCGCATACCAACTCTCTGATGCTAACTATTCTGAAACACCCTTTTTGTCTACGTGTCGCGCATGCAGGACGTTCATGCTGGGAGCCTGGGTCCCACCTTATCTGTGTGAAACACGACATCACGCGATAACCATCCACCGATGACTGCTCGCGCGATGACCATGCCCCTCATACCGGCGATGACCGATGCCTCTCATACTGGCGATGACTGATTCCTCTTCCTGACGGACGACTGATGTCTCACCCTAGAGGACCACCGATGTCCCACCCTGGTAGACAACCGATGTCTCACCCTGGCAGACCACCGATGTCTCACCCTGGCAGACAACCGATGTCTCACCCTGGCAGACCACCAATGTCTCACCCTGGCAGACCACCGATGTCTCACCCTAGCAGACCACCGATGTGTCTCCCATCCTAGTTGATGACCGATGTTCCTCTCATCCTGTTGGCGATCTCTTATCGCCCTTGTGTGTGACGAGAACACATCGCCTTACTCTGGTCACCGATGTCACCTCGTCACACCTTGTTGAAGGTTCATCCTCCCATTATGTTACGTCCAAGGTACCACCTCCACATGGCTTGGTGACGTCGGTAGTTTCACATTTCCAAGAATAGATCAGCACTACTCCTCGTGCGCCCATGCATGCAACACTAAGGACGATTTCTTATGCTCCAGCATAGAGCTTCGCATGCACAGCGTATCTAAGGCTCAACCCACACCTTGATACGCGTGGTTTTTTGAACCCACTATGGTTGATCCAGCATCTTGACCACATGCTAAGTGCACTTTCGGCAATCATGTACACCATAGGCGATTGGCGATCATGTGTACTCTAAGCGACAGGCGATTATGTACCAGAGAAGTCGGAGATCGCCTCCGTCTTCAACAACGGCGATCTCGTAGACTTCTAAGTTACACTTTCCTTCCTTTATATTTTAAATAAAAACATACTTAGAATTCACTTAAAATTATATCACTTTCATTCCAATAAAATTTATAGGTCCTTACATGAAGCGCGATGACTGATCGGTGGTTCACTAACATGCTAGTCGGTGGTCAGTGGTAGAAGCAATTTCTGCTGCGAGAAGCCGAAGCATTTAGGCCCCGTTAAGTCAGTCGTCCAGCATGAAGTTACACGTAAAAATGTTAAAGATAATGTTAAGGCAACAGATAGTCGCGGTCAAGTCAGAAGCCAAGTTTGAAGGGGTACAGTGAGATCACGCTAAAGCCTAAGCCAGTTAACGGTTAGTCACATGCAGAGAGTTAAAAATGGAAAGAGACATGCAGCTGGAGCAAAGATTTCATTCACATTGAAGCCAATACAGAGAGCCTATACAGCTAAAAGGTTTATACACAAGTTATGAAGCAGAAAAAGAAATTACACAGAAGAAGCTTAAGGAGGAGGAATGAGCTTGCCATCGACCACTGAATGGTGGAGACTGAGTTGGGCAAGGTCCAAGTCTGGTGGGACGCAGAGAATCTGCTCCAAGGCCATCCTGAACCCATATGTCAAAGCCTCAGCACCAGAAGAAGAGGCAACAAGGCGTGCCATTTGCTTTACACGAGCCATTGCCAAAAGATGTAATGGAGGAAAGGAAGGAGCAAGATCAGATGAATGAAGCGGGAAGGAAGGTTCAGGTGAAGAAGAGGAAGAAGGAGAAGCGGAGAGTGAGAGAGAAATGCAGTGAAACCTAGCACGGTTGAGAAGAAGAAAACAGAAAAGATGAACCTCTAGATGATCAGAGAAGAGTTGAAGGTTGAATGATCAAGAAGAATGCGCGCGCCTCTTTTGTCCACGTGTCGAGAGAGCAGAGACATGGGCAGCACGTGGTGTGGCCCCACCTGCCACATGGACCGAGGGCGTGACCACTTAGTCTCTTCACTGAGAACAAGTTCACAGCTCGAGACTGGGGGCCTTGTGATCCGGTCGGTCATCGGTAGTCAGTGACGTCAGCAGCAGATGACCATGTGGACCAGTCATAGGGTGACACGTGGCATGAGATGGCAGGCGAATCAGGGAGGAGACCACTAAGAATGGTGATCGATGGTCAGTTACCAAGTGGCCACCACCCCCAGAGCGGTGCCTAGATAAGCGCCTAGAAGCACCGCACGGACGTCGGTGGAAGGTTATGAGGCACCGCACGGACGTCGGTGGAAGGTTATGAGGCACCGCACGGACGTCGGTGGAAAGTAATGAGGCACTGCATGGTCATCGATGGATAGTAATAGGGCACCGCTCGGTCGTTAGTGCATGCAGAGCGCGATCGGTCATCGGGGTTCTTGCCAACACGTGTTAAGCTGGGACCCAGGTTCCCAGCGAGAGCGTCACGCATGCACCTCGCATGATGCCCACTCAGAGGACGTGCGGTGAGACCATGCAGGCAGGATGCGCCTGGTGGGTGTGCTCAGAACAGCCACACCCGGTGCTCTCCTGGGAGCATGCACCCACTCAGAGGACGTGCGGCGAGATCTTGTGGCAGGATGCGCCTAGTGAGTATGCTCAGACCAGCCATACCTGGTGCTCTCTTGGGAGCATGCGACTCACTCAGAGAGAAGAAACGCGCTAAGTTACTCCGCAAGAGGATAACTTAGCTGCACAGAGAAAAGCGCAGGAGCCCTTCAGATGCAACACGTGTACGATCAGATGCCAGTTGCATGCCTCCACGTGTCACCATCTGGGAGAGAGGCGTGGCCTAAGTATAAAGGTACTCTACCTTATGTCAGGTACACACAAGTTTTTCAGATTACAAGTTTACACAGAGAGAGTGAATCAGAGCACACACGATTCTCACAAAGAGATTCAGTGAGAGTTTTTGGTGTTCCTGTTGCCTGATTGGAGCGTCGGAGCTACAACGGCCGCTAGAGGCACCGTTTGTGTTTTTTGCAGGCATCATTTGGAGTTCCAGGGAGGATTCTTGGAGCGTTCTTGCAGAACGTGCAGTTGCAGAAGGCTAGACGAAGAAGTGACGAGGCTCATCCTCCACGTTCAAGTCCGCAGCAGGATCAGGATTCATTCCATTTGTAGCTAAACCAAGTCAAATATTTCTTGAATTTTTACCAAACTCTGGAAACTCATCATCAAATTTCTTCCATTGAATAGAATCAGTTGGATGTCGGCACATGCTGTAACGCCCCTCAAAGTCTTTTCATATTTATATAATAAAATAAGCGTAGACATTAATTTATAAAATCAACATATGTATATATATTGAAAATACATCATCCCATACATTGTATCTCAAAAAGAAACGTCCCTCTTATAGGGGTTTTAATACATTCCATCAACTGTTTCGAAATAAAACCAAAATACAGCATAAAAAGAAAACAGGCGATCTCTTCCTCCAACTGCTCACTGAGGAGCTCGACTACCTGCAACATCATCTGCTCCCGTGTAAAATACACGATCATCATAGTTTTAAGAAAAACAGCCACAGAACAAAACACAGGGTAAGCTAGCTATTCTAAAACTTGAAGTACGAAACTTTAAAATCCATATAAAACAGATTTAAAACACCCACGTAAAATCCATCAATTTTCCCATTCATTTCACACACTTCACAATTTCATCAAGTGTTATTTGTTTCACATAAACCATCAAGTGTCTATCAAATTTCAATAATTCTCTTTCTCACGTCAGACTTCCACTGACTCACCACACATAGACACATACCACACCACTGTAAAGTCCACATAGGACAGCTAGTTAAGTCAACACAGGACAGCTCGTGAAGTCCACACAGGACAGCTAGTGAAGTCCACACAGGACAGCTCGTGAAGTCCACACAGGACAGCTAGTGAAGTCCACACAGGACAGCTCGTGAAGTCCACACAGGACAGCCCCATATCATCAATTCACCCAATGCACCATACAACACTTAAATGAACGATTCCAACCACAGCAACAATCGTACCAAGGTTCAGATTTTCCAATATCACATGCATTTCACATATCAATCTCAAACAAGTTCAAAGCGACACTAAAACAGGGGATTTCGAAAACAACATTAAAACCGGCGATCACGTCGCCCCACACATAAAAACAGAGCATCGTGAAAAAGAATATGAAACCGGCGACCACGTCACCCTCACTTCAGAACCTACTCGCCTAAAGTTTTTATAAACGAAAATGCTAGCTTCCCTTACCTGGACTAGCGTAAACTTCACTAAGAGCTCCAACCCAACGCGATTCAAGGATGCCTTAACTCTGTTTTAACGTCCGGCTTGGAGAACTTGCAGAGAACCTCCCAGGTGCTCTATGGTAGTCGCCGATAGCCAACTGATGCGCTAGGACGTCTGAACGTATGGAGAAGGAGAAGAAGAAACAGGGAGCTAAAACCAACTCACTCAATTTCTCTCTACTCAAGCAGCGTTCGAACCCTGCCTATCCAAACTGAAGTTTGAACTTAAGCCACCCTTCCCAGGCATGCCGCTGCCACCACCCACTCTGCAGGGAAGCTTGCGTATACATTTCCTCTAACAGTATGACCACGTGGGTCTCTGCGCACCAACTCTGGGTCACTTTCCATACCAACTCTCTGATGCTAACTATTCTGAAACACCCTTTTTGTCTACGTGTCGCACATGCAAGACGTCTCATGCTGGGAGCCTGAGTCCCACCTTATCTGTGTGAAACACGACATCGCGCGATAACCTTCCACCGATGACTGCTGTAACATCCCTCCAAAACCTTTTCCTATTTATATAATAGAATAAAGCGTAGATATTAAATTTATAAAATCAACATATGTATTAGATATTGAAAATACATCATCCCGTACATCGTATTCAAAAAGAGACGTCCCTCTTATAGGGTTTTAATACATTCCATCAATTGTTTCGAAATAAAAACCAAATACAGCATGAAAAGGACAAAACAGGCGATCTCCTATCAGAAGACCCAAAACAGCCGATCTGCTATCAGAACAGAAAACAGGCGATCACCACGTAGAGACAGAAACAGGCGATCTCCTCCCGGTGACCACTCACTGAGGAGATCTACTCCCTGGAAGATCATCTGCTCCCGTGTAAAATACACGATCATCACAGTTTTAAGAGAAAACAGCCACATAACAATACAAAGGGTAAGCTAGATATTTTTAAACTTTAAATTATGAACTGGCCAACCAACATAGATCAGCCTTTTTAAACATTCACAAAAGTCCATCACTTTCTCATTCATATCACACAGCCATCAAGTAATCACATATTTCACAATTTCCTCAAGAGTCGTTCAATTCACATAATGCATCAAGTGTCTATTAATTTCAATGTTCCTCATTTCTCACGTCAGACTTCCACTGACTCATCACACAAGACACTACTTTCGGAAGACTCGTGCGTTGAACTTAGCATCCAGAGACATGCACCTGTCATATTGACCCACTGTGAAATCACACACATTCACAGGGTCGCCGTGAAATCACACACATTCACAAGCATATAAATGAATCTCAATATCTTCACTCTCCTAGTATGACAGGGTTAATTCATATAACAGGCCGAGCTCGTTCTTTTTCACACGACTCACCCATTCATATGAACCTCCTTCGACTCTCACCAACTGAATAACTTCCTCTATGTGATTCCATTATCTCAGCAGAGTCAGGATCGCCTCATTCACAGGATACTCACAGATCAATACACCCTCATAAATCTCCACACGGTATTTTCTTGCCTGAAAATACTATGCTTTGATCACTCTTTCACATTCATCCAATGCATCATTCAACACGTAAAAGCACAATACCATCATATAACATTTTGAATCTTTTCTCAAACAATCCCAATCACAGTAACAAGCATACCACCGATCAGGTTTTCGAATAGCATATACATTTTTCATTTCAATCTCGACAAGTTCAAAGCGACACTAAACAGGGGAGTTCGAAATCTGTATTTAAAACTGGCGATCACGTCGCCCAAACACATAAGAACAGAACATCATGAAAAAGGGGTTTAAAACCGGCGACCACGTCGCCCAAACACATAGAACAGAGCATCACGAAAAAGAATATGAAACCGGCGACCACGTCGCCCTCACTTCAGAAGCAGCTAATCTACGGCTTTTATTGAAAATAAAGCTAGCTTCCCTTACCTGGACTTGCGCAAAAACACCAAGAGCTCCAAAACCCACCGAGATTAAAGGATGCCTTAGCTCTGTTTTAGCGTCTGGTTTGTAGAACTTGCAGCGAACCTCCCAGGTGCTCTAATGGTAGTCTTCGCTCGTCGTACTGGTGCTTGAGGGTGCCTGAATCGCAGCGCGGAGGAGAGAAAAGAGAAGGATGAAGGTGAACCCACTCTTGAACCACTGCAACGTTCTTTGCCTCTCAGAAGTGAGTTTTTGAATCTTAAACCAACTTGTCCACAAAAGCCGCTGCCACCACCCACTCTGCAGGGAAGTTTGCGTGTATGCTTCCCTGAACAGTACGAATACGCGTGCCTCTGCGCAGGCCAACATTCTGATGTCACTATTCTGAACCACCCTTTTTGTCTACGTGTCGCGCGTGCAGTACGTCTGATGTTGAGAGCCTGGGTCCCACCTTATTTGTGTGAAACTCGACATTGCGTGATAACCTTCCACCGATGACCGCTCGCGCGATGACTATCCACCGAGGCCTCATCCTGGAGGACGACCGATGTCTCTCCCTGGAAAACGACCGATGTCCCTCATCCTTACGATGACCGTCTGTCTCTCATACCGGCGATGACTGACGTGCCTCATCCCGGTGATGACTGATTCCTCATCCTGGCAGACAACCGATGTGTCACCCTGGAGGACCACCGATGTCTCACCCTGGCAGACAACCGATGTCTCAACCTGGCAGACCACCAATGTCTCACCCTGGCAGACCACCGATGTGTCTCCCATCCTGGTTGATGACCGATGTTCCTCTCATCCTGTTGGCGATCTCTTATCGCCCTTGTGTGTGACGAGAACACATCGCCTTACTCTGCTCACCGATGTCATATCGTCACACCTTGCTGAAGGTTCTCCATCCCACTATGTTACGTCCAAGGTATTACCTCCACATGGCTTGGTGACGTCGGTAGCTTCACATTTCCAAGAGTAGATCAGCACCACTCCTCTTGCGCCCATGCATGCAACACTAAGGGCGATCTCTTATGCTCAAGCATAGAGCTTCACATGCCCAGCGTATCTAAGGCTTAACCCACACCTTGATACGCGTGGTTTTTGGAACCCACTATGGTTAATCCAGCATCTTGACCACATACTACGTGCACTCCCGTCGATCACGTACACCATAGGCGATTGGCGGTCATGTCTCCTCTACGCGACAGGCGATTATGTGCCAGAGAAGTCGGAGATCGCCTCCGTCTTCAATAACGGTGATCTCGTAGGAGACTTCTTAGCTACACTTTTCTTCCTTTACTCTTCTTGATCCACATGCCAGCCGACCGACCTCTACCAGCTGACCCCAGACCTTGGGCGACGTCCGATGTCCGACTCCTACGAAACTTCATTTACCAACTCTTTGTATTTTAAATAATAACATCCTCTGAAATTATTTAAGTCTAACACTTTTATTCCAATTAAAGTTTCTAGGTCCTTACAACTGCTCGCGCGATGACTATCCACCGATGTCTCATCCTGGCGGACGAACGATGTCTCTCCCTGGAAGACGACCGATGTCTCTCCCTGGAAGACGACCGATGTCTCTCCCTGGGAGACGACCGATGTCTCTCCCTGGAAGACGACCGATGTCTCTCCCTGGAAGACGACCAATGCGTCCCTCATCCTGGCGATGACCGTCTGTCTCTCGCCCTGGCGATCCCCGCGTGTCTCTCGCCCTGGCGATGCCCGCATGTCTCTCGCCCTGGCGATGCTCGCGTGTCTCTCGCACTGGCGATGCCCGCATATCTCTCGCCCTGGCGATCCCCACGTGTCTCTCGCCCTGGCGATGCCCGCATGTCTCTCGCCCTGGCGATGCCCGCGTGTCTCTCGCCCTGGCGATGCCCGCATGTCACTCGCCCTGGCGATGCCCGCGTGTCTCTCGCCCTAGCGATGCCCGCATGTCTCTCATCCCGGTGATGACTTATGACACATCGCCACGCCTTGCTGAAGGTTCTTCATCCCACTATGTTACGTCCAAGGTATCACCTCCACATGGCTTGGTGACGTCAGCTTCACATTTCCAAGAATAGATCAGCACTACTTCTCGTGCGCCCATGCATGCAACACTAAGGACGATTTCTTATGCTCAAGCATAGAGCTTCGCATGCACAACATATCTAAGGCTTAACCCACACCTTGATACGCGTGGTTTTTGGAACCCACTATGGTTGATCCAGCATCTTGACCACATACTAAGTGCACTCCCGTCGATCACGTACACCATAGGCGATTGGCGATCATGTGTACTCTAGGCGACAGGCGATTATGTGCCAGAGAAGTCGGAGATCGCCTCCGTCTTCAACAACGGCCATCTCGTAGACTTCTAAGCTACACTTTTCTTCCTTTACTCTTCTTGATCCACATGTCTTCCTCGAGCACACCCACGTGATTACCTCACGATAAAGTCATCGCACCTGACTACTTGGTTAATACAATGGTCTTCCGACCGACCTCTACCAGCTGACCCCAGACCTTGGGCGACGTCCGAGGTCCGACTACTACGAAACTTCTATTACCAGCTCTTTGTATTTTAAATAATAACATCTTCTGAAATTATTTAAATATAACACTTTTATTCCAATTAAAGTTTCTAGGTCCTTATACATGCCATCACATATTCTCTCATCTGCATGCCATCTAAGATTCTTAGCATCATTTGGGTTTGCAAATAAACTCTTCATCCTTGGAATGATGGGAAGATACCACACAACCTCCATTGGGGGTCCATGCTTTTCCATCTCTTCAATAGTATCATCGTCTTTTTGTTTCAACTTATAACATGATAACCCATGCCTTGGAAAATTTTTCAACAATTCAAAATCTTTTGTGTATAATATACAATCATTAGGACATGCATGTATCTTTTTATACTCCATACCTATCGGACAAAGAATCATTTTGGCCTCATAATTATGATTGGGTAGAGTATTTCTCTCTAGAAGTATATCCTTCAACACCTAAAGTAATTCCGTGAAGCTCTTATCATTCCATCCATTTATTTCCTTCAAATTCATCAATATTAGCACTGTTGACAACCATGTGATGTTAGTTGATCCAAGATACAATGGAGTCTCTACATCGCTTGACATACTTCCATATCCATGCGCTTCTGCAAAAGACTTAGCTCCAACATCAGGAATCATGTCCTCCAATCGATCATTATGTACTTCACCATGTACTGCATCATCCATGGTGGACTGAACATATTCTTCGGATACAGAAACACTTGGTAAATTTAATAATTCACCATGCAATGTCCATGTTTATAAGATCGTAGAAACCCATCACATAAAAGGTGCTCCCTGATTTTGTTAACATCCAATCTAATGTGAATTGATTTTAGATGTTTTCATGTTAGGTGAAACTTTACTTAAAATTGAGATTTTAGCACAATTATGGTGAGAACCCTAAGAAGATCCCTACACGAACTTAACCAAGTGGTTAAGTAAGTGTGAAGGTTCACTTCACAAGGGCAAAGAGAAAAACACAAGAATATGGGTGACAATGATGTAAGACGGAAAATAAAAGAACTTAAAGGAAACAATAAAAAGAATAATCACCGAATAGAAGAGATGGAAATGGAAGATGGAAAAACAAAAATGAAGGAAAAGGAAGCTTATGGATGAAGGAAATTGAGAGGATGAACACGCCACTTGGATGGTGGATTCTCCAAGATAAGTGTAGAAGACCGCCACTTGAGAGCTCTCAACTCACTCAAGATAAGACCTTAAAGCTAGAGGACTCAAGCCTCTTACACACCTCACACAATTTGTGCGGAGTAACTTTTCTATTCAAATTCAACATGTAAAATACAATGGGTAGGCCTCCTATTTATAGGTGAAAGAGCCTTGGAAAATAAGCAAGAGGGGTAGGATGGGAAAAGGGAAAAATGGCCAGCCTTAGGGTTTGACTAAGTCAATCCCGCATCCTAGGCTTGTCCTTCTAGAAACTAGGTCAAAATGCCTTCCAAAAGGGCTAGAAACAAGCTAAAACGATAACTACACCCCCTATTATGCTAAAGACACCTTATTCTAGCCTATCTTTGCTAGTTGGACCCCTAAAGTGAGCCTAAATTATTTACATAACTTTTCTCTTGTGGAAAGACCAAAAGGAAGAACTTCTGATATTCTAGTATATAGCTGGTTCTTCTTCTACTGATGTTTTCTCGAGGTTTGGTGGGGCCCGACTTTGTATACTGAGATGACTGACCTTTTTGTGATTTGCTTGATGTGTCCTTAGTCATTTGCTAATTGTTGTGGTTTGTATCACAATCTCCTCCATTCAAACAATTAATGCACGAACACCTAAACTTTACTCCATCATGACCACTACTGTTGGCGTTACATTACACAAATTGTATAAATTCTTCTACTCCTCTTTCGTACTCATCACTTATGCAAACAGAGTTAATCCAATCTCGATCCATTATGTTCTGTAATGGTCATTGAGGTGTTCACTAATGTGTGTGAAATCTCACGTTTTTATTATAGGTATGAATCTATCTCATTCGAGAAGATTCACTTTTATTATAATTTAATAGTACATAACTTTAATCAACATTCCTTATTTTTAACAAAATTTTGGCAGCATTTCGCATTGGTCTTCAGGTGACACGAAATGAAGGTGGTGACACGAAATCTCCACAATCAAATATGCACACAAAGAACAACACGAAATGCCATAAACCAAAATTACGTAAAATATATGACATGTCAATTACAAGTTACGTACTACTGAACTAATAAAAAATTATTGTTCTTCTCAAACTGTCCACTTGGACAATTCAAGACTCAGTACAATTACTATCACTACAACCTCCTCTACCTTTTATAAAATGTTTTAAAAAAAAGTACAATTGGAAGAGTAGTAGACAAATACATGTATTAAATCTCAAACGGTAAACTAAGGGTCTCTCATATAGGAAACAATTGCCGAGGGTCGAAGACCCCCAAACTCAATACCAACACGTATCCAAGAATTATAAATATATATGCAATATAAAGTTAACAAATTTAATCATACATACAATTATACATAATAAAGAATATCAATTAAAAATCAATAAATTATTTATAATCTAATTACAAAATCTAATTAAAAATCATTAAATTAATTATAAATACTAAATAATATTACTCTAATTACAATGTAGGAAATTAATAATTCTATTCTAACCTAACAATTAACATAATATAAATTAATAATAAATACAAATTATAATAAATACTAAATATATACAAATTAATAATACTAAAAAAAATATTAAAAAAATTAAAAACACCAACCTACAGTGAAGGGCAGAACCGGTGGTGAAGGGCAGCGGCGGTGGTGGTAGCAATGAAACAATAAAGAGGGCGTAGTGGTGGCAACAAAGAGAAGAGCCAAAACGAAGGCAATGAAAACCTTTAGCAAGGAAATGAATGGAATATAAGCAAACAATAAGAGAAAGAGAAAGTAAATAGTGGAGAATGTCACAATGTATGAATGTGAAGGAAGAACTTACAATGGAGAATGTTGCCATGGAGATGAAGAACAAGAGAGCATAAGAGCGTAAGTTCGCGCAAAGACAAAATGAAAGAATGAAAGCGTAAGTGGCGCGCTTCGAAGTAGGGTAATTTAAGGGGTCTAAAACGTCGGTTCTTAGGTAAAACCACCATTTTAGACCCAATCACTTTGGTCTAAAATGGTGGTTCCACCCACAGCTGTCATTTTAGATCCAATCTCTTTGGTCTAAAATGGCAATTCTGGGTGAAACTGTCGTTTTAGACCCGTTTTAATTTCAAAAATACCATCGTGGTTTGATGGACAACGTTTGACAGTAAAACCAATGTATATTTGGTGTCATAAATGGGTTTCTTCCACTAGTGAAGGTGTCGTTATAAGATAGTTATTTTTAATGACGGGCATTACTATTGTTGATATAACAATTTTAACTAGAGAAAAATCGTTGATATAAACAGTGGAGTAACGACGAGAAAAAATAATTGTTGTTGTAAAAAAAAATTGCCACTTTTAGCGACAGCTGTAAGCAGGAACTGCCGTTAAAACTACATATGACAAAGATTTCTCCTTACAATCGTTGTTAAAAGTGGCAAAAAATTTTATGACAGCTTTTGACAACGTTCATGTTTAGAACCGTCATTAAAAGTGACTTTTTTTTAATTGTGATGACATATTACTATCCTCAAATCCTGCATATCTATAAAAAATCTCACATAGTGCTAGTGCAAGTTCTAATAACATTTAAACAAAATTTAAATATAAAAAACTCCCAAAAACATATAAATTTAAACAAAATTTTGAATATATAAAAAATTTCAATAAAAACCTAATGTCATTCTAATCAATCATCTACCGTAAGGTGATGTATTTGGTTACACATATTTTGCATTGGTCTTTAGGTAACATGAAATGAAAGTGGTGAAACAAAATCTCAACTGTCAAATATGCAACCAATGATCAACACAAACAG
Source organism: Phaseolus lunatus (assembly GCA_013389735.1). Classification (NCBI taxonomy): domain Eukaryota; kingdom Viridiplantae; phylum Streptophyta; class Magnoliopsida; order Fabales; family Fabaceae; genus Phaseolus; species Phaseolus lunatus. The sequence goes on along the minus strand of JAAFYQ010000152.1, from coordinate 350,153 downwards.
TAATGTAAATTAAGTAAAATATATGAAATGTTGAGCAAAATATAACAAACTATAATGAGGGTGGTGGTGAGGGGAAGAGGTGCATCTGCCAAAGGTGATGTGAGTTGATTTTAGATTGCACATTTTAGATGTTTCACTTTTATTTAGATTTTGGATTTTAGCAATTTAAAGGTGAGAACCCTAAGAAGATCTCCACTGGACACGAACTTAACCAAGTGGTTAAGTAAGTGTGAAGGTTCACTTCACAAGGGCAAAGAGAAAACAAAGATATCGGTGACAATGATGCAAAGAGTGTGGAATTGAAGAGAACATAAAATAGGAAACGAAACAAGACCAAAATGATAAAGATGACCGAATAGAAGAAACATTAAAGAACATGAAACGAAATTAACTAAAATTGACATGCATGAAAGTGAGGAGTCTAAAATGGCTAGATTTGTAAGTGGTTTGAGAAGGGAAATCCAAGATGTGGTAGAACTTTATGAGTATTCATCTTTAGAAAAATTGGTTCACCTTGCCATCAAGGTTGAATCTCAGCTTTCAAAGAGGGTGCCTACTCGGAATCTTACCGAGGAAGGTCGACTTGCCTATCAACACAAAATCAATTTACTCACAGGGCGCCTACTCCGAATCTTACCGAGGAAGGTCGACTTACCTGTCAATATAGAATCAATTTACTCATAGGGCACCTACTCGGATAATCTTACCAAGAAAGGTCGACTTATATGTCAACATATAATCGAATGATTAAACTAGGCAACTTTTACTCATCTCACAAAGCGCCTAGACTCGAGTGATGACTCACACATCGAGTTAGCCTGGCTTACCATGCGCTAAACTGGATGGATCATCTATGCAACTTCACTTATCCCACAGAGCGCCTAGACTCGGGTGACTACTCACACGCTGAGTTAGCTCGATTGTGCTAAATCACGTGATTCATCTATGCAACTTCACTTATCCCACAAAGCACCTAGACTTGGGTGACTACTCACACGCCAAGTTAGCTCGACTTATTCTGTACTGGATCAAGTGACTGGGTTGTGCAACCATTACTCATCTCACACATCGCCTAAGCTCGAGTGAATTCTCTCACGTCGAGTTAGCCCGACTGTGCTGATCTGAGTGAGGCATCTATGCACCTTTACTCATGCCACAAAGCGCTTAAGCTCGGGTGAATGCTCTTACACCGAGTTAATCCGATTGTGTTGGTCTGGATGAGGCATGTATGCACCTTTACTCATCCCACAGAGCACTTAAACTCGGGTGAATGCTCTCACGCCGAGTTAACTCGACTGTGTTGGTCCGGATGAGGCATCTATGCGACTTTTACCGATAGGGTGGATTCACAAGGAAGGTCGATTTATCTGTCGATGGTAATTATTCGCACACACGGCCTTTACTCAGAAATATCTCCGAGAAAGGTCGTCACATGACATGTCAAGATAAACAAGAAAGAAAGGCAATAGTGCATCATAAACCTCTTTTTATTATATGGCCTCGTTAAAAAAGTCTCTTTAAGGGAAAAAGAGCGTCATCTTTTAGCATCACATTGTTCAACAATAACCATTTAATCAGATAAATTACCTGAAAAAAAAAATTTGAGATTGGCGGCGTTCCACGTCCGAGAAATAGCTCCTCCTTCTAGGTTTCTAACCTATACACGTCATTCCCGAGTACTTCAAGCACACAAAACGGTCCCGTTCACTTTGCTCATCCCATAGGGCTCCTAGACTCGAGTGATTACTTTCACGCCGAGTTAGTCCAACTTATTCTGTGCTAAACCGGATGATTCATCTATGCAACTTTACTGGCCTTGGCCCAAATGACCTTAACCACAGGGCGCCTTTCTGAGCAGCTTCACTGAGAGAGGTCGTCTTACCCGCAGGGTGACTTCCCAAGAAAGGTCGTTTCATCTGCTGCTGGTAATCATTCTACACACAGGGTGCCTGCTCGGATAATCTTACCAAGACAGGTCATCTTACCATGTGCCATCTCGGGTACCTTTTGATGATCGACACGCTTATAGTCAATCAAGCAGCCTATCACTTCAACTTGATTGGGATAATCTAAGCTCAGGCTTGGTCGGACGATGAGCTTTGATTTCACTTGCCCCTGAGTCGGGTTGTGCTACTATGTGATCGATGCATCTGTTCATGATAACTCACCTCACAAGGCGCTTGCTTGGATAGCTACATCTACTTCAAGCTAGGTCGTCTTACCATGTGCTAGTTCGAATGATCACACCTGTTTCAAGTCAATTCATCTCACAGGGTGCCTATACTTGAGTAGCTACTACGTCTGTTCCGAGTTAGGTTGTGTTACCATGTGCTCAATCGGATAACTTCACCCCTGTAAATTTCCAGAAACAAATTTATTACTTGGTGACCTCATTAAAAAACTCCTGAGGCTTGCTACATTCTACGTTCGTGGGATGACTCCACCGTCTCAAATTTCCAGCCGATAAGCTTTGTCGCCCAACACTTCTATGGTCCTGTACCGTATAAAAGTTTGGTGTTATACTGCCTTTTATTGTCAAGCTATGGTAGGACATAATCCTTTGTCATTCTCGACACATCCGTTATGATAAATTTGTCAAAGTGTTTGATCTTTATTGCATATATCTCCTTCTTTCTTTTTCCATAGAGTTAAAATTGAAATATACGTTATGAATAATAATGTTTACTAGAACAATGATTGTAGACCGTGAACTAGTACATCGGGTAAGTTCCCATGAAAGAGAGGTGGGTCACCAACGAACGCGCTTAAATACCAAGTCTTTCCTCGCCAGAATTTTCCTAGACATGTACTTTTACACTACTACACTCTATATCTGGTAACAAGAATAATTTCTCTCGTGTGAAAGATCATGATAATGATGATGTTAATTAATCATTCATGTCATCTTCATAATAACATGATAACATATTTACATATATCCATTATTTTCATAATATGACAACAGATTTAAACAATAATAATTATATCTTTTATCTTCAGACAAACATCACAATAGATAAAATATCTCTTTATATTTTATCTTTAGAATAATATCACAACAGATAAAATATCTCTATATTTTATCTTCAAAAATAATATCACAACAGATAAAATATAATACTGCAACAGATAAAATATCTCTTTATCTTTTTTATCTTCAGAAAAATATCACAAAAGATAAAATATCTCTTTATATTTTATCTTCAGAATAATATCACAACAAATAAAATATAATATCACAACAGATAAAATATAATATCACAACAGATAAAATATATCACAACAAATAAAATATGATATCACAATAGATAAAATATAATATCACAACAGATAAAATATGATATCACAATAGATAAAATATAATATCACAACTGATCCTGCCGCTTGACTCAAACGTGGAGGATTGCCTCGTCACTCCTTCGTCTAGCCTTCTGTTCTGCAGGAACACTCCAAGTACCACCACCGGAACTCCAAACGCTGCCTGCAAAACACACAGACGGCGCCTCTGGCGGCCGTTGTAGCTCCGACGCTCAAGTCAGGCAACAGGAACACCAAAACTATCACTAAATCTCTCTGTGAGACTCGTGTGTGCTCTCAGATCCACTTTCTCTCTCAAATGTGTAAGCTGTAAGAATCTGTCAAAACTCCCCCTAATTTCGTTAAGAGTTTCGTATATATACCTGAGTCTTTCTCTCTCCTGACGGTTATTCCTCTTGACACGTGGATAACATCTGGTCATACACGTGTCACCATCTGGAGTACCTGCAGCTGAAACATTACTTCCACTGTGCTCCTGCGACTAAGTATCCACACAGGGAGTAGCTTAGTACACAGGCTACTCTGGGCGCAACCAAGTCTTCTCAAACACCCGGCGATGTGCTCTTTCGGCGACTTGCTGACCACCTGATCTCCTAACCTTCACACACGGCAATCATGTGCAATCTAGGCGATTACTGATCCATATCGGTGATGAGCGATTACCCATCCTCAAGGCAATAGGCGATTACTCATCCTCAAGGCGATAGGCGATTACTCATCCTCAAGGCGATAGGCGATTGCCATTCTGAGTGATCGCCTCCCTGATTCACCTGCTATCCTCTACCACGTGTTACCCTGTGAATGGTCCACGTGGTCAACTGCTGCTGATGTCATCAACTACCGATGACCGACCGGATCAACAACAGATAAAATATCTCTTTATATTTTATCTTCAGAATAATATCACCACAGATAAAATATCTCTTTATATTTTATCTTTAGAATAATATCACAAGAAATAAAATATAATATCACAACTGATAAAATATCTCTTTATATTTTATCTTCAGAGTAATATCACAATAGATAAAATATAATATCACAACAGAAAAAATATCTCTTTATATTTTATCTTCAGAATAATATCACAACAGATAAAATATCTCTTTATATTTTATCTTGAGAATAATATCACAATAGATAAAATATAATATCTCAACAGAAAAAATATCTCTTTATATTTTATCTTCAGAATAATATGATAATAACAATTATATATGTTATCTTAATTACCTTTTATGGGCTGACCAACATCTAGGCCAAACTCGTGACCCACCCTTTGGGCCTAATAGCCGAGGTGTCGAGCACTCGAGCACTCATGTGCAGTACACAAGTCCCCTGTCTTACTTGCCATTAGGTAATCATTTACTCACGGGGTGCCCATACTTGAGTGGTCGTACTAACACCGAGCTAGGTTGACTTACCTGTACTTAAGCAAATCAACAAACAAATCAATCCCACAGAGCGCCTATGCTCGTACTTATACCGAGCTAGGTCGACTTACCATGTGCCAATTCAAATAAATCAACAAAGCTAAATGCATTATCTATCATCTTCCAAGAACAAATTTATCTCACACTGTTCAAAAAGAAAGCATTAAGCAAGAATACTTAGTTGAAATACAACTTGAGGTTTGCCATGCTCCATGCTCAAGGAATGGCTTCCCCTTCCAGGGTCTTTAGTCTATACGCTCCATTCCTGAGCACCTTGACTACGCAATTGCGTAAGTCTTCCCTTGATTCTTCAAACTACTCTCGTAGTACTTTCTAGCCGCCTTTTGATCGGCCTTTATGATGATTACTCCTCCCTCCTCTGAAGGCAGCTCGTTCTCATATGAGCTGTGGAGGCTGCTGCTCCCAACCTGTTTAAAGAGGGTCTACCCAAAAGCAAATTATAAGCAGAAAGCATGTTAACAACAATATACCTGATGGTGATGGCCCTGGCCACGTTTTCATCAGCAAAGGTTGTCCTTAGCTTAACATACCTTCGCACTTCTACCTGATTTCTCGCAAAGCCGACCAAACACCCATTGTATGGCCTCGACTGGTTAGCCTTGGCTTTTTCGTTTGCTGCTTGGAGGGCTCTCATGGTTTCCATGGTTTGTTGCAAAGTGGGGGCCTCGCTCCCTTCAGATCCTAGTGGACCTTGCCTCGTGTTCCTTATTGCATTAGAAAACTCAACACAACTGTGGATGGGATCAGGTTTTATCGAGCCCCACGGTGGGTGCCAAATATTCTCGCCGGTTAACTCTCCCGCCAGTTGACAAGGTTGAATGCCTCTCCTTGTATCTGGCTCTGCTAGGTATTGACTCGTGTCTCCCCTTTGCTTTGAATTGTGGCTCTGTTGTGACAAAGGACGCCCTACCTGTTGATTATACTTCAACGCTCAAGTTAGTAAGGGCTCACAAAAGTAACATTCTCAATTTAGTGTGCAAAAATAGCGTATCTTCACCTGGGGTCTCAGGCCTCTTTTATAACCACACATGTAACAGTCTCACTTGAGAGAAATAGATCTTAATTGAAAATAAGCACATTATCTTATAACTCTAACAGAAAACCACCTGCCACGAGCACCAATGATCTTTGGGTGTTAAACCGTATGCCAACATTCTGTTATATATGCACGTCCCTTTCTCTTTAGGGCTAACAACAACTATTAACAAATATTTTACGTGTAACAAACATGCAACAAAAAATATTTAGACGTAATAATAACAAACACGCATATATCTATATGCATTTATCTATAAGCATATACAATCGACCCCTCTCAAATGGCAGCCCCATTATATCTTACGGGCTCATTAACTAAACTGGGTCAAACTCGTAACCCTTACCCAGGGTCCAATAACCGAGTTGGCCTCAGCCCAAACCGAGAACCGAGCTACTACCAGCCCAAAACCGAAGGTCAAACTCTTGCCCATTACCCCAATAATAATAATATCAATTATAATAATAATAAAATTAATATAATAATATTATTAACAATATTAACAACAATTATATTAATAATAATAATCATAGTCATACTATTATTATTACTAACTAAATAATAACAATAATATTAATAATAATAATGAGATTATTAAGTTTGTTTGGTTTAGTAGTTAAATGTTATCGTGAGATATGAGTTTCATTCTCTTTAACAATAAATTGTTAACATAATAATTATAATTATTGTATTTATTTATAATTAACATTGGTGCTATGTAACATACTACTTATACTCAACTCAAATTGCTAATTATTATTTTGTGACGTACAAAATAATATGGACAACTAAAAAAACACTTGTCATGGAATTTGGAGACTAAGAAGATCATATTACGATCTCTTTCTAGATGGTTGTATGTTTGCAATAAAATCTCCATAGCATAAGTGATAAATATATTGGTAATACTTATATGATGGACGGTGTGAAAGATCCATTGTTATTTATCATAGAGTGTGTTTTTTGGTTTTAAAGTCATGCACTGAAGGTGGGGCAAAGGTGAATTTATCGTGGTTCCTCCAACTTTTGCAACAATATCTAGCGCGTTAAGAAAACTTATGTATTATAATAGACAAAAAAAAAAAAAAAACTATATTATCAATCTTACAATAGGAATAAGTTCGGTCAGATGCATAAGATTCATAATCAGTGTACTACATTTAACATATTTCACTAAACTTCAACAACAAAAATTCAAGAACGTTAAGTTAAAAAGATTGGTAATGTATTTTAACTTTACTAATGATAGGAACATTGCTAATTTATTAACTTATTTGATTTATAATTTTTGTCATAGGATACAAGATGAAAGAATCAACACTTTGAAAACATATATATTGTTTGTTATGAGGTTAAAATTTTGTGAAAATTACAGTTGCTTTATTATTTTTGTCATAGGATACGAGATGAAGGAGTCAATACTTCTAAAATATTTTGAGGTCAAAATTTTGACAAGTCCTTTCTTTGTTTGAAAAAATCTCATTAAAAAAGTGTACTTAAACCTATGATAGAGATAAAAGATATGCACATACAATGACCAATCTCACTAAGTGCATGAACTCTATTTTGAAGGAAACATGAGTTTTACCTACATGTATCGTCAAAACTACATTTGAAGAAACTAAATCATATCTTTTTGAAGGAGACATAAAAGCAAACTACATGTTCTGAAGTGAGCATGAGTATTTCGAAAAGATAATTACCATGTTAAAAAATAATGATATGTCATGTCCAAGTATAGTTGAAAAAATTGTGAGTTTTTATGTCAAAGAGAAAGAAAATCCTCAAATTCATCGACAAATAATGAGATGAGTTGTAGAGTTAGATTAAGTGATTCCTTATGTAATTGTATTGAACCAGAGCTCGTTGGGCAGACCTAGGCGTTTTCCTCAGGCAGGTCAAGCTCGGCACATGGGTCCCACTTGTGCGTCATGTGACTGGGCTCCAGGTATGCGTATATATCAACTCTCATTCATGTATATAGTATAATCCTTCACGCATAAGATTAATTGCTAAAGTAAAGAACGCAATAGGCCTAGGGGTGCGCTTAGCATGTCTAGGTCTATGATAAGTGAAGTATTAACTGTAAGGCCCGAGCCTAGTAACGCTAAAGAAACCCAAGCTAAGCTACATGCATGGCATGTAATAGCATATGAATGGGAGTACATTAGTGTGAGAGCATTTGTATATGAATGTATTTGGATGAACGCATGATTATTGTACTGGGCGGGTCCTTGCGTCAAGGTTGCGAGGCTAACTCAATTTGCTTAATAGACCCAAAACACATAACAAAGTTGCTCTGTGCTGATAATCACTAGGATGTGCTTAAAGATAAAGATATATATATATATATATATATATATATATATATATATATATATATATATATATATATATATATATATATATATATATATATATATATATATATATATATATGGTTGCTCTTGCACTTGTTATAACTACATATAAATATGTTTGTTAATATCAGTTAGATGTTTTCTGTCACGCATACATGTTTGTTGCACGTAAAATACCTGTTTATAGTTGTTGTTAACCCTAAAAAGATAGAGATGTGTGACAGAAAGATAAGTCTGCAGTTTTGCACCTGAAGATCATTGGTTCCTGTGACAGGTGATTTTCTGTTAGAGATATATGATAATGTGCTTATTTTCAGTTAATATTTGTTTATCTGAAGTGCAATTGGTACATGGTACACTATAAAAGGGGGCTTAAGGTCCTAGGTGAAGGTACGCAATTCTAAATACACTTTTTGAATACTGAAACTAGTTGTTTCTTGTTCTATTGATAAGCCCTATACTAACTTGAGTGTCGGAGTACGACTGGTCGCGAGGGCACCCTCTGTCTTAACAGGAACGACATCCAGATACTAAGGAAAGCACAGGTTCCATCACGAGGCAAACGGAGTCAGAGCTCACCTACAAAAGTCTACTAACGACCAGGTCAACAGACAAGAACAATAATTATAAGAAGTTTCTAAATTTTTTGTTCTCATACAAATTTTTTGTTATCATACTATTTTTGTTTGTTCTTCTTACCAATTACAAATCAACAAATATATTTACACACAATAAGAAAAATCATAAACAATGACAAAAAAATCAGTCACAAATTAAAAAAGTGATTGATTTAATAATAAAATAACATCAGTCACTATTTTCTTTATTACTTATGCATAATGACAAATCTGTGACTAAAATTAGTAATTGATTTTATTGTTGATTTTAAAAGTCCTGCACTAAAAAAAATTGTTTTATTATTAGTAATAATTTTAAAACTATTAAAGTTAATATTAATGTTTTGCTGCAAGAAGTAGTTAAACCCAGGTCCACTACCTACAAAAACATGTAACCACTATACCAAAAACTTTTAATGATAAAGTTGTGATAATTATTATTCTTATTATGTTATCATTACTATTATTATTCTTAATATTATTATTATCAATATTAATAATAGTATTATTAATGATGTTATTCTTAAAATAATTTTAATTATTATTAATACTATTAATACTGATATTATTATTATATTTATTAATATTAATATTATTAATGTTAATATTATTATTATATTTATTAATGTTATTTATTAATATTATTAATGTTGATATTAATATTAATAATAATAGTGTTATTAATGTTATTATTAATAATAGTGTTATTAATGCTTATTAATAATAGTGTTATTAATATTAATATTAATGATAATGTTAATATTAATATTCATGTTATTAATAATATTACTATTATTACTATTTTTAGTTTTATTATTATTATTAATTTTATTAATGTTATTATTATTTATTGTAATTATTATTAATATATTTAATATTATTAAAATTAATTTGGGAGGTGGGGCGAGGGTAGGGAAGTGAGCTGAATGTCGTGAAAATTGGAAGTGAAAAATATATATAAATTGTTGGGGGAATAAAAGTTTAGTATAGTCACTGATCAGGTCGGTCATCGGTAGGCGATGACGTCAGAAGCAGATGACCACGTGGGCCAATCATAGAGTGACGCGTGGCACGTGAAGGCAGATGAACCAGGGTGGAGATCGTTCAAGAACGGCGATCAGTGGTCAGCCACCAAGTGACCGCCACCAGCAGATCAGTTCCTACTTGAGCGCCTAGAAGAAGAGCGCGAGAAGGGACGAAGCACCGATCAGTCATCGGTGCGTTCAGAGTGATCTGTCATCGGTGCATGCATTGTGATCAATCATCGGTGCATGGAGAATGATCAGTCGTCGGGGGTTGCTTGTCAACACGTGTTAAACTGGGACCCAGGCTCCCAGCGAGAACGTTACTCAAGGACCTCGCCTGATCCCATAAGCAGAGCACGAGGACGTGAAGTATCACATCGGTCATCGGTGTGTGTTGAGGTGACATCGGCCGCGCGATGTGAACAACGCAATCGATGATCAGTAAAGCGCCCAGAGGCTGGGAGCGTTCTTAGTCGCGAGACGACCACGCAGGAAGATGAGAAGACGCAGTTAGGTGCAGAATCCCGCTGGGATGAGAACCCATTAAGGTTGGAATCTCCCAGTGGGTTGCATGTCTGCCACGTGGATGGTAAAGATGTTCCCAGAGAATAGGTAGGGCAGATAGGCGCAGAAGTCGAAGGGTCCAGAGGTACCCACGCGGCCTCCCCTGTCAGACTTGGCACTCAAGTGAAGAAGGCTGGCACGCAAAGCACCCTGGGGAGTGGAAACGGCACTGCAGAGTAATTAAGTGGCCTAGAGGTAGCCTGTAGGGGCTACACGGGTTTATATGAGGAAGAAGAACACCAAAACCAGGTATGCAATCTTTACCTCAGATACACAACACAAAATCGAGAGCACTCAGTTTTCGAATCAAAGAGGACTGAGGGCACACACACACGATCTCACACAGAGAGATCTGAGAGAGACTTTTTGGTGTTCCCGTTGCCTGACTTGAGCGTCGGAGCTACAACGGCCGCTAGAGGCGCCGTCTGTGTGTTTTGCAGGCACCGTTCGGAGTCCCGTCGAAGGTTCCTGGAGCCTCCTCGCAGAACGCACAGCAGTTAGAAAGCTAAACGAAGGAGTGACGAGGCATTCTCCCACGCTCGAGTCCGCGGCGAGATCATTTGGCGCCCACCGTGGGGCACGAAGTAAAACGAAGCCCCCATACACGAGAACGAGGATAGAAATCGCGCAGATGAGTAGAAGAACCAGACAAACGACACCTCCACCACCTGCTGGTGAAGGAACTATGAGCATGGCGCAGGTCATGAAGATGATGCGCGCGTTGCAGGAGAACGTCGCGGCATCGAGAGCTGAGCAGGAGAAGATGCATGCAGAGCTGACTGCATCGCATAGCAGGAATGAAGAGTTGAACCGCGTGAACGAGGAGTTGTGTAGGGAGCTGCAGGCGCAGAATGAGCGCGTATCCGAAGACAGAACGTCGATGCCGCCGTCGCCCCCTAGGGCATTTCCCATGCCCTTCTCCCCCGAGATCATGAACACGGTGGTGCCCCCCAACTTGGTGGGAGTGAAGGCGTCGTTCACGGGGGTGGAAGACCCAGAGACACATCTGACAGCCTTCCACACTCAGATGATGCTGTCTGGAGGTTCAGACGCAGTGTACTGCAAAACGTTTATGAGCACGCTGAGCGGAGTGGCTATGGAGTGGTTTGTGAGCCTGCCGGAGGGCCACATCACCTCCTTCCATCAGTTCTCGAAGCTGTTCACGGAGTAGTATATAGTCAACAAAGCGCCGCCGTTGGTAGCTTACGACTTGTTCGACGTGCGCCAGTACCAGGGGGAGTCGCTGAAGGATTTCCTCAACCGTTTCGCTGCGCAGGTGGTGAGATTGCCCAGCAAGGACGAGAGCATGTTAGTGCACGCGATCAAGAAAGGCGTGCTGCCTGGTCCTTTCAGTGAATCCCTCATCAGGAGCCACCCCGCCACCTTTGCTGAGATCCGGCGACGAGCGGTGGCGCACATAGTAGCAGAGACGGAGGTCTTTGAGAAGAGAGGCAGCACTGTGCCGACGAAGCCGCGCGAAGGTCAGGGGAAGCAACAGCAGCAGGTGCGGGTGTATGAGACCAGGGAGGAGAGGAAGGCGCAGGGAAGGCCTCGTCCCTATGCACCCGGGAAGGACCAGCCCAGGGGGCGTGCAAGGGAGAACAACACACCCCCTAGGTATGATTTCGTGATAGAGTTGGCAGACCTGATCGCCATCCCTGCCGTGGTTGCAAGACTCCGAGTACCAGAGAAAACTGACATAGTACTTGGAAAGAGGAAGGACAAGTGGTGTGAGTTCCATCAGGCTTATGGACACACACTCCACACATGCCTGGCGTTAGGGCGTCAACTTGCTGAGTTGGTGAAGGCAGGACTCCTGACCGATTACCTGCGAGGGACACAAGGTGATCGCCCTTCGGGGTCCCAGGCAGGTGATCAGCAGCATGAAATCCCTGTGCTCGGGGAAATCAGATGATAGAAGATGCCACATTGGGGGGGCTCCCAGGTAGCTCAGGTGGGAGCTGAAGCAAAGGGCATGATCGCCCCTCATGAGTAAAGCATCCCTGGTCGGTAATCGCCCATCCAGAGTAGATGAATCGTTGGAGAAGCACTTGAAGTCACGAGTTTCCCACACAAGTTCAAGGAAGTCCAGTCAGTTCGCTTTAACACACCTCGCGATGGTGTAACGAAAGGGAAGCAGCGAGCTTATGGAGAACTTGGGATGCGCGAACAAGTTTGAAGTTAAGGACAGCTTTTCATCGTTGCTGGAAGAATGGTGTGCTCGCCAGGTCGGTCATCGCCAGGGCCCATACAGAGTGATTGAGGCGCTGGAGAATGGAGCCTATCGGCTGGAGACCCTGGATGGAGCACCTATCCCATAGACGTGGAACGCTACACACTTAAGTTTCTACTTCAGTTAAGTTGTAAGGTAGATGCGTTCTTGCACTGAACACACTCAATGTATATACTGTTAAATAGTTGAGCAAATCAGGGGGCACTCTTTTCCCTAATGAGGGTTTTTAACCAGGCCACCCAATAAAAAAGATTTCAGTATGTCAAGTGTGCACATGTTTCCCAGTTTTAAGTTCTGCTTGCCCCAAATGCAAGTCCAAGGGATCAGTTGGAGCCCGCTCGCCCCAGGCGCGAGTACGGACCACTGACCTATGTTCTCCTCACCCCAGGAGTGAGTGCAGGTGGCCAAAATTTGGGAACTCGGGAGTTCTAGGAAAACCAAGAGAGGGAAAGGGAAGATTTCGAGAAACGTCCAAGAGGAATCAGACCCAAAGGTCGATGAACTCGGGGCAAGCAAGAGGGGTCAACAAGTAAAACTCTTCTTCCCCGTAACAAGACATCACCGTCGCGTTTAAGCACCAAGAAGCAGAGCTCGATCAGTCATCGGTGCACCCAAAGCAAGATCAGCCGTCGGTGCATGTCGGGGTAAGTACTCGGTCGGTCCATTGGTCATCGGGGACATGTTAACACGTGTTAAGCTGGGACCCAGGTTCCCAGTGAGAGCGTTACGCACGCACCTCGCATGATTCCAGAAGAAGGTTTGTCATCGGGGTCTTGTTAACACGTGTTAAGCTGGGACCCAGGCTCCCAGCGAGAGCGTTACGCATGCACCCCGCACGATTCCAAACCAGAAGAAGAGGAGTTGCCCACTCAAAGGGCATGCGGTGATACCATGCAGGCAGGGATGCGCCTGGCGAGTGCGCTTAGACAGCCACCCCTGGTGCTCCCCTGGGAGCATGCACCCACTCAGTGAAGAAAGCCCTCTTCCTCTGCTTTGTACAGCAAGGTTGAGGCGAGAGAAGTCCTCTTCCTCTGCTTTTTACAGCAAGGTTGAGGCGAGAGAAGTCCTCTTCCTCTGCTTTTTACAGCAAGGTTGAGGCGAGAGAAGTCCTCTTCCTCTGCTTCTTACAGCAAGGTTGAGGTAAGAGAACCAAGTCCTTATCCTCTGCTTCATACAGCAAGGTTAAGGCAACAGAAAAAGTCCTCACCCTCGACTTTATACAGCGGCGTGCAGGCAGAGAAAGTCCTCACCTCGACTTTATACAGCGGGGCTGAGGCGAGGTAAAAAGTCCTCACCTCGACTTTATACAGCGGGGCTGAGGCGAGGTAAAAAGTCCTCACCTCGACTTTATACAGCGGGGCTGAGGCGAGATAAAAAGTCCTCACCTCGACTTTATACAGCGAGGTTGAGGCGAGATAAAAGGTCCTCACCTCAACTTCCTACAGCGAGGCTGAGGCAAGAGGGGTCAATCAAGAAGCAGTCCTCTCCCCCAAAACACAAGCATCATCTTCAGAGGTCGGGTCCTCTATGCACTTAGCGCTGGAGTGACACGGATGTAATGCAAAGCCTGAAGCGCGATGACGGATCGGTGGTGCGCTAACATGCTAGTCGGTGGTCGATAGCAAAAGCTCTTAGTATGAAAGCTTGCCCAAACAAGCTCTTGGACGATCAGTCGAAGCATTTAGACGCCATCAGGTCAGTCATCCAACATGAACTTATGCATAAAAGATTTGTATACAAGTTTGTAGCAGCAAGAGAAATTACACACAAGGAGAAGTGGCAAGGGAAGAAGCTCAAGGAGGAGGAATGAGCCTGCCATAGGCCACTGAATGGTGGAGGCTAGGTCGGATAGAGTCCAAGTCTGGAAGGACGCAGTGAACCTGCTGCCAGCCCATGGAACCCATCTATCAGAACCTCGGCACTACCAGCCATGGTCTCAGGTACACCAGCTTCGAGCCCCTTCTTCCCTTTGGCAACGAAGACCACTTAGTCTCTTCGCTGAGAACAAGTTCACAGCTCGAGACTGGGGGGCTTGTGATCAGGTCGGTCATCGGTAGGCGATGACATCAGAAGCAGATGACCACGTGGGCCAATCACAGAGTTACGCGTGGCACGTGAAGGCAGATGAACCAGGGTGGAGATCGTTCAAGAACGGCGATCAGTGGTCAGCCACCAAGTGACCGCCACCAGCAGATCAGTTCCTACTTGAGCGCCTGGAAGAAGAGTGCGAGAAGGGACGAAGCACCGATCAGTCATCGGTGCGTTCAGAGTGATCTGTCATCGGTGCATGCATTGTGATCAATCATCGGTGCATGGAGAATGATCAGTCGTCGGGGGTTGCTTGTCAACACGTGTTAAACTGGGACCCAGGCTCCCAGCGAGAACGTTACTCAAGGACCTCACCTGATCCATAAGCAGAGCACGAGGACGTGAAGTATCACATCGATCATCGGTGTGTGTTGAGGTGACATCGGCCGCGCGATGTGAACAACGCAATCGATGATCAGTAAAGCGCCCAGAGGCTGGGAGCGTTCTTAGTTGCGAGACGACCACGCAGGAAGATGAGAAGACGCAGTTAGGTGCAGAATCCCGCTGGGATGAGAACCCATTAAGGTTGGAATCTCCCAGTGGGTTGCATGTCTGCCACGTGGATGGTAAAGATGTTCCCAGAGAATAGGTAGGGCAGATAGGCGCAGAAGTCGAGGGGTCCAGAGGTACCCACGCGGCCTCCCCTGTCAGACTTGGCACTCAAGTGAAGAAGGCTGGCACGCAAAGCACCCTGGGGAGTGGAAACGGCACTGCAGAGTAATTAAGTGGCCTAGAGGTAGCCTGTAGGGGCTACACGGGTTTATATGAGGAAGAAGAACACCAAAACCAGGTATGCAATCTTTACCTCAGATACACAACACAAAACCGAGAGCACTCAGTTTTCGAATCAAAGAGGACTGAGGGCACACACACACGATCTCACACAGAGAGATCTGAGAGAGACTTTTTGGTGTTCCCGTTGCCTGACTTGAGCGTCGGAGCTACAACGGCCGCTAGAGGCGCCGTCTGTGTGTTTTGCAGGCACCGTTCGGAGTCCCGTCGAAGGTTCCTGGAGCCTCCTCGCAGAACGCACAGCAGTTAGAAAGCTAAACGAAGGAGTGACGAGGCATTCTCCCACGCTCGAGTCCGCGGCGAGATCAGTCACCAATTTTGTGATTGATTTCTGATTGTTTTTGTAATTGATATTTTGTGGTTGATTTTTTTTTGACCGATTTTAGATGAACTTGGTGATCAATTTCGTGACTGATTTTCAAATTTTAACTCGATTCCCTTTTGAAATATGCGCTCAAACACTATCAGACGAGCCTCTCCCGTCTCGTAGGATCAACTAATCCATGTGCAAGTGTCGTTCACATGGAACCTTTCCCCTCTTTGGCCTTTAAAGTTCTCATTTGAATATTTGTTGCTACCACCAAGATTTGCACTGACAACTCCGCTCGAACTCATGTCCTATTGTAGTAACTATTTTAGTCATTAAATAATAAAACTAACTTCTCATAATTGATTTGTGGTCAGTGATAATGACTAAATGTTTTGTCACTAGTTTTATCACTAATGATAACCACATTTTTTTTATCAATCGACAATTTTCTAGAATTGACAAAACATATAAACTTTATTTTCATCAAATTATAAATCAAAATTTTTGGTCTTTGTGTATAAGTATAAATTGCATTCTTATTTCAATATTAAATTAGGAAGATCAACCATTACTCACGGTTATAAGAAAATTATAAAGATAATAATTATTCATACTTAAATAAAAAATTAAATCATTTTAAAATTAAAAATTGTGGAATTTTAGTATAAATTACAATATAATAAAATCTTAATTATAGGTACGAATTTAACTTAAAAATAATAAAACTTATAATATTATGCTTGTAAACTCAACTTTTATTTAAATATTTTTTAAAAATATTAATTTTTTTGGAAACATGACTTATACTGTAATTTTTTAAAAAGAAAAAACTCTTATAAACATGTTCCGGCCGCTTGACTCGAACGTGGAGGACTGCCTCGTCACTCCTTCGTCTAGCTCTCTGTTCTGCAGGAACGCTCCAAGAACCACCGCCGGAACTCCAAACGCTGCCTGCAAAACACACAGACGGCGCCTCTAGCGGCCGTTGTAGCTCCGACGCTCAAGTCAGGCAACAGGAACACCAAAACTATATCTGAATCTCTCTATGAGACCCGTGTGTGACTGAAACTCTCAAATGTGTAAGCAGTGAGAATCTGTAAAAACCTCCCTCTAATTTCGTTAAGAGTTTGTATATATACCGGAGTCTTTCTCTCTCCTGACGGTTATTCCTCCTGACACGTGGATAACATCTGGTCGTACACGTGTCATCATCTGGAGTGTCTGCAGCTGAAACGTTACTTCCACTGTGCCCCTGCGACTAAGTTATCCACACAGGGAGTAGCTTAGTATACAGGTTACTCTGGGCGCAACCTTAACATGGCGAGCTGGTTAACCCTGGGCATTACAGCTCACACTACACATGGTGGCAAATATGCCACTTATCCTCTGTACTTAGACCATACAACAAGTGCATGCCAAGTCTTCTCAAACACCCGGCGATGTGCTCTTTCGACGACTTGCTGACCACCTGATCTCCCAACCTTAACACACGGCGATCATGTGCAATCTGGACGATTACTGATCCTTACCGGCGATGACCGACTACTCATCCTCAAGGCGATAGGCGATTACACACCTTAAGGCGATAGGCGATTACTCATCATCACAGGCGAGAAGCGATTACCATTCTGAGTGATCGCCTCCCTGATTCGCCTGCTATCCTCTACCACGTGTTACCCTGTGAATGGTCCACGTGGTCAACTGCTGCTGATGTCATCGACTACCGATGACCGACCGGAACAAAACACATATTTTATATCTACTTAAAAAATATTAAATTATTTAAAACTCTTCTACAAAATACAATACTTTTGAAGAAAAATAGTTAAAAAGTGTTTGAAAGCACAATTTTATTTCTAAAATCAAATTTTTATAAAACTCTCATGTTAGACATCATTATGAAACTTGACATCTCAGTTATACTGACATCTTAAGTATCAATAATCATCTGTCATCACATGAAAAAAATATTATTAAAAAAAAGGAAATAAAAAAATGAAAAAAATATACAAGAAAATATGGGAAATTAGACCAAAATCCATATATAAAAAACTTAAGAAAAATGATACTTATATAATCTATACCTATTAACAAAGAATCTAAGAAAAGATTAGATGAAAGTTAATAAAATTGTTTTATATGAATAAACCCTAAATTAGCAATATATAAATATATATATATATATTAAATTTATTCATTTGAGTAAAATTGAGAAAAGTATTTTAGTATGTATCATATATATTAACAATAATGTATATTATTTTTCATACATTATGTTTGTTGTTTACTTGGCTTAGAGATATCTTTGTTTTGGTATATGGGACTTGGTCCCTGATCTTTTAAATATTATATATAAAATAAATATATTAGTAAAAATGTATGCAGTTAATTATTACTATTTTAAAAGTTATGAATAATTTCTATCCATAATTTTCTTAATATTTTTATATTTATCTGATATTAAATTTTATTAATTTTTTACAATAATAAAGTAATCTATTTTATTTTACTTTAGTATTAACCATAATGAATAAAATTTAGTTGAAAATTTATGGTAAACATAAATTTTACAATATAAATTTTGACTTATTATAACTGATAAGTTTTTGTTTACATAAATCTTATCTTTGCAATATTGAATCTTTAAAAATGTTTTATTTATCTTTTATGTGAGTATATTTTTATTATATTATTGAATAGTTTTAAAAATACAATTATAAATATTTTATATAAAATTTTATTTTTATTGGTTGGTTTCTAAATTGATTCTTCATGTAGTGGTTTATGAGTAACGTATTTGTGTTCTTTTAAAAATTATTCATTGTTTTGTATTCATATTTTTTATTCATCTAATCAAAATTAATTATTCACTACATACATAATGTGTCTTTTTTGGGTTAGGTGTGAACAATTATGCTCTAGAGATGTGATAATTATAATTATATAAAGTGATTTAGGTGTGAATAATTATACTCCAGAGATGGTGATAGTTACAATTATACAAAGTGATGTCTATGTGAAACATGAAATTATATGTTGATATTAATATATGGCACTAATTTTTTCTTATTTTATTTATTTATGAACATTATTGTAAAATCTAAATTTTTTATTAGAT
Source organism: Phaseolus lunatus (assembly GCA_013389735.1). Classification (NCBI taxonomy): domain Eukaryota; kingdom Viridiplantae; phylum Streptophyta; class Magnoliopsida; order Fabales; family Fabaceae; genus Phaseolus; species Phaseolus lunatus. The sequence goes on along the minus strand of JAAFYQ010000152.1, from coordinate 331,238 downwards.
AATTTTTGGGTGAAGATGAATAAAAATAATAATAAAAATAAATTATACAAAATGAGTAAAAAATAAATATGTAATTTTAGTACCTAAAATATCATAATAAATCAATTTAATTTATAAAATAACATTATTAAATGATTTAATTTACTATGTTATGCCTTCATTATAACAGGACATCAAAATGTTAATATCTCATCAACATGATAGTTGTCTAATTTTCTCTTGATTCTTTGATGTTTGTTATCCATACCTATCTACTTCCTTCTCTTTTTTTCTATTTTGTATATATATATATATATATATATATATATATATATATATATATATATATATATATATATATATATATATGTTCTCGTCGGTTGACCCGCCTGTCGGTTGACTCACGACACTCACACGCCTCCTTCCTCACGTTGATATGTGCTTGGTTCTTTTGAAGCAATCTGCACCTGCAAAAGAGAAAGGGGGCGCCCTAGAGGCCGTTTGCACTCCGACGCTCAAGTCAGTGTAAGGCAAGGAACACCAAGTGTATTGAGTTTCTCTCTGTGTTTAGGTCTAGAAACTGCGTACCTTTGTGAAGTATTTTACTGTCCCTTATATAGTCTAGGGTTTACTGCGCCGCTAGCCCTAATTAGGGTTTACTGCGCTGCTAGCCATATTTAGGGTTTACTGGAATACCCTTGTGCCGCTATCACCCAATCTTAGGGTAATCTAGCACATAAGGTTTCCTTCTCTGGAGTGCAAACTTTAACAGGGTGACCACCTGGGTGCCTCCTTGTGCACCTAGTCTCTGGGGCCACCTGTTCTGGGAGTGCCTTCACTGTTCACGTGCCATGCATATAGCTTTACTGGGAAACCCTAGTTCTGATGAGTACTCGACCCCTCAGGACTCTGCACCTAACTGTGCTCTCCCTGCTACCCGCATGGGCACTTCGTGATCCAGGCCTCTCCCTAACTCTGGGTATTTAACTGATCATTGGCCCACTCTGGGAACCAATCTTAGTTGTTCTGTTTACGCTGTTCAAATCACCCAAGGCCGATCTCACCTTGCCACACTCTGCCGCCGAGGACTCCTCGACCTGCTGAGTGACGATGACACCTCCGCCTATCCTGGTGATCTGACGACTACTCACCCGTCTCTGTAGGCTGATGACTAATCACCCTTTTCTGTAGGCTGATGACTAATCACCCCTCTCTGTAGGCTGATGACTCATCGCCCTTCTCTGTTCAATACCCCCTGTGGGATCCATTCCACATGGCTTTGGCCCATGCTGTGGGACCCAGCTGACGTCCGAGGACTGGTCAGTACAAGATATATATTGAGATATTGAATATAATGTTTTCTGATTGGAATAAATTTTCTTCTCCCAATCACATCCTGGATAAAAAGATTTTAACTAATTGTCAACACCACAAATTTTCTACAAATTCTTCAACCAGATAGACTTGTTATTCTTCATTTCTTTTTCATACTTAAACTCTCTTGATCCTTGTACTTAGTCTCTATTCCATTTCACAACATTTTTTTGAATAAATTTAATCTCCATTTTGTTAATAAGATCTCATTAAATGTCATTGTTCATATATATTAGTTAATAATTATTATTAATAAAGATTATAAAAATAAATTAATGCTTTTCAATAATGAAAATGTAAAAACTAAATATATGATTTTAAAAAAAAATAAAAAATATACAATTCTATTGAATATATAATTATTTAAAAGATAAAGAAATATACAATTACCAATTATTCAGATAAAACGTAGTCATAATTCATGATATTAAATCTTATTCTCCCTAATTACTTTTATTTAGTGCGGGTTGTTATGTTATTTTAAATTAAAATTTGATATTTATATTAATTTTAATTTTGTGCATTTATTTAAATATATATATATATATATATTATTTTTTATATTTATATGTATAATTTATAGTTCAAATAAAAATAATATTAAAAAATAATATTGATTACATTTTGATACGAAAGATAAAAAGAAAAAAAAACAACTTAACTGAAATGTGGAATAGTAAAAGCATGTGTAACTAACTATATTTCAAGTGGGTGGATAATTTAGATAGATTATTATTGTCTTCCTTGTTTAAACTAATTATAACACAAATTATTAAGTATAAACTAATTTTTAAAATAATAGATAATTATTAATATTTAAAGTAATTTTTATTATTGATAAAAATTTATAAATTGATATTTTAATATTTTAATTATTAACTATTTTAAATTTTAAAATAATTTTTATAATGATTAATTTAGAATCTAAAATATAATAAATAATATTAGATACTAATATAAAAAATAATTTATAAATTAAGATATTAATTTCTATTTAATAATTTTTTTAATATAAAATTTAAAATAATATAATTTTAAAATATAATTAAGATAAATAGGATTATAATATTATTTTTATTTTAAATTTTAAATTAATTTTTATTATAATTAATTTAGAATGTAAAGTTGTTAGTAAGTATAGTTAGATATCAACATAAAAACTAGTTTATAGAGTAAGATATTAATTCAATAATTTTTTTTGTAGTATAAGATTTAAAATAATATAATTTTAAAATATAATTAAGATAAATAGGATTATAATATTATTTTCATGATATATTGTTATATATCTACAAATTTCTCTAAATTAAAAAAATAAAAGAAAAAAATCATAATAAATTCTGAAACATTAATTACTATAAAATCTGGTAATTATAATAGTAAAAAAAAGGAGGTAAGAGTGATAGTGTTAACTTATAACAATATGTTGTCATTTTCTTGAACAATTACAATATTAATCTTTGTTTAACAACAGTGTTTATGTTCACGGGAGAGTCCACTGTTGTAGGTAAAGAGAATATAACTTCTGTTCAGTGTTGGAGTCAATAATACCCTACCAAATTTTTTCTCTTGTTATTCTAGTATACCTCAAAGTAGAATCTTCAAACACCAAGCAATCTAACAAATTAATCATTTGCTTCAGTTACATAAATTATTCTTGAGCTTCAATTATGGTAACCACTCATAACTACCTAATTACACTAACCAGAAATCACACAAATCACACTCATACTCATTGACTTCTAATTATTTTTTCTCTCACTTCTTTAGTTATTGGATTTCACAAGCATACTTTCTATTATGTTAACCAAGTCTGTTTCCATCTAATTACAATTAATTTATGTATTACAAATATATAATATCTTTATTGGCCAAAAAAATAGCACTTCACAGCAAACTTATCAAATGTTATTTGGCATTTCCTAGGTTGTTTTGGGACCTTTTGGGTAATCGGCAGAATACGATGCGTTGTATTGTGGTCCTACCCAAGGTTCAACCGAGGTATAATTATATTTAAAAGTTTTTTGCAAATTAGAACAGAAGGAAAGGTGGTTTCACATCTGGATTCATTCAGTGAACTGGACCCAAAAATTAGATTCAACCACTTTCTTAACTCAGGTACTGATGAGGAAAAGGAGAACAAACAAAACGGGTCTGCCAAATCTTATCCGTCCAAAATGGTTACGGTTTGGCTTTTAACACAACACAGGTTATACTTATCTAGAGTCAGTCGTCAAATAAAATAACATGCAACAATAGTCTTCATCAAGGACAAGTAACTTGAGGATAAGGTATGAAGTAAACCATTCCTTGGGACAAAGATAAAAGCAGAGATGGTATGGTATACACATGTGAATGGTAAAATTGAAGAAGACATACCTATGGTGAAAAAGTTAGTTTACCTTTCATGATTCACCTAATCAACAACTTTGCCCCCTTCAATTTTATCTTTATTGTTTCACAGTATATATGACATGCCAGCAAGGATAGACAATAAAATTTGATGACATATTACATAATGAGTAAGAAAATATATGATTGAATTGATTGTCCACTGAGCTTAGGAAATAGTTTGCAACAGCTAATATACAGGAAGGAAAAGTTAGTAACACTTACCCTTAGTGCTTTAAAGCTTTTTCATATATTATATAAATTTATTCCCTAGATGTATTAATTATAATAATAATAATAATAATTAAAGTATTGATTAGTTTTAATATTTTTCTTGGTATTATCATCATTATAATTTTCATATTAGATATTCCTTTATATATTTCCAAAGAAAAACATTTTGTATATATAGAAAGAAAGAAATAAAACAAATAATTTATTATGTGTTTGAATAAAGTTGACATTCACCTATATCCTCTGTTCACTACAAGAAATATTGATGTTGTTTTTTTCTAAAAAATTCACATAAAGATTAAAAGGGATACACTAAATGATAATTAGAGTAAGTTTAGTCTCCCTTTTAACCTTTGTGTGAATTTTTGGGAAGCTAACATCAATATTTCTTATAGTGATTTAGATACTAATTTAGAAATTAATTTATAAATTTTATTATTAATAGAAACTACTTTAGATACCAATAATTTTTTTAATCCTTAAAATAGTATCTAATTTAGTCAATATCGTAACTAATTATTTATTTTTTCTAAAATTTGTTTTTATTTTATGATTTTCTTGTAGTGGAGGTTTAAAGCTTATTGCAGGTAAACCGTTATAGCAAGTGGGTGAGAAGATAATTTTAACTGAAATAAATGGTTAAATGTGCATAAATAGCGACATATCACAATTTGCTCTTAAGATTCAGCAGGAGAGTACTAATATGTAAGAGACTATAAGATGCAATGCCAAATACTTGATGTAAATCTAACAAATGTTGTCATATTTTGCTAATGAAAGAACAAATCCTTCTTGATAAATTCATCTGTAACAAGAATAGGGAGCCAATGTAGGGACTTATGGAGGTATATGGGATCCACATCACTTGATGCTTCTTATGTAGTGGGTCACTTTTGTCTGATTGAGTTTAAGGAACATGGTATGTTGTGGCTAAAATGCATATTTTATGTGAATTGTGAAGGCTATGTCATATAGTTTTTTTAATATAGAGCTAAAATATCTCTTAAATACGTTTAATTAATTTATTATTTTTATTAATAAAAAATAATATCCTTTTAAGCTTTTTGTGATAAAAATGATAGATATATTCAGACAATTTTTTCTACAATTACTTTGAAAAAAAATATTTTTTTATAAATGATAATATATATATATATATAATATAAATAAAAAAAAATTCTACATACACTACTAGAAAATCATTAAATAAAAATCAATTTTAGATAAAAAAATATTAATTACTATATTGACTAAATTATATACTATTTTAGAAACTAAAAAATTATTTATATCTAAATTAGTTTTTATTATTGATAAATAATTTCTAAATTGATATCTAATTAATTACTAAGGTTTTAATTAATAATTATTTAGATTTTAAAGTTAGTAGCTAAAACCTTGATATTAGATATCAATTTAAAAATTATTTATCAATAATATAAACTAATTTAGATATAATTAATTTTTTTTTCTAAAATAGTATATAACTTAGTTAATATAGCAATTAACTATTTTTTTTTCTACAACTAATTTTTATTTAATAATTTTTTTTAAGTGTAATTTTTTAAAATTTATTATTTTAAATACAGATAAGATTATTTTAGCTTAGAAAGAATTTTTTAACATGTAACATAAGGATAGTCAAACATTCCATTCCGTACCCAAATGGAGTCACACGACAAAAAAATCATTTTAATGATGATACTTTCAATACCACTATTCTACAAAAGTCCCATAATTATTATTGTTCCTTTTTGTCTTTCATTCCCTCCATAATTCCCTCTTAATAAAATAAAAACTTAAGTGAATTTTTGTTTCTCCAAGAAAAAAATTAATTTCTCGTCAAAGAGAACTCTTTTCTCAGTATTAAATTTGTGGTGCCTCTAAAATATCTCTCTTTTGGAAACTCTCATTTCTACTATTTTCGAGAAATTTCTTCACTACACAAGATCGCATCCTTGCTCAGCAACTCTGAATCACATAGTCCTTACCAAATTGTCTCATCGTTGACAACACCAACCTAATTGGGTCAAGGTTAAGTTAATACTTCTAATTAGGATTTTGTAGGGTGAGTTTCAAAAATTTTATCAAGGTGTCTGTAGTTGTTGTGAATCATATTTTCATGGAATTTGTGGTGTTAGGTTCATACTTCCGATTAAGAATTTTAGGATATATTTTGAATTTTCGTTTGTCAGAACGTCTTGTATTGCGGTTGTTTTAATTTTTTCATACTCTTCTTCCTTTTTATTCTACTATCTTGTGCCACTCTGCGATTTTATTTTAGTATAAGGTTTAAAGGGTGATTTGATTTAAGCCTGCCGGTTCTATTTAATGAAAGTATCAGTTCACAAGTCAAGGATGAAATTGAGTTCTTTATCACTATGCTTCTTTTGCTAACTTCTATTTTTGCATACTGAAATCTTCCAATTATATATCCTAATTACATTTTCCAATTTATCCCATTTAGATTCTACTGCTATGAAAAATTACACTAAAATAAGTTTTTTAATATATTATGTTTTTCACCCACCTGTTGTATAATTTTTTTACCCACAGTTTGTCTGCTCTCCCCCTCCCTTTTGGTTGGCTGTAGTATAAATTTTTTCCCACCTTTTTGTGTTGATTTTCTTTCCGTTAATTTTCTTTACGATTGTAGTGTAGTATGAAAATATTGTGCATGATGCAGAGAGGTAACCATTTGATCATTGTAATCATTCAAAGCTTGGGAAGTGTACATGTTTTCAAGGTAGAGTCAATCCTCAATTTTTTTAATGGTATCGTATTGTTTATGTAGTATAATGAAACCTATTGCGAATTGGAGGGCCATGTTATGTTGATGTATGATATATTTGTACCTTGAATGCTTTTAATACACAGATGCCTAGCTTTTACTTTTCAAATAAATAAAGTTTGGTATAAAAAGTTATATATCTATCTATATATATATATATATAAATACAATTATTAGTTTTCTTTATTATTATTATTATTATTATTATTATTATTATTGTTATTATTATTATTACTACTTTGATATGTTTAGCTTTTAACATTCTTTGAGGGAGAGTCCATTTCAACTCCACTAGTTGTACCTTATTTTAGGTTAGCCATGTAAGTAAAAGTGGTATTCAAGATGATTGATTCATTTTGAGTCAATATGTTTATTTGTATATATCTTACAGGATTAAGTTATCTATCCACTTTTCTCACTTGGAGTCTCAATTGACTTTATTGTAACATGGTTAGACCACCTTGAGTGTGTATACACCATACCCCCTATTAGGTTAATATATTTCTGAAAGTCAACTCAACCAACATAAGCATGTAGTAAGCCTGAAACAGAAATTTCTAAGGGCTTTGACGAGTGACTTCAGAAGAAACTTATGTTTCCCACCCACTTATTAGAGTGAAGACTCAGCTGCTACTAAGTTGCTAACGATCTAAAGAGACGTTTTGCTAATTTATAGAATTGTAATAATTTTAAGCACATTCATTCATTTCATTCTTTTTTTCTCCACTGTTTTTGTGCTTAATTATTGTCTGTTTGTTTATAGGTATGAATTTTTTTTATCGTATAATATTGGAATATGCTATCCGTTGTCTCATTATAGTGTTTGTGAGGTTGTTATGTTTTGTTATTTGATATTGGTAATAACCTCACTTAGATTAGTTGTATATCCACAAAAGTGTATACCCTTAAATTAGTTCAATCCATAGAATGTGGTCTTTTACTGGTGGTGTTGATGGTCATTTACCTTAAGTTGATAAAGGATATTTATGTCTTCCATTATTTTCATTACAAGAAACGGTGATATAGAGACCAATTTAAGCATCGATCACATGAAAGACGTTGTTAGAATGGGTTATATTGATGAAAAAATCACATGCACAAAAGCGTGGAATGGAGACGCAAAATGAACACAAATGGGACAAAGAACACTGTGTATGGCAAATCGACGCATGCAAAGGTTTTCGCTAGGGATGGACGAACTCTCGATGGGGTTGGATCGTCTCTACTCTATGGTGGTTTGCAGCATGCAAGGATCAGGCCGTTGGTTCATGCGCATGAAGAAAATTAATTGGGGCTTGAACAATGCAAGGTTTGAGAAAGGCCGTTGCTGTGTGTGAACCAGGATTCAGAGTGGGTTGGATCGTCTCAAATGTTAGGTGGAATGTAGGTTTAGCCCTTGCTTGGTCGTCGTTAGTTGAGTGACCTAGGGCAAACTACATGGATGTCTCCACGCCACCTTTCCAACTTTCAATTTTGGTCTTCTCCTTATTTTTCACTTTTGCTCTCATTTCACCGTGGTCTTCTGAGGAATGATAGGCTCTGAGACACTGGCTATGGAGTGATCCTGACCTAGTCCTGTGTCTTGTGTCATGCTCCTAGTCATCCTTTTGAAAGATTTGGCTAGCTTAGTGGGTTCTTTATATCTCAGGGGTTCATTAAAGAGGAAGACAGAGCAAAGCCCACATGATGGGAGCTAAGACTAGCTAATCTCTTTATTTTTAATTTTAGTAGATTATGGTGTATAATAATATGGGGTGTACTTAGCATAAATTGGGCTCACTTTGGGGGTTCCAAATAGAAGAATAAACTAGAGTAAGGTGTACTTAGTAAATTGAGCTTGTGCCAAGCCCACCTTTCCTGACATGTGCACCTAGGTTTAGGATTTCTTTGACCTATCTTCCAAAAGGTTTCTCACAAATGAGACTCCTACCCCTCTCACTCTTGCTCCCCAAGTCACTATTTCCTATATAAAGGGTGCCTTGCCTATGTATTTTTACACTTGAAATTGAATAGAAAAGAAAATCTACTTGAGTGTTTAGTGAGCTTTGTTCTCTTAAAGTTCTTGGATCTTATCTTGGGTGTTTGTGCACTTCTAGTGACGGCTCTTCACCACTCATCTTGGAGTCTCCCACCATTCCAAGTGGTGTGACCACCGTCATCATCCATAAGCTTTCTCTAACTCTTCATCTCTTCATTCCTTGCGCCAATTCCATTCCTCTTTATATTATTGTGTTCTTCTTTTCTATTTCGGTTTCCATCTTCTTTCTTTCCTTTATATGCTCTTTCTTTAATTCTGCACCTCATCATCATCACACTGTAGAATTGTGTTTTTCTCTTTGTCCTCTAGAAGTGAACCTTCACAGTTACTTAACCACTTGGTTAAGTTAGTGTCCAATGGGAATCTTCTTTGTGTTTCTCACTATATTCTGCTGATCTAAAAATCATAAACAAAAGAGTAACCCATAAAAATGTGCAATCCTAAAATCAACTCACATCATGTGGTATTCAGAGCATGGTTTTAAATTGTGCTTATCTTTTATGAGTTGATTTCTGCCTTTATATTTCAACAAATTTCAATTATTACTTTTATCTTTAAGCAATTTCAATTCCACCTTTAAAGTCTTGTCATTTACAATTCCACCTTTTTTTTATTCATTAAGTAATTTAAATTCTACTTTTGAATTATTTTGTGTCAATTTTTTTTCCTTACCTATTTTGCTCGAGTCTTATGTTCTTAGTGTTCTAGGAGTCTTTAAATCCATTCCGCTTACTTTTCTTTAAATCGTGAAGAACTAAAAACAATTAAAATTTGTTTGAGTGGTAGTTGATTTAGTTCCAAACAAAGAATTCAAGTGATCAAATAATTTGAATCCAAATCTATTTGTAAATATTGGAAAGTGAAGTAAGTATATGCATGACAAGAATATGGAGTTATTGAATCCTGAAAACAAAGACAAAAGAAACAATTTGAGTACATTCACATTTCAAAATTCAATTAAAAAAAGGATTCTTTTTATGTGGCAAATTGTTTTCATATTTGTGGAACTTTATCTTTCTTACTTTTACACTTTCTAAGAAAATTAAAACTTCATAGTTAAAAGTTTAAGTTTCTTTGAGTCTTCATAAGTTCTTTTCTTGTTTGTCTTGTTTAAGTTTTGTCATCATCATACTTCCATTTTGGTTTAGCTTTCTTTCTTTAAAATTTTCTTGCTTGCTTGTGTTCAAATCTTTCTTTAGTTTTATTGGGGGTTCTTTGGTGAGCGAGTGATAAGAGCTTTGACCTTTTTCACTTGAAGTGTTGCTACCAAGTGCAGACCTTTTGGAGTTCAAATCTTCCTTGAGTGAATTTAATTATTTTGCATCCTTTACTAAATAGCCAAGTGATACACGTGAGTGAGTGTATTAAATTTTTATTTTCACTAATTGTTTGCTTTCTTTTGTGCAAAATTATGACTCATTAGTCTTCGGCAGAGTCTTCAAAGCCACAATCTCCTCAAAAGGCACATCTTTTGGGGGAGCTTGCGGATGCCAAGAGGAGCTTGGCCCACAAAGAGAAGGAAATGAGACAACTAGTGGAAAGAATGCAAAGGCTAGAAGATACTTAAGAGAGAATAGCCAGAGAAAGGAGATGGGAGCCAAGAAGAGATACTAGGAACTACATGCACTATGGGAGTCAAGAAGAAGACCAAGAATGGAAATTACATAACTTTGAAGAGTGGCGCCATCAACACCCACCACCAAAGACTTCTTTCCTTTTGTAAAGTTACCTAAATTTAGTTGGGAAAGTGACCCTAACTTGTATTTAGGATGGGAAGCTAAGGTAGAACAAATTTTTAATATGTATGAGGTTGAAAAGGACCAAAAGATTAAGCTAGCTTGACTAGAATTTTTAGACTATGCCATGTAGTGGTGGCATCAAGTTGTAATGGACATTGATTTTAACAAGAGACCAGCTGTGGTCTCTTGGTATGATTTGAAAGAATGCATGCGCGTGGTTTGTTCCTCCTCATTATTGGAAGGAACTCTTGTTGAAGCTCCAACGACTTTATCAAGGACCTAAGATGGTTGAAGAATATTTTAAGGACTTAGAAACTACTTTGACTAAGATTAATATGCATGATAGTAAGGATTCAAAGATAACTAGATTTGTAAGTGGGTTGAGGAGAGAAATTCAAGATATTGTAGAGTTATATGAGTACTCTTCTTTAGAGAAATTGGTTCACCTAGCCATCAAGGTGGAATCACAAGTTTTGAAGGAAACAACTTTAAAAAATACTCATAATGATGACTTCTACAAATCTTCATGGCGAAAACTCTTTCAATTTTTAATCAACGATGAGTGATCATATGCATCACATGCACAAAACTAAGAGAAATGAAGAACTTAAAAGGGAGTTAAGAGAAACTAGGAATGAAATTGTTGAATTAAAACAAATGTTGACTCGGTTTCTTACAACTTATGAAAAATCTAGAACCCCACATATGGAGAAATCTAAGAAACCAACAATTTCTTCTTCCCTTTCTTCTTCATATTCAACTTCTTTTACCCCCACTTCCACTAAGTCCATTCCTTATTTGTCGTAGGAACCCCCTTTTAAGTATCCTTTGAACTATCATGATCATGCTCAAGGCCACCTATTTTCTAAGTATCCTTAAAAGGAAAATTTTCTCTTAAAAAAACATGATGATGAAAGTTTAAATGATACTATGCCTTCATCCCTTGAAGAAGAAAAAGAACTACACCAAAATTCTTTGTCTGCAACAGAACTAGATATTGAAATTAACTCTTCTTCCTTAGAACACCAACGAGAGGAGATGATTGAAGAGAACCTTCTATTTGGAGCTGAACCAGACTTTGTTAAAAACTTCTCTAGAAATAAACCTTGTGAAGATTTGTTTATACCAAAACAATAAGATCAAAAGATTAGACAAGTTCATGAGGTAGAAAACCAGAAAAATAAAATTAACAGTGCTCCTTGGGTCCATTTTATCTACCTATCAAGTAAGTGTTGGAATTGATGGCTTAAAACAAGAGGGGGGAGGGTGAATTGTTTTCGAAAGCTTTTCGCAAATATTTGATTAAGAATGAATCTTTATCAAACAAACACAGATAAGCAATTAGAGAAGAAATTAAACAATGATACACAGAAACAGTTGCAAAATTATAACCGATTAAAGTTTCGTTTTAATCAGTTGTTCTTATGATAGCAGAAGCAATTTATATCAAACAGTTTCAATTAAAGGAAGAGATAGAGAGAAATGAACACAAGGGCTTATACTGGTTCACTCACACAAGGAGCTACATCCAGTTCTCAGAAAACCATCTGAGTTCCACTAGTAATCACCCAGATTACAACAACACACACCAAAGAAGGGATCTTGACTCACACAAGAACACCCACTTCTCTTGGCTTAACCACACCACAGATCAGAACAATCCTCTGACTCTGTGAACCACAATTGGTAATAGTTTTATCAACCCACAAGAACTATACGAGGATAGAAAACACCTGAAGATTTGCAACAGGAAATCCTAAGACAGATCTTGAAAATTCAACAAAGCTTGAAAGCAATCTTGCTCTTCAAAAACTTCTTTCAAAAACTTGTATCTCTCTTTGATCTCAAAAATCGCTTTCAAAGTTCTGTGTAATTTTATTTTCCTTTTGAAAGAAGGGCTATATTTACAGCACTTGAAAACTAGCCGTTTAAGGCCCTTGGATAAGCTAAAATAGTTGAAAAAATAGTTAAAATGGTTTTTCAAAAGGTTGTTATGGAGACATCCATTTAATTGGTTAAAACCACGAAATAATCGGTTAAAGGTGTCAAGCTGCTATTTAACAGACTCACAAGGAAAATTCAAAACCCTTGTGCTAGCCAAGTAACAAACAACCGGTTATCTTGAAGATGTAATTGGTTTTTCTTTCTTTGCTTTTAAAAAAATTTGTTTCTTTTCAAAATAGATTAATCAAGCAATGCTAAGATTTAGGATCTGGCTTTAACAAAGATTCTAAACAATCCTATTCTATACACAGCATAAAAAGCTTCAAATTCTTCAAGCTCTAAGAGGATTTGAAAACATCAAAGCTTCCCTTGCTCAACAATCTCCCCCTATTTGATGGAGACAAATCCTTGGGTTGCTTTATGGAATGTTTTTTGTTTAGAATCTGCTCAACCTGCAATCATGAGAAAACATAGAAACATAGGGTAATCTAATTCACATATAAGTACCTATACACTGGTTCCAATTAGGTGATTTATATAAGCCAAATCAGATGAGCAAACTAGCACGCATAGATAAGAACAATCGGTTATTTCGAAGAGATAATCGATTGAAAAGCTACGTCAGAGGTCTAAACAAATACAAACGATACAAATTAAACCACAGTTATATCAGCAATTTTTAAGGCAATTATAGAACATTATAGACCCAAACTATCTCCCCCTATTTGTCTCATCAAATAGACAAAGGTAGGATCAAAACAACATAAGAAAAAAAAATGTTCAGAAAAAAAACTTAAACCAGAAGCTTTAGAAAGAGGGACTGTCATCTCTTTGAAACTATAAATCATTGATCTGGTTTTGGATATCTTCAATTTGTGCATCCAGATTGGAAAAACGTGAGTCCATATTGTTGAAATTTTCACCAAATTGTTGAAATGTAGTGGCACAAAGGTCATGTAAGTTCCTTTGGTTTTCAGCAAAAGTGTTCATTCTACTCACCATGAATCTTTCAAAAAGGGACATGGATGTCATCCTTTCTCCTACGTAGCCACCCTTCAATTTTTCCACCACTCCTAACAGCCTTGGTTTTCATCCTTTTCGCAGATGGAGGAGTTCCAGCCATTGTTCAAAATAGTGAGGGACTTTGGCACACTGCAGAGAACACTTTGCACAGAGAAAAGGAAGAACAACAGGTTGATTGTGAAAAACAGCAGGTTAAATTTTTTATTAATAGAACCAAAACCCTTGGTCAAAGATGACATAATGTGAGTTGTTTCCAACACAGAAAATTGAATCAAATCAGAGTCATATAGCTATTTTTGTCAGTTAAAACAGAAGTTTTAGAAAATCACATGTAGGTTTGACCAAGTTTGAAAAACAGATTTGATTTCCAAGATTTGAAGGAATTTGAATTGTAAAGAGTAGTTATGGCAGAGGCAAATAGTATTCAAACCTGCAATTAATACGATTTTGATCACAGATTACAATGGGTTAAGCAGAGAATCACAAATCAGATTTTGGAATTTGAAATCAGATATTCCCAGTGCTGACAGAGAGGAAATAATCGGTTGTTTCGAGGAAATAATCGGTTGATTTTTTTGGGACAACAAGAAACAAAAAATCACCTTTCAAAATGAGGGGAAATGCTTAGAGCATTCAGACATTTGCCTTACCTCAACATGTTTAGAAGCTCATGAGACCAAATGAATCCAAACACATAGGATGATCATGTACAACTCACTTTTCACAGGACATGAGCTTAAGTAAGATGGATGCTCTATCACTTTGATTAGTTTTCAACATAGCATCTGTATTTGAAAATATCATGCAAAACATAATTTATGCACTTACAAGGCAAGTATAGCAGTAGGATAACAAAGCTCACATAAACTAGTAAGAGCAATGTTGTAAACCAGTGCAGATTTGAAGCAACAGTGTGTGCACATGCTTATGACAACAGCAGATTAAATCAGAGAAAAGCATTAGTTTTAACGCTATTAAGACATCCAAAACACACATAGACTTCTCCCTCTATATAGCCAAAAGCACGATTTAAAAGATAATAGGTTTAACTATGCATAAGCAAACTTGGCAGCATTACACAGAGATATCAGAGAAAGAACAATCGGTTGTTTTCAGAAAACAATCGGTTGTTTTACTGTAACAGCAAAGGAAACATTTTCACAACCTGAAATTACCTTTTAAAGTGATCAAAGATGCAATACAATGTTTGTTCATACCTTTGCACAGAGAACCCCAATAGATTCATCCAAAAGAGAAGACCTTGAGATGTTCATATGGTCACAAGGCACACTTACAAAAATTGAGTGATGCACACATTCTTTATTCTTGAAGATTCTCTTTTAGCCAATCATTTCAGTCTTTGTCAAGGATGTCTCTTGTCATTCAAGGAACCTTGCTAGATGTACACATTTGACAAGTGCAGGCACAAGAACTGAACTGTCTTTAAGCTTTCTTTCCTTGAGACTTCATTCCTTACACCCAATATGGTTCTTGGCTTTCAAGAATAACTACAAGACAAGATTAAGAAGCAAGATTTGGTCCCCTTTTAAATTTGGGTCCATGAGTGTTAGTAGGAATATTAGGAGGCTTAGGATTCTTAGGAACCCATTTTAAAATCCCTCTTGGAACAAGAGTTTTGCGAATTCTGTAGAACCTCACAGAATGGCCCTTTCTCATACAATAGAAGCAATGAACAATCGGTTGTTTCGATAGTTTAGCCGATTGTTTTTCTCGTACAAAAGAAAAGGGTTTTGAAATTTTGTTTTCCTTACTCTAGGGGTAAAAGCCAAGTCCAGATTTTCCAAAGACACATTTCTGTGAAGCAAGCACAGTTTCAAAGTTGGACTTCCCAGTTGTAAGTTTATCGAAGGTTTTCAAAAGATAATTAATCTTGTTTTCAAGATTTCCAAAATTTTTGCAAAACTTTGAGTCACAACTGCAAGATGAGTTTTTGTAAATCAAATCAAGGTTTTCAAAATCATTCTTTGTATTTTCCAGCTCTTCTTCCAGTGACTTGACTCTATTTTCAAGCCATTTGTTTAAACCCTTCAACCGGTTGTGAGATGAGTCAATCAGTTAGCTTCTTCATAAGTTTCATTGAAGGCTTCAAGCAATTGAGAATAACTTTCACTTTTATTGGAAGAGAATGCACTTACTTGGCTCGATTCATATTCTTCTTTTGTCAACTTTATTAGAGTTTGGATCCTCTTACTCATCATTTGAGGTTGGTTGGTTCAGATTTTTGTCATCATCATCGTCTGGTGGTTGGATATCATTTTATCAACTATTTGATGAATGGAGGTGTCAGCTAAGCCTTCTACAAGTTCAATTGTTATAATTGGTAACACATATGACCTTTCATCAACTTGATACAGTAATTCATTGATTGAATGCAATGAATGGAAGGAGGCAGCGAAATACTTTTTTAGGTGAATGGGGAATGGCAGCAATGGTGCTCATGAAAAAGCTTATCAAGGAAGCAAGAAGAAGACGTGTTCTTCTTCTAAGAACCCTAGGCTAGGTATAGGTCTTCTGGCAAGGATTAGAAAATGAGACAAGAGGCTAAGATTCTTTACTCAAATCAAGTATGAATTTAGAAGAGGTGGAGTGTCCTATTTATAAGATAATAAGCTTGCATGGTAAGTGTTCCGGTCGGTCATCGGTAGTCGATGACATCAGCAGCAGTTGACCATGTGGACCATTCACAGGGTAACACGTGGTAGAGGATAGCAGGCGAATCAGGGAGGCGATCACTCAGAATGGTAATCGCCTCTCGCCAGTGATGATGAGTAATCGCCTATCGCCTTGAGGTGAGTAATCGCCTATCGCCTTGAGGATGAGTAGTCGGTCATCGCCGGTAAGTATCAGTAATCGCCCAGATTGCACATGATCGCCGTGTGTTAAGGTTGGGAGATCAGGTGGTCAGCAAGTCGCCGAAATAGCACATCGCCGGGTGTTTGAGAAGACTTGGCATGCACTTGTTGTATGGTCTAAGTATAGAGGATAAGTGGCATATCTGCCACCATGTGTAGTGTGAGCTGCAATGCCCAGGGTTAACCAGCTCGCCATGTTAAGGTTGCGCCCAGAGTAACCTGTATACTAAGCTACTCCCTGTGTGGATAACTTAGTCGTAGGGGCACAGTGGAAGTAACGTTTCAGCTGTAGACACTCCAGATGATGACACGTGTATGACCAGACGTTATCCACGTGTCAAGAGGAATAACCGTCAGGAGAGAGAAAAACTCAGGTATATAAGCGAAACTCTTAACGAATTAAGGGGGGTTTTTACAGATTCTCACTGCTTACACATCTGAGAGTTTTAGTCACACACGGGTCTCACAGAGAGATTCAGATATAGTTTTGGTGTTCCTATTGCCTGACTTGAGCGTTGGAGCTACAACGGCCGCTAGAGGCGCCGTCTGTGTGTTTTGCAGGCAGCGTTTGGAGTGCCGGCGGTGGGTCTTGGAGCGTTCCTACAGAATAGAGGGCTAGACGAAGGAGTGACGAGGCAGTCCTCCACGTTCGAGTCAAGCGGCCGGAACAGTAAGCTTCTCAAACATGGAGAGCAAGCTAGGGTTTCTAACCTAGTTTGCGCCTTCTCTCTCCTTAGGGTTAGGTTATTTAACCTAATATATGCATTGGCCCAAATAATATTCTATACTACTTTGTACATTTATTTATCTTGGTTTCTGCAGAAGATGATCTAGTGGAAGATTCTTCCTTGTCTAGCAAGTCACCTCTTGTATTCTTGTGACATTTCTCAAGAGTGTCCCACATATCTTTTGCTGAGATACACTCTTAAACATTGAGCAATTCATCAGATTCAAGTGCAGAGACAATTACATTTTTTGCTATACAATCAAGAAGCTCTCTTTCCTTCATTGTTAATGCAAAGTTATTTTCAGGAATATGCATGAAGGCATTGTTTGAAATAGCATTCCAGATTTCTTTATCTAGTGACTCAATAAAGACCTTCATTCTTATACACCAAAGCTGATAGTTTTCACCACAAAATAGAGGTGGTTTGTTTAAAGCAACACCTTCCCCAAAGGACATCTTGTTAGCCATTTTTGAAAAGATTTTTCAGAAAAACAAAAACTTGAATATTTTTCAAGAACCTAGCTCTTGATGCCAATTGTTAGAATTAATGGCTTAAAACAAGAGGGGGGGGTGAATTGTTTTCGAAAGCTTTTCGCAAATATTTGATTAAGAATGAATCTTTATCAAACAAACATAGATAAGCAATCAGAGAAGCAATTAAACAATGATACACAGAAATAGTTGCAGAATTATAACCAGTTAAAGTTTCGTTTTAATCGGTTGTTTTTATGACAGCAGAAGCAATTTATGTCAAACAGTTTCAATTAAAGGAAGAGATAGAGAGATGTGAACACAAGGGGTTATACTGGTTAACTCACATAAGGAGCTACATCCAGTTCTCAGAAAACCATCTGAGTTCCACTAGTAATCACCCAGATTACAACAACACACACACCAAAGAAGGGATCTTGACTCACACAAGATCACTCACTTCTCTTCGCTTAACCACACCACATATCAGAACAATCCTCTGACTTTGTGAACCATAATTGGTTATAGTTTTATCAACCCACAAGAACTATACAAGGATAGAAAACACCTGAAGATTTATAGTAGGAAATCCTAAGACAGATCTTGAAAATTCAGCAAAGCTTGAAAGCAATCTTGCTCTTCAAAAAATTATTTCAAAAACTTGTATCTCTCTTTGATCTCAAAAATCGCTTTCAAAATTCTGTGTAATGTTATTTTCCTTTTGAAAGAAGGGCTTTATTTATAGCACTTAAAAACTAGGCTTTTAAGGCCTTTGGATCAGCTAAAATAGTTGAAAAAATAGTTAAAATGATTTTTCAAAAAGTTGTTATGGAGACATCCATTTAATCGGTTAAAACCACGAAATAATCGGTTAAATGTGTCAAGCTGCTACTTAACAGACTCACAATGCAAATTCAAAACCCTTGTGCTAGCCAAGTAACAAACAACTGGTTATCTTGAAGATATAATCGGTTGTTCTTTCTTTGCTTTTAAAAAAAATTGTTTCTTTTCAAAATAGATTAATCAAGCAATGCTAAGATTTAGGATCTGACTTTAACAAAGATTCTAAACAATCCTATTCTATACACAACATAGAAAGCTTCAGATTCTTCAAGCTCTAAGAGGATTTGAAAACATCAAAGCTTCCCTTGATCAACAGTAAAGGGTACAAAGGCCTTGGAAACAAGGTCCTATCTTGTATTCCTATTTTTCCTTTTTTTGACCAAATATAATGTGTTTTACTATTTCATTATATCTACATGATGATCTTTCATCCTGGAGGAAGAATAATTCATGAAAATGAAGGTGGCACCCTTACCTCTACTACGAATATGAGGTTAGATATTTTTCAAGATGATGCAAGCCACAACCACATGAAGATGACCAAGGATGCTAAACTTGAAGGGTCATCTCAACAAGC
Source organism: Phaseolus lunatus (assembly GCA_013389735.1). Lineage (NCBI taxonomy): Eukaryota > Viridiplantae > Streptophyta > Magnoliopsida > Fabales > Fabaceae > Phaseolus > Phaseolus lunatus. Next base: position 312,234 of record JAAFYQ010000152.1, on the reverse strand, counting down.
AAATAAAGACTTCATGCATAGGAGGAATGGACAAGGGCCAAAACATTTGAAGTTCTTCCTATTAGTCTTCTTATAAAGATGAGGCCCAAGCCCAACAAGAGGCCCAAGTGTAACATCCCGCCACAATAATACATACATCCATGTATAATTGAAATTAAGTGTAACCAAATAATATTGAAGAGTGCAAAATAATATGTATTTATATATATCAGAAATGAAGTTACTCCTCTTAGGGAGTTTAATACATAACCAAATCAAATGTTTGCAAGATTTTACGAAATTAAAAGAAATGCAGTAAGACAGGCGGTCTCAAAAGAAAACGGCGATCTCCAACTTTAAAACGGCGATCTCTAACAGAAGACCTCAAAACGGGCGATCTTCTATCAGGACACGAAAACCGGCGATCACCCGATGGAGGCATAAACCGGCGATCACCCGGTAGAGACGGAGATAGGCGATCTCCTTCCGGCGACCACTCACTGAGGAGCTCTACTCCCTGGAAGATCATCTGCTCCCGTGTAAAAGACACGATCATCACAGTTTTTAATAGAAAACAGCCACAGAGCAATACAAAATAAAGGGTAAGCTAGATATCTTTAAATAGAGTTTAAATCATGAACATGACAATCAAAGTAAACCAAGTTCCAAATATCCATGTAAAACGTAGAGCTACTCATAGCATTCAGCTGATCGCCCAAAATCACATTTCACAACATTCACCCATAGTCATTCCATTTCACAATACAGCATCAAGTGTCTATCAATATTCAAGTTTCTCATTTCACATGTCAGACTTTCCACTGACTCACAACACAAGACACTTGACACTACTTCCGGATTGACTCGTGCGTTGAACTTAGTATCCAGAGACATGCACTTGTCATACCATACCACTGTGAATCCACACAGCATGCGCATATACAATCTCAATGTTACCATTCTCCTGGTATGACAAGGTTAATCCATACAACAGCTCGAGCTCGTTCCCATTTGAACAACTCGCCCATACGTATGAACCTCCTTCGACTCTCACCAACTGAATAACTTCATCTACGTGATTCCATTATCTCAGCAGAGTCAGGATCGTCTCATTAACAGGTTACTCACTGATCAATGCACTTCCTAACCAATCTCAACACGGTATTTCCTTTCCTGAAAATACTATGCCTCGATCCCACATCCAAACACATCATACCATTCAAGTAAATGATTCAAATCACATCAACAAACATTTCAAAGCTTCAGATCTTCGAATATCTCATGTAAATCTCAAGTAGTTTCAAAACAACATCAAAAACAGAGATTTCGCAAAACAGCGCCAAAACCGGCGATCTAGTTCAAAAACAGAGTGTTTCGAAGATTTTGTTTAAAACCGGCGACCACGTCGCCCAAGCACACAACATAGGGCATTTCACACAGATACAAACGAAAATGGCGACCACGTCGCCCTCACTTCAGAAAGACTACGCTATGGCTCGTATGGAAAAAGGGGTCTAGCTTCCCTTACCTGGATTTTGCGCAAATACCAGGGGCTCCGAAATCCAACGAAGCTTGCAGAACCTTGGCTCTGTTCTTGAGTCTGGTTTTGAAGAGCTTGCAGAGAACCACCCAAGTGCTCCAATGGTGGCTGTCGCTCGTCGTATTCCCGCGTGAAGGTGTACTAGAATCGCAGTGCGAAGGAGAGAATGGAGGAGAAGGGAGATAAACGCACCCTTTAGCTCTGGAACCACAGCAACGTTTCTTTCCTTCTCCCTCAGAAATGGGTTTTTGCATCTTAAGCTGACTTCTCCACAAAAACCGCTGCCACCACCCACTCTGCAGGGAGTTTGCGTGTACGCTTCGCTGAACAGTACACCTAAGCGTGCCTCTGCGCAGGCTAACACTCTGAGGTCACTATTCTGAACCACTCTTTTGTCTACGTGGCGCGCATGCAGAACGTCTCATGCTGGATGTCTGGGTCCCACGTTCTCTGTGTATAACTTAACGTAGCGCGATGACCTTTTCACCGATGACCACAGGCGCGAAGACTATCCACCGATGACCTCTCGCGCGAAGGCTAACAACCGATGACCTCTCGCGCGAAGGCTAACAACCGATGACCTCTCGCGCGAAGGCTAACAACCGATGACCTCTCGCGCGAAGGCTAACAACCGATGACCTCTCGCCCTGATGATGCCCGCATGCCCCTCGCGCCCAGGCGATCCTGCATGCCTTGCGCCCTGGCGATGCTCGATGACACATCGCCACGCCTTCCTTGAGGTCCTTCATTCCACTATGTTACGTCTAAGGTATCTTCTCCACATGACTCGGTGACGTCGGTGGCTTCATATTTCCAAGAGTAGATCAGCACTTCTCTTCGTTCTTCCATGCATGCTACACTAAGGGTGATCTCTTTCGCTCAAGCATAGAGTTCGCATGCACAGCGCATCTAAGGTTTAACCCACACCTTGATACGCGTGGCTGTTGAAACCCACTCTGGTTGATCCAGGATGGTGACCACCTACTACGTGCATTTTCGGTGATCATGTACAACCTACTCGACAGGCGATCATGTCCCAGGTCAAGGGCGACGTCCGATGTCTGCCACTACGAAACTTCATTTACCAACTTTGTATTTTAGATAATGACACCTTCCGAAATTATTTAAATATACCACTTTTATTCCAATTTAATTTTCCAGGTCCTTACATTCTCCTCATCAAGAAAAATTTTCGTCCTCGAAAATTGGGTTACAAGGAAGGAGGTAAGGATATGCTTCTCTCATGGTTTCTTCAAATTCCCATGGTGAATCACCCGATCTTCACGTTGTCCACTCCCAACACGTGAGTGGGGTCTGCAAGGGACTTCCTTAGCTATGATACGTGGAATACATTATGTAGACTTGCTAATTGGGGAGGTGGGGCGATCTCATAAGCCACTAGACTTATCCTCCTTAAGATCCGATATGGCCCAACAAACTTAGGGGACAGCTTCTTTGATCTGATCGCCTACCCTACACCCTTGGCTGGTGTCCCCCTTCATAAAGACATGACCCCAGCAGCAACCTCCAAAGGTCTCCTCCTCTGCTCTGCCTAGGACATTTGCTGACCTTAAGAAACTTTTATTCTGTCCTGTATCAAATTCACCCTCTCGGTGATCTATTGAACCAACTCTTCCTACCTCAATACTTCATCAAAATCCATTTTACATCCCTGTACATGGGATATGCTGTCCCATAGAGTGCCAACTCCAGCATTCACACTCTACTTCCAACCTTGAAGACTTTGTTGAACAAGTCTAGAACTAGGTCCTTAACGTAACCAGGACTAGCCCCTTTAGAGAAAGCGGGCAAGATCCCTTCATTGGGAGGAAAGGGGGCAGCTGTCCACAACTCATGCCACCCCCTAGCGAACTCAAACTAGGGTCCGAAGTGTCCTTCTAGGAATCAACTCCTGCATCTTGATCAAATCATTCACCGACTTCTCAACTGCTGATCAAATTCCCACGCTCCCAAAAGGGACACTTTTTATTCATTACTCCGCTGCATAATTCTGTACCTTACAAAGACAAGGTTTCTGTTGCTGTTACCTTCCAAATTATTATTATGACCCCTTTTGCCAACTCGACTTCCTGTTCCCATTACGACCTTCTTCTTCAATGTATACGTTGGATGCATTGACGTCGGTTTCAGGTGCCTATCCAGAAGGCATACGAGAACGAACGCACCTCTGCCTCCAGAATCTCTTGCCTAAGGATAACTCTATTCTCCTTCTGTCCCAGATACCACAGGCTATTTCCACTCACAATCCCTTCCACACCCATCATTCTGAAATTTACTACATCTCTAGAAAGACTCAACATCATCATAACACGGCCTACCCTCATTTTTATCCACAGCCATATCCTCCTTCCCTTCTACATTCACAGGTCGATCTACATCTTATTTGCCAAAAACTTCGGAGGCTTACATTTTCGGAAGCCTTTTATCTCAACCCACCATTTCCATAATCCTCTTTCAAATCCCGGTCAGCCAAACAGCATCCATTCTGCGTGAAGCCTAAGCTAGAACCATCTCATGCTGTTTCATTGACATGAGCATCTTCTACGCTTCAAAAGAAAATTCCTTCCTTGGAATTTAACTCTGGTACTTCCCATGGTTACACATGCTTAAGCTTTAAACCCCCAGCCTCTTGCTTATTTACTCTCCATGACTTATACGTAACTGGGACTAAACCTTGGTACTGCCAAATCTAACTCACACTTGTTCCTTTCATTCCATCTACTATCACTGGGCATTCAGAGCAACCTAGGGAGGTCAAAACCTGTTTTTGAAGCAGGTGCAGAGGCCAATCGTTCAAACGACAGCTCCTCCACTATATGGCCCAAGCTCGGTTGCACACCGATTTGACACAAAAGAGTGTGTCTCTCCAGAATCAAACAAAACTATAACGTATCTATCAGCTATAAACAAGTATCTTGTACTAGATTACCTGATTGAGAGGCTTCCGCTCCAGACATGGCAAACACTCTCCCTCCTGTCTGAGGTCTGCTGCCTTCGTTCCTCAACTGCTGTGAATTAACGGGTTGAGTCATCCTTTTTCTGTTGGGACAATCTCTAGAAAGGTGCCCTATCTCTTGGCATGTGAAACACCGGGGTCTCCATGTTTGTTGTTGCTGAAATTGGGACGAAGCTGTTCCCACCCGATGTGGTGGAGATCTCACATATGGCTTGCTGTGTGGGTGCTGCACCTTCGCCTTCCCACTGGAAGAGCCTCCTTGGTGTGACCTGATCACTCGAGGATCACCCCTTTCCAGGGTCTCTACCATCTTTGCCTTCTCTACTAAGGCGTGAAATTCCCTGATGCACATCGGGGCTATGGTCCTCTTCAGTCCATGCTTCAGCCCCTCTTCGAATTTTCTACACCTCCAGGCCTCGGAGGTCGCCTGGGTATAAAACCGGGCGAGGTACTCAAAACGAGCAGCATAGGCGTTCACTGACATCTCCCCCTGCTCCAACTTCAGGAACTCAGCTTCTCTTGCAAACTTGGCACTGTCAGGGAAGTATTTCTCCAAGAACTTCACCCTGAAGCTCTCCCAATCCAGTACATCCTCTCGTGCCTCCATCATCTGCTGAGCTCCCATCCACCAGAACTCAGCTTCTCCTGATAACAGATACGTGGCAAACAACAGCTTCTTCTCTTCAGGGCAGGAGGTCGCCCTAAAGATTTTCTCCAGCTCCCTGACCCACTGATCTGCCTGATCAGGGGTAGCATTCCCACTGAACTTAGGTGGGTTGTGCCTCATGAACTCAGCCAGTCCCATCTGTTCTTGGGGCTGACCGACGTGGGAGTTTGTTTCAGCCGACCGAGCAGTCTCCCAGTGCTGCATTGTGGCTTGATGGTTCTGAGCCATCGCCGCATTCTGCTGCTGAATGGCAGTCGCCATCATCTCTATGGCCTTGGCGATCTGACTCATCTCTGAGGAAGGTTGAGGTGGGGTAGCAGGTCTACGTGCCATCTTCTGAATCTATTGACTTCTATATTCCCTACAACTATAAGAATGAAATCGATAAGAATCAATTCATTCAAGGGGTAACAGCTAGACCTTACAAAGGTCAGCATCTCAAAGTCATCTAGAATTTGAGTTCATCAACAGAATCACAAGACTTATAATCCCAAACAAAACACCAGAACAGTTACTGGTGTGCAAACATCAATCCAACTACCACCTCAGTCAAATTCAAGAACACTCAAAAATCACACCAGAATTCAATGTAGGCTAAACATCAAACCTTTGGAATTAAGATTAAGAATCATCTTGATCCAGTTATGAGTGTGCACCCTCACCACTTTATCAAGACCTTCTTATTCTTAATACTAAGATTTTCAGTTAGGCATACATTCACCAAAGCACACGCAAGAGTTCAATACAAAAACGTTTGAAAACCTCCCACTATAGTGGTTATTTAAAACTCAAATAAATTTTATGAGCAGAAGAAACACAATGGATCCACAGCCCTCAGGTCATCCTAAGGCGAACTGCTCTGATACCATTAATGTAACATCCCGCCACAATAATACATACATCCATGTATAATTGAAATTAAGTGTAACCAAATAATATTGAAGAGTGCAAAATAATATGTATTTATATATATCAGAAATGAAGTTACTCCTCTTAGGGAGTTTAATACATAACCAAATCAAATGTTTGCAAGATTTTACGAAATTAAAAGAAATGCAGTAAGACAGGCGGTCTCAAAAGAAAACGGCGATCTCCAACTTTAAAACGGCGATCTCTAACAGAAGACCTCAAAACGGGCGATCTTCTATCAGGACACGAAAACCGGCGATCACCCGATGGAGGCATAAACCGGCGATCACCCGGTAGAGACGGAGATAGGCGATCTCCTTCCGGCGACCACTCACTGAGGAGCTCTACTCCCTGGAAGATCATCTGCTCCCGTGTAAAAGACACGATCATCACAGTTTTTAATAGAAAACAGCCACAGAGCAATACAAAATAAAGGGTAAGCTAGATATCTTTAAATAGAGTTTAAATCATGAACATGACAATCAAAGTAAACCAAGTTCCAAATATCCATGTAAAACGTAGAGCTACTCATAGCATTCAGCTGATCGCCCAAAATCACATTTCACAACATTCACCCATAGTCATTCCATTTCACAATACAGCATCAAGTGTCTATCAATATTCAAGTTTCTCATTTCACATGTCAGACTTTCCACTGACTCACAACACAAGACACTTGACACTACTTCCGGATTGACTCGTGCGTTGAACTTAGTATCCAGAGACATGCACTTGTCATACCATACCACTGTGAATCCACACAGCATGCGCATATACAATCTCAATGTTACCATTCTCCTGGTATGACAAGGTTAATCCATACAACAGCTCGAGCTCGTTCCCATTTGAACAACTCGCCCATACGTATGAACCTCCTTCGACTCTCACCAACTGAATAACTTCATCTACGTGATTCCATTATCTCAGCAGAGTCAGGATCGTCTCATTAACAGGTTACTCACTGATCAATGCACTTCCTAACCAATCTCAACACGGTATTTCCTTTCCTGAAAATACTATGCCTCGATCCCACATCCAAACACATCATACCATTCAAGTAAATGATTCAAATCACATCAACAAACATTTCAAAGCTTCAGATCTTCGAATATCTCATGTAAATCTCAAGTAGTTTCAAAACAACATCAAAAACAGAGATTTCGCAAAACAGCGCCAAAACCGGCGATCTAGTTCAAAAACAGAGTGTTTCGAAGATTTTGTTTAAAACCGGAGACCACGTCGCCCAAGCACACAACATAGGGCATTTCACACAGATACAAACGAAAATGGCGACCACGTCGCCCTCACTTCAGAAAGACTACGCTATGGCTCGTATGGAAAAAGGGGTCTAGCTTCCCTTACCTGGATTTTGCGCAAATACCAGGGGCTCCGAAATCCAACGAAGCTTGCAGAACCTTGGCTCTGTTCTTGAGTCTGGTTTTGAAGAGCTTGCAGAGAACCACCCAAGTGCTCCAATGGTGGCTGTCGCTCGTCGTATTCCCGCGTGAAGGTGTACTAGAATCGCAGTGCGAAGGAGAGAATGGAGGAGAAGGGAGATAAACGCACCCTTTAGCTCTGGAACCACAACAACGTTTCTTTCCTTCTCCCTCAGAAATGGGTTTTTGCATCTTAAGCTGACTTCTCCACAAAAACCGCTGCCACCACCCACTCTGCAGGGAGTTTGCGTGTACGCTTCGCTGAACAGTACACCTAAGCGTGCCTCTGCGCAGGCTAACACTCTGAGGTCACTATTCTGAACCACTCTTTTGTCTACGTGGCGCGCATGCAGAACGTCTCATGCTGGATGTCTGGGTCCCACGTTCTCTGTGTATAACTTAACGTAGCGCGATGACCTTTTCACCGATGACCACAGGCGCGAAGACTATCCACCGATGACCTCTCGCGCGAAGGCTAACAACCGATGACCTCTCGCGCGAAGGCTAACAACCGATGACCTCTCGCGCGAAGGCTAACAACCGATGACCTCTCGCGCGAAGGCTAACAACCGATGACCTCTCGCCCTGATGATGCCCGCATGCCCCTCGCGCCCAGGCGATCCTGCATGCCTTGCGCCCTGGCGATGCTCGATGACACATCGCCACGCCTTCCTTGAGGTCCTTCATTCCACTATGTTACGTCTAAGGTATCTTCTCCACATGACTCGGTGACGTCGGTGGCTTCATATTTCCAAGAGTAGATCAGCACTTCTCTTCGTTCTTCCATGCATGCTACACTAAGGGTGATCTCTTTCGCTCAAGCATAGAGTTCGCATGCACAGCGCATCTAAGGTTTAACCCACACCTTGATACGCGTGGCTGTTGAAACCCACTCTGGTTGATCCAGGATGGTGACCACCTACTACGTGCATTTTCGGTGATCATGTACAACCTACTCGACAGGCGATCATGTCCCAGGTCAAGGGCGACGTCCGATGTCTGCCACTACGAAACTTCATTTACCAACTTTGTATTTTAGATAATGACACCTTCCGAAATTATTTAAATATACCACTTTTATTCCAATTTAATTTTCCAGGTCCTTACACCAAGCCTAACATGAAGGCCCAAGCCCAACATAAGGCCCAAGCTCAACGCATGTCTCAAAGAATTATTAAGAGCAAGGCCAAAGCTTTAAAGAGATGGGCATCAATTGTTGTCACTTGTTGTAATCTCTTTAGAGTAGTTTTAGTAGAAAATAAAAAGAAGGTGTAGACATAGAAATAAGGGGTGTTAATGTACAAAACTAAGTCACACCTTCCGTGTGACATCAAAAGAAGGTGTAGGTGTAGTTTTAGGAGGTGCCAAAGTAGAAATCAAGTCACACCTCCCTTGTGACATGTGTTTTGGCTCTAAATTCAAATGCTTCTCATTTGAATTTTTCCACTTTAATTTCAGCCTTCTCACACTATAAATAGAAATGCTATACTCATGTAAAATAAGATTGAAATAGAAGTAAAGTTACTATACTCAAATTGTGAGTGAATTTTTTGAGACTTGTTCTCATCTTCCTAGTCTCATCTTGTGAGTTTTGGGAGCTCTCAAGTGGTGGCAAATCTACGCTTATCTTGGATCATCACCTCCAAGTGTCATGTCCATTCCTAATCCATGGCTACTGTAAGGACCTGTAAAATTGAATTGGAATAAAAAGGGTTATATTTTAAAAGAATTCTATGTATGTTTTATTTAAAATAAAAAGGGAGGAAAAGTTAAGTTTAGAAGGCTATGAGATCGCCGGTCGCCTGCTACACATGAGCGCCAGGTGGACGTCGCCAGGGCGCGAGGCATGCAGGCATCGCGCGGGCGCGAGAGGCATGCGGGCATCGCGCGGGCGCGAGGCATGCGGGCATTGCCAGAGCGCGAGGCACGTGGACGTGGCCAAGGCGCGAGAGGCATGCTGGCTTTGCCAGGGGGAGACATCGGTCGTCCACCAGGAGATGTCATCGGTGGATAGCCTTCGCGCGAGAGGTCATCGGTGGATAGTCTTCGCGCGAGAGGTCATCGGTGGATAGTCTTCGCACGAGAGGTCATCGGTGGATAGCCTTCGCGCGAGAGGTCATCGGTGGATAGTCTTCGCGCGAGATGTCATTCGGTGGATTGTTTTCGCGCGAGGGGTCATCGACGAAAGGTTATCGCGCGATGTCGAGTTGCACACAGAGGGGGTAAGACCCAGACTCCCAGCAGGAAGCGTAGTGCACGCACGCCACGTAGACAAAAAGGGTGGTTCAGAATAGTGACATCAGAATGTTGGCATGCGCAGGGGACACTCGCGGTCGTACTGTTCAGAGCAGTGGCTGGCATGCACAAGCGACAACAGTGGCAGTACTGTTCAGAGCAGTGGTTGGCATGCACCAGAGACAACAGTGGTCGTACTGTTCAGGGCAGTGGTTCTCAGACTTCTCTGCAGAGTGGGTGGTGGCAGCTGCTTTTGGTGGATAAGTTGGTTTAAGATGCAGAAAACCCACTGCTGAGAGGAAGAAACGTTGCAGCCTTCAAAGAGAGAAAGAGTGAGTTACCTCCCTTCTCCTCCAGTTGCCTCCTTCGCGCTGCGATTCTAGCACCTTCACACGAGAGTACGACGAGCGACAGCCACCATTAGAGCACCTGGGCAGTTCTCTGCAAGTCCTTCGACCAGACGCAAAAACAGAGCCAAGGCGTTCTTCAAGCTTTGTTGGGTTTCGGAACTCTAGGTGTTTGCGCAAGTCCAGGTAAGGGAAGCTAGACTTCATTTTTTCAATACAAGCCATAGTTTAGCTATTTCTGAAGTGAGGGCGACGTGGTCGCCGGTTTCGTTTTCATCTTCGTGAATGCTCTGTTTCTATGTGTTTTGGGCGACGTGGTCGCCGGTTTTATATACAGACTTCGAAATACCTTGTTTTTGAACCAGATCGCCGGTTTTGGCGTTGTTTGCGAACTCTCTGTTTTTGGTGTTGTTTTGAAACTGTTTGAGATGTAAATGTGATATTCGAAAACATGAACCTTGGAGTGAGTTTTGCTGTGATTGGAATCATTCCTTTAAGTGTGGCATGATGTGTTGAATGTTGTGAATGTGGATCGAGGCATAGTATTTTCAGGAAAGGAAATACCGTGTAAGATCGTGTAGGATGTGCATTGATCGGTGATTCCTCAGGGGATATCCTGACTCTGCTGAGATAATGGAATCACATAGAGGAAGTTACTCAGTTGGTGAGAGTCGAAGGAGGTTCATATGAATGGGCGTCTCGTGTGAAAAAGAACGAGCTCCGCCTGTTCTATGGATTAACCCTGTCATACCGGGAGAACTATTGACATTGAGATTATATATGCGCATGCTGTGTGGATTCACAGCGACCCTGTGTGGATTTCACAGTGGTATGGTATGACAGGTGCAGATCTCTGAGTCTAATCAATGCATGAGTCTTCCGGAAGTAGTGTCAAGTGTCTTGTGTGTTGAGTCAGTGGTGGTCTGACATGTGAAGTGAGGAACTTGAAATTGATAGACACTTGGTACAGTTGTGAAATAGAATGACTCTGGAAAATATTGTGAAATGTGTGATTTCTGGGTGATCAGGTGATGAGTATGAGAAACTTGATAACTTTACGTGAATATCTTGAAATTGTTTACCTTGATTTTATTTTAAGTATCCTTATTTAAACTCTTTTTAAATGTCTAGCTTACCCTGTGTTTTCGTTTGTGTTGTGGCCTTTTCTTAAACCTGTAATGATCGTGTATAATTTACACGGGAGCAGATGATGTTGCAGGAAGTAGAGCTCTTTAGAAAATTGTCGCTGGAAGGAGATCGCCTGTTTTCTTTTCTGTTGGGTGATCGCCCCTCTTGCTGCTTTATAATAGGAGATCGCCTTTATGAAAGGAGATCGCCCTTCTTATAGGAGATCGCCCTTTTTGCCAGGAGATCGCCTATCTGTCTTTTGTATTGTATTTCGTTTACGTTTTTAATGGAGAAGTGATCGTTTGTATTAAACTCCCTGTGAGGAGAAACTTATTTATTTTATATAAAGATTTTGCTCACTTCAATCTATTTGTCACCTTTATTTTCGTTTTACATTTATTTTCAAAGTAATTTGGCGGGATGTTACAGCTACAACCACATAAGTTTCATCTTCTTTCATCTTCCATAGTCATTTCAATCTGTAGTTTTGATTCTATGTCTTGTTCTTGAATTTTAATCTGTTCTTTTGTTTCAATTTGTGTTTCAATTATGTTTTTGTGTTCTGTTTTTAGTATCAATTATGTTCTGAATTCTGCACCTTCATTTGTCATCATTCTTCACCTCTAATTGTGTTTTTACCTTGAACCTTTGGAAATGAACCTTCACATCTACTTAACACTTGTTAAGTTAGTGTCTAGTGGGGATTTTTCTTAGGTGACTCACCTTTAAATTGCTAAGAATCTTGATCCTAATTCTTAAAAAGTGTCACAATATTAATGAATCTAAAATCAACTCACATCACAAGAGGTGGGGCGTGATGGAGAACCATCTAGACATATTCAAAGACCACAACTTAGGCTAAGAGAAAAGTAGAAGATAAAGCTGCATTGTAGCATATTTTCCTCTTAGCCATATAAATAATTGTACAAAGTAGTATAGAATATTATTTGGGCCAATGCATATGAAAGGAGCTTCTCTTGCATGCTTCATAAGATACTTGCTCTCCATGTTTGAGAAGCTTACCATGCAAGCTTATTATCTTATAAATAGGACACTCCACCTCTTCTAAATTCATACTTGATTTGAGTAAAGAATCTTAGCCTCTTGTCTCATTTTCTAATCCTTTCCAGAAGACCTATACCTAGCCTAGGGTTCTTAGAAGAAGAACATGTAACATCCCGCCAAAATACTATACAAATGTATATAATGAAAATAAAGGTAACAAATAGATTGAAGTGAACAAAATATTATATATATGAAATGTAGTTTCTCCTCACAGGGAGTTTTAATACAACTTCGGTCAAATTTTCCAGAAACATAAACAGAACACAGTAAAAAAAACAAAGCAGGCGATCTCCTATCGGGAGAGACCGATCTCCTATCGGACGAGGCCGATCTCCTATCAGAGGACCCAAAACAGCCGATCGGCTACCAGAACAGAAATCAGGCGATCTCCTTTCCGGCGACCCCTCACTAAGGAGCTCTACTTCCTGGAAGATCATCTGCTCCCGTGTAAATTATACACGATCATCACAGTTTTAAGAAAAACAACCACAGAACCAAAATACGCAGGGTAAGCTAGATATTTTAAAGAGAGTTTAAATAAGAACATTAAAATAAAATCAAGGTAAAAAATTTCAAGATATTCACGTAAAGTTATCAAGTTTCTCATACTCTGCACCTGGTCACCCAGAAATCACACATTTCACAATATTCACAAGAGTCATTCATTTTCACAAAACTGCATCAAGTGTCTATAAATTTCAAGTTCCTCATTTCACATGTCAGACCACCACTGACCCAGCACACAAGACACTTGACCTACTTCCGGAAGACTCGTGCATTGACTAGACTCAGAGATTCTGCACCTGTCATACAAGCTGTTGTAATGTTTCCACAGCTATGCGCATCAACACATTCTCGATCTCAAGTTCACCATTCTCACAGTATGACAGGGTTAATCCATATGACAGGCCGAGCTCGTTCTGTTTCACACGACTCACCCATACATATGAACCTCCTTCGACTCTCAACGCCTGAATAATCTCATCTATATGAATCCATTATCTCAGGAGAGTCAGGATAATCCCATTATAGACATCACCGATCAATGCACATCCTACACGATCTTACACGGTATTTTCTTTCCTGAAAATACTATGCCTCGATCCACATTCACCACATCCAACACATCACATAACACTTAAAGGAATGATTTCAATCACAGCAAAACTCAATCCAAGGTTCTTATTTTCGAATATCTCATTTAAATCTCAACAGTTTCAAAGCAACACCAAAAATAGAGAGTTTCGCAAACAACGCCAAAACCGGCGACCTGGTTCAAAAACAGGGTATTTCGAAGTCTGTATTTAAAAACCGGCGACCACGTCGCCCAAACACATGGAACAGAACATTCACGCAGATGCAAACGAAACCGGCGACCATGTCGCCCTCATTTCAGAAATAACTAAACTATAGCTTGTAATGAAAAAGAAGTCTAGCTTCCCTTACCTGGACTTGTGCAAACCACCAGGAGCTCCGAAACCCAACGAAGCTTGAACAACGCCTTGTCTCTGTTTTTGCGTCTGGTTGAAGGACTTGCAGAGAACTGCCCAGGTGCTCTAATGGTGGCTGTCGCTCGTCGTACTCTCGTGTGAAGGTGCCAGAATCGCAACGCGAAGGAGGCAACTGGAGGAGAAGGGAGGTAACTCACTCTTTCTCTCTTTGAAGGCTGCAACGTTTCTTTCTCTCAGCAGTGGGTTTTCTGCATCTTAAACCAACTTATCCACCAAAAGCAGCTGCCACCACCCACTCTGCAGAGAAGTCTGAGAACCACTGCCCTGAACAGTACGACCACTGTTGTCTCTGGTGCATGCCAACCACTGCTCTGAACAGTACTGCCACTGTTGTCGCTTGTGCATGCCAGCCACTGCTCTGAACAGTACGACCGCGAGTGTCTCCTGCGCATGCCAACATTCTGATGTCACCACTCAGAATCATCCTTTTTGTCTACGTGGCGCGCGTGCAGGACGTTTCATGCTGAGAGTCTGGGTCCCACTTTACTCTGTGTGAAACTCGACGTCGTGCGATAACATTCCACTGCTGACTCATCCTGGCGAACGACCGATGTCTCCTTCGCCCTGGAAGACGACCGATGTCTCCTTCGCCCTGGAAGACGACCGATGTCTCCTTCGCCCTGGAAGACGACCGATGTCTCCTTCGTCCTGGAAGACGACCGATGTCTCCTTTGCCCTAGAAGACGACCGATGTCTTCCTCTGGGAGACGACCGATGTCTTCCCTGGCGACGCCCTCATAACTCTCGCGCCCTGGCTACGTCCACATGCCTCGCGCCCTGGCGATGCCCGCATGCCTCTCGCGCCTTATCCACGTCCACATGCCTCGCGCCCTGGCAATGCCCGCATGCCTCTCGCGCCTTGGCCACGTCCACATGCCTTGCGCCCTGGCAATGCCCGCATGCCTCACGCCCTGGCGACGTCCACCTGGCGCTCATGTGTAGCAGGCGACCGGCGATCTCATAGCCTTCTAAACTTAACTTTTCCTCCCTTTTTGTTTTAAATAAAACATACATAGAATTCTTTTAAAATATAACCCTTTTTATTCCAATTCAATTTTACAGGTCCTTACAGAACACGTCTTCTTCTTGCTTCCTTGATAAGCTTTTTCATGAGCACCATTGCTGCCATTCCCCATTCACCTAAAAAAGTATTCCGCTGCCTCTTTCCATTCATTGCATTCAATCAATGAATTACTGTATCAAGTTGATGAAAGGTCATATGTGTTACCAATTATAACAATTGAACTTGTAGAAGACTTAGCTGACACCTCCATTCATCAAATAGTTGATGACAATGATATCCAACCACCAGACGATGATGACGACGAAAATCTGAACCAACCAACCTCAAATGATGAGTAAGAGGATCCAAACTCTAATAAAGTTGATGGATAATGTATATATAAATTGTTTCTAACATGTTATCATCAATATTGACAAGAATACAAAATTTAGATGCTATACCGTTACGTTTTTTTTCCAGGAAAAGTGGCCAGGAATAGGGGTAGAGATGGCTCTATGATCAAACGTGACAATGTATTGTTGGACAAGATGCTTTGATGATTTCCAAATCCAGCTTGAAGAATATGATGTTGTTGTGCGTGTGTGTGTAATTAGGTAGATTTTGAGTTGTTAATTTGCACTTAGTTATGATCCAAGTTTGTATAAATTGAAATCTCTTTTGAAAGTTTTGTTTTTCAAATCTGTGTTAATTTTAGTTAGTTGTTTCGTGTTTTAAATTAGTTGAAAAAGCTTATGTTAAAGTATGGTGGCTACAACAAGTTTTTCAACAGGTTGCTTTATCGCGACAACCGATTGAATTACACTTAAGATTTTTAAAAGGATTTAAAAATAATGCGTTTTCTCTTGTCTTTTCTGTCCAATAAAATTAGTCAATTATTTCGATAAATGAACTGGTTTTTTGAGATTTTAACAAAAAATGAAAACAATTAATTTGTTTTAAAAATCAATTAAGTGATTTTAACATAATTCTGTTATGATTTTCGAACTGTTTTTAAATGCTTTTAACATATTTCATTTAATGATTAAACTGTTTTAACCATCTTTTAAAGTTTATATAAAGACTATTTTCAGATCATTTGAAAGAAGAGAGTTTATTGAAAACGTTTTTCAAGAGAGAAGATCAAAGAGCTTTTAATCATTCTTGAAGTCTTGGATGATTGCTTTTGTGTGAAATAAGATTCTGGGTCATTTCATCTTCTATTCTTCAATTGTGTAAAGCCCAGGTATATTCTAATTCATTCTTTTAATTCTGTATTGTGTGTAAAATAGTTTCAAATAGTGTTTTTGGAAACTGTGGTTTCATTGAGAGTGTTGTGTGTTCTTGAAGGGTTCAAGATCAATACTATTGGCTGTGGTGTAATATGTTTTTGATTACTTAGTGAATTCTCAATGGTGCGTTGGGGATTGGATGTAAGTCTTGGTTAAGAGTGAACCAATATAAATTTCTCTATGTGAATCTCTCTTTCCTACTCTAATAAACTGCTTTATATTATGTTAAGTGTGTTATAGCATAAAAGAAGGGTGTACTTATCAAATTGGGCATGTGCCAAGTCCATTAGGTTAGGAAGGTAGCCCTAGCTTCTAAGGTCAACACCTTAGGTCGCCCCTCTCTTCTTCCATTCTTACCCTTCACTCATCTTGCTCACCAAGGCACCCCTCCCTATAAATAGGGTGCCTTGCCTCATGTATTTTCACATTGAATTTGAATATAGTAAGGAAACTCTGTAGAAGTGTTTTTATGAGACTTGAGAGTTCTCATTTTGGGTCTTATCTTGAGTGTGTGATAACTTCAAGTGGCGGCTATTTCCTCACTTATCTTGGGGTTTCCCGCCCTCCAAGTGGCGTGACCATTCTCTCCATTTCCATTAGCTTCTTTCACCTTTTCTCATTTCCTTCCTTTCATTTACGCAATTTACATTCCATCTTTATGTTCTTGTTCATGTCTTTACCATTCGATCATCTTCATTCCTTCTTTGCTTCATTTGTTCTTTAATTTCTGCCCCATCCATCATAATCACCATATACTTGTGTTTTCCTTTTGCTCTATAGAAGTGAACCTTCACACTTACTAAACCATTTGGTTAAGTTCGTGTCCAGTGCGAATCTTCTTTCGATCTCACCTTACATTGCTAAAAATCAAAAATCATAAACAAAGTGCAATCTTAAAATGTGCCAATAATCAACTCACATAACTTTTCATCAAGTGACTAGGTCCCATTTGATCGGTTATCTTTGCTATCCACCACTTCAGTTCCTCGTAATCGCTGGTGGGAAACATGTTATATGATGACCCACCTTTATTCACTCTCAATCCAAATTATCACAACATAACAGAGCTATGTCATCACCTCATGTCACCACAACTTCACTACCTTTAGTCACTCCCTATCTAGGTTCACCAGTGCGATCCTATTCTTCTCCTACAAGCCATCACTAATGGAGGACCATTGTAAGGACCTGTAAAATTAAATTGGAATAAAAGGAATATATTTTAAATGAATTCTAAGTATGTTTTTATTTAAAATAAAAAGGAAGGAAAGTGTAGCTTAGAAGACTATGAGATCGCCTGGTTAGTACATAATCGCCTATCGCCTAGACTACACATGATCGCCAATCGCCTATGGTGCACATGATCGCCGAAAGTGCACTCAGTATGTGGTCAAGATACTGGATCAACCATAGTGGGTTCCAAAAACCACGCGTATCAAGGTGTGGGTTAAGCCTTAGATACGTTGTGCATGCGAAACTCTATGCTTGAGCATAAGAAATCGTCCTTAGTGTTGCATGCATGGGCGTAGGAGGAGTAGTGCTGTTTACTCTTGGAAATGTAAAGCTACCGACGTCACCAAGTCATGTGGAGATGATACCTTGGATGTAACATAGTGGGATGAAGAACCTTCAGCAAGGCGTGGCGATGTGTCGTCGGGCATCGCCAGGGCGCGAGGCATGCGGACATCGCCAGGGCGCGAGACATGCGGGCATCGCCAGGGCGAGAGACATGCGAGCATCGCCAGGGCGCGAGACATGCGGGCATCGCCAGGGCGTGAGGCATGCGGGCATCGCCAGGGCCAGAGACATGCGGGCATCGCCAGGGTGCGAGACATGCGGGCATCGCCAGGGCGCGAGACATGCGGACATCGCCAGGGCGCGAGGCATGCGGGCATCGCCAGGGTGAGACATCGGTCGTCTTCCAGAGAGAGAGATCGGTCGTCTTCCAGAGAGAGACATCGGTCGTCCTCCAGGGAGAGACACCGGTCGGTCCAAGCAAAAGGTTGATCCTTGCGGGTCAACTGTGTTAAAGGAGCCACTACCTTGGAAAAGTCCTCAATAAACCGCCGATAGTAGCCAGCTAGACCCACAAAACTCCTTATTTCTGTGACTGTCTTAGGACGTTCCCACTGAAGCACTGCCTCCACCTTGGCTGGATCCACTGAGATCCCCCGAGCAGATATCACATGTCCTAAGAAGTCAACTTCCTTCAGCCATAACTCACACTTAGAGAACTTGGCATAGAGTTGCTTCTCCCTCAGGATCCCCAACACCGTCCTTAGATGTTGCTCATGTTCTTCCTCAGTCCTTGAATAAATAAGTATGTCGTCTATAAAGACTACAACAAACTTATCCAAGAAAGGACGAAAAATCCTATTCATGTAGTCCATGAACAGAGCTGGAGCATTTGTCACTCCAAACGGCATCACCACATATTCATAGTGCCCATAACGAGACCTAAATGCTGTCTTTTGAACATCTTCAGCTTTTACCAAAATTTGGTGGTACCCCGATCTCAGATCAATCTTTGAGAACACCGAGGCCCCATGTAATTGATCCATCAAATCATCAATTCTAGGGAGAGGATACTTGTTCTTGATGGTCAACTTGTTCAACTGCCTGTAATCTATACACAGCCGAGACCCTCCATCCTTTTTCTTAACTAGAAGCACTGGAGCCCCCCATGGAGATACACTGGGTCTGATGAATTGTGTAAGGACCTGTAAAATTAAATTGGAATAAAAGGAATATATTTTAAATGAATTCTAAGTATGTTTTTATTTAAAATAAAAAGGAAGGAAAGTGTAGCTTAGAAGACTATGAGATCGCCTGGTTAGTACATAATCGCCTGTCGCCTAGACTACACATGAACGCCAATCGCCTGTAGTGTACATGATCGCCAATCGCCTGTAGTGTACATGATCGCCAATCGCCTGTAGTGTACATGATCGCCAATCGCCTGTAGTGTACATGATCGCCAATCGCCTGTAGTGTACATGATCGCCAATCGCCTATGGTGCACATGATCGCCGAAAGTGCACTCAGTATGTTGTCAAGATACTGGATCAACCATAGTGGGCTCCAAAAACCACGCATATCAAGGTGTGGGTTAAGCCTTAGATACACTGTGCATGCAAAGCTCTATGCTTGAGCATAAGAAATCGTCCTTAGTGTTGCATGCATGGGCGCACGAGGAGTAGTGCTGATCTACACTTGGAAATGTGAAGCTACTGACGTCACCAAGTCATGTGGAGATGATACCTTGGACGTAACATAGTGGGATGAAGAACCTTCAGCAAGGCGTGGCGATGAGTCGTCGGGCATCGCCAGGGCGCGAGGCATGCGGGCATCGCCAGGGCGCGAGGCATGCAGGCATCGCCAGGGTGCGAGGCATGCGGGCATCGCCAGGGCGCGAGGCATGCGGGCATCGCCAGGGCGCGAGGCATGCGGGCATCGCCAGGGCGCGAGACATGCGGGCATCTCCAGGGCGCAAGGCATGCGGGCATCGCCAGGGCGAGAGACATGCGGGCATCGCCAGGGCGCGAGACATGCGAGCATCGCCAGGGCGCGAGACATGCGGACATCGCCAGGGCGCGAGGCATGTGGGCATCGCCAGGGAGAGACATCGGTCGTCTTCCAGAGAGAGACATCGGTCGTCTTCCAGGGAGAGACATCGGTCGTCCGCCAGGATGAGACATCGGTGGATAGTCATCGCGCGAGCGGTCATCGGTGGAAGGTTATCGCGCGATGTCGTGTTTCACACAGATAAGGTGGGACCCAGGCTCCCAGCATGAACGTTCTGCATGCGCGACACGTAGACATTAGGAGTGCTTCAGAACAGTTGACGCCAGAGAGTTGGTAAGGTAGGTAACCCAAAGTTGGTACGCGCAGAGACATCACGTGACAGTTCTGTCAGAGGAAACGTGCACGCAAGCTTCCCACTGAGTGGGTAATGGCAGCTGCATGGGGGGTCTACGTTTCTTAGTCTCAGAACACACCTCCTCTTTAGTTGGAGTTCGAATGCTATTGGAGTAGCGAGAGATAGAGTGAGTTTAGTCTTCATCCTTTCTCCTCCCTCTCTTTCACTCTGCGATTCAGACCTTCTCACGTCCCAGCTTGTCTACCGGCGACTGCCATAGGGCACCTGGGAAGTTCTCTGCAAGTTCTCCAAATCGGACGCTAAAACAGAGTTAAGGCATCCTTGAATCTCGTTGGGTTGGAGCTCTTAGAGAAGTTTACGCTAGTCCAGGTAAGGGAAGCTAGCATTTTCGTTTATAAAAACTTTAGGCGAGTAGGTTCTGAAGTAAGGGCGACGTGGTCGTCGGTTTCATATTCTTTTTCACGATGCTCTGTTTTTATGTGTGGGGCGACGTGATCGCCGGTTTTAATGTTGATTTCGAACTCCCCTGTTTTAGTGTCGTTTGAAACTGTTTGAGATTGAAATGTGAGATGCATGTGATATTCGAAAATCTGAACCTTGGAATGATTGTTTCTGTGATTGGGATTGTTTAAGAAAAGATTCAAAATATTATATGATGGAATTGTGCTCTTACGTGTTGTATGATGCATTGAATGTTGTGAATGTGGGATCAAGGCATAGTATTTTCAGGAAAGAAAATACCGTGTAAGATCGTGTGTAATGTTCATTGACTAGGGACTTGTCTAGAAGGAGATATCCTGACTCTGCTGATATAATGGAATCACATAGATGAAGTTATTCAGTTGTGGAGAGTCGAAGGAGGTTCATATGTATGGGTAAGTTGTTTGAAAGATAACTGACTTGACCTGTTATATGAATTAACCCTGTCATACCGGGAGAGTGATGATATTGAGATTATGTATGCGTATGGCTGTGTGGATTTCACAGCGACCCTGTGTGGATTTCACAGTGGTGTGGTATGACGGGTGCAGATCTCTGAGTCTGAGTCAACGCACGAGTCTTCCGGAAGTAGAGTCATGTGTCTATATGTTATGAGTCAGTGGAAAGTCTGACGTGTGAACCATGAATATTGAATGTATTGAATAGACACCTGACGAGTTTGTGGAATATGGGGATGTTGATGGTTGAAATTGATATAGATTATGAATGGTGTGAAGATTTATGCTTTCTATTGGTATAAAGTTTCATATTTAAAGTTTTTAAAAATATCTAGCTTACCCTTTTATTTTGTATCGTGGTTGTTTTTCTTAAACCTGTGATGATCGTGTATATTTGCACGGGAGCAGATGAGGTTGCAGGTAGTAGAGCTCCTCAGTGAGTACTTCCTGGAGAAGGAGATCGCCGGTTTTGAATGCTGTGGTTTTATTTTATTTTGAAAACTCCTCTATGGAGATGTATTAAAACTTCCTCAAAAAGGGATATTATTTTGAGACACATTTGTACTAATGGATGAATTATATTATGTATATATCTATGTTCAATTTTGATATTATTGTTTCACCTTTATCATATTATATAAATATGACCAATATTTTGAGGGGCGTTACAAATTGTTTCTCTAACAACTCTTCCACTTGCTTCTTTAATTCTACCAACTCGGCTGGAGCCATCTTGTAAGGTGCCATTGACACTGGTCCAGCTCCAGGTACCAAATCAATAGAGAATTCCACTTCTCTCTTAGGAGGTAATCCAGGTATTTCTTCTGGAAATACATCCATGAAATCTTTCACCACATGTATCCTGCTTACGTCCTCTTCATTCTTCACTTCCAACCGAGCTAGGATCACGAAGCACCTCGCCCCTTTTTCCAACTCCGACCACCCATGCTGAGCAGATATCACATCTGACTCTTGGAGGTCTGGAAACGCTATTTTCTGACTACCGCAGTCTATGAGAACGTGATTGGCAGATAGCCAATCCATTCCTAGGATAACATCCAGGTCCTGAAGAGGTAGGCAGATCAAGTTTACTTTGAACCTGCGTCCCTCTACTATCACTGGACATTCGGGGTAAACTGTAGAGGTCAACACCTGTCCTGACGCAGGTGTAGCAACAGTTCAAACGGTAACTCCTTCACTAGAAGGCCCAACTCGGCTACTCACAGGCTTGACACAAAGGAGTGTGTCGCTCCAGAATCAAACAAGGCTTTTACACCTCTACCAGCTATAAAACAAACACCTTGCACTAGGTTACCTGACTGAGACGCCTCTGCTCCTGTCATGGCAAACACTGTCCCTGCTACCTGAGGTCTGCTGCCTTCATTCCTCATCTGTTGGGAACCATCGGATTGAGTCATCCTATTCTGGGTAGGACAATCTCTAGCAACGTGTCCCGTCTTCTGGCAGGCAAAACATCTTCTCTCTGAATCTCTCTTGGGGCACACATTGGCTGTGTGTGGTCCACCATAATGGAAACATTTAAGTTTCCAGGGTTGTTGCTGCTGAGACTGGGGCGGTGCTGCTCTTGCCCTATGCTGTGGAGGTCTCGCATAAGACTTATTCTGTTGTTGCTGCACCCTGACCTTCCTACTGGAAGAATCCCCTGGGCGTGACCTGATCACCCGAGACTCACCCTTTTCTAGAGTCTCCACCATCTTCGCCTTCTCCACCAAGGCATGAAATTCTCTTATGCACATAGGTGCTATGGTCCTCTTTAGTTCATGCTTCAGTCCTTCTTCAAATTTCCTGCACCTCTAAGCCTCAGAGGTAGCTTGGGTATAGAATCGGGCGAGGTACTCAAATCGAGCAGCATAGGCGTTCACAGACATATCCCCCTGCTCCCACCTTAGGAACTCAGCTTCCTTCGCAAACCTTGCGCTGTCTGGGAAGTATTTTGTAAGGACCTGTAAAATTGAATTGGAATAAAAAGGGTTATATTTTAAAAGAATTCTATGTATGTTTTATTTAAAACAAAAAGGGAGGAAAAGTTAAGTTTAGAAGGCTATGAGATCGCCGGTCGCCTGCTACACATGAGCGCCAGGTGGACGTCGCCAGGGCGCGAGGCATGCAGACATCGCGCGGGCGCGAGAGGCATGCGGGCATTGCCAGGGCGCGAGGCATGTGGACGTGGCCAAGGCGCGAGAGGCATGCGGGCATTGCCAGGGCGCGAGGCATGTGGACGTGGACAAGGCGCGAGAGGCATGCGGGCATCGCCAGGGCGCGAGGCATGTGGACGTAGCCAGGGCGCGAGAGTTATGAGGGCGTCGCCAGGGAAGACATCGGTCGTCTCCCAGAGGAAGACATCGGTCGTCTTCTAGGGCGAAGGAGACATCGGTCGTCTTCCAGGGCGAAGGAGACATCGGTCGTCTTCCAGGGCGAAGCAGACATCGGTCGTTCGCCAGGATGAGTCAGCAGTGGAATGTTATCGCACGACGTCGAGTTTCACACAGAGTAAAGTGGGACCCAGACTCTCAGCATGAAACGTCCTGCACGCGCGCCACGTAGACAAAAAGGATGATTCTGAGTGGTGACATCAGAATGTTGGCATGCGCAGGAGACACTCGCGGTCGTCCTGTTCAGAGCAGTGGCTGGCATGCACAAGCGACAACAGTGGCAGTACTGTTCAGAGCAGTGGTTGGCATGCACCAGAGACAACAGTGGTCGTACTGTTCAGGGCAGTGGTTCTCAGACTTCTCTGCAGAGTGGGTGGTGGCAGCTGCTTTTGGTGGATAAGTTGGTTTAAGATGCAGAAAACCCACTGCTGAGAGAAAGAAACGTTGCAGCCTTCAAAGAGAGAAAGAGTGAGTTACCTCCCTTCTCCTCCAGTTGCCTCCTTCGCGTTGCGATTCTGGCACCTTCACACGAGAGTACGACGAGCGACAGCCACCATTAGAGCACCTGGGCAGTTCTCTGCAAGTCCTTCAACCAGACGCAAAAACAGAGACAAGGCGTTGTTCAAGCTTCGTTGGGTTTCGGAGCTCCTGGTGGTTTGCGCAAGTCCAGGTAAGGGAAGCTAGCCTTCATTTTCAATACAAGCCATAGATTAGCTGTTTCTGAAATGAGGGCGACGTGGTCGCCGGTTTCGTTTGCATCTGCGTGAATGCTCTGTTCCATGTGTTTGGGCGACGTGGTCGCCGGTTTTTAAATACAGACTTCGAAATACCCTGTTTTTGAACCAGGTCGCCGGTTTTGGCGTTGTTTGCGAAACTCTCTGTTTTTGGTGTTGCTTTGAAACTGTTGAGATTTAAATGAGATATTCGAAAATAAGAACCTTGGATTGAGTTTTGCTGTGATTGAAATCATTCCTTTAAGTGTTATGTGATGTGTTGGATGTTGTGAATGTGGATCGAGGCATAGTATTTTCAGGAAAGAAAATACCGTGTAAGATCTTATAGGATGTGCATTGATCGGTGATTCCTAAGGGGATATCCTGACTCTGCTGAGAAAATGGAATCACATAGAGGAAGTTACTCAGTTGGTGAGAGTCGAAGGAGGTTCATATGAATGGGCGTCTCGTGTGAAAAAGAACGAGCTCCGCCTGTTCTATGGACTAACCCTGTCATACCGGGAGAACTATTGACATTGAGATTATGTATGCGCATGCTGTGTGGATTCACAGCGACCCTGTGTGGATTTCACAGTGGTATGGTATGACAGGTGTAGATCTCTGAGTCTAATCAATGCATGAGTCTTCCGGAAGTAGGTCAAGTGTCTTGTGTGCTGGGTCAGTGGTGGTCTGACATGTGAAATGAGGAACTTGAAATTTATAGACACTTGATGCAGTTTTGTGAAAATGAATGACTCTTGTGAATATTGTGAAATGTGTGATTTCTGGGTGACCAGGTGCAGAGTATGAGAAACTTGATAACTTTACGTGAATATCTTGAAATTGTTTACCTTGATTTTATTTTAATGTTCTTATTTAAACTCTCTTTAAAATATCTAGCTTACCCTGCGTATTTTGGTTCTGTGGTTGTTTTTCTTAAAACTGTGATGATCGTGTATAATTTACACGGGAGCAGATGATCTTCCAGGAAGTAGAGCTCCTTAGTGAGGGGTCGCCGGAAAGGAGATCGCCTGATTTCTGTTCTGGTAGCCGATCGACTGTTTTGGGTCCTCTGATAGGAGATCGGCCTCGTCCGATAGGAGATCGGTCTCTCCCGATAGGAGATCGCCTGCTTTTTTTATTTTTTACTGTGTTCTGTTTATGTTTCTGGAAAATTTGACCGAAGTTGTATTAAAACTCCCTGTGAGGAGAAACTACATTTCATATATATAATATTTTGTTCACTTCAATCTATTTGTTACCTTTATTTTCATTATATACATTTGTATAGTATTTTGGCGGGATGTTACATATTTCTCCAGGAACCTCACCCTGAAGCTCTCCCAATCCAACACTTCCCCTCGGGCCTCCATCATCTGCTGAGTTCCCATCCACCAGAACTCAACTTCTCCAGACAGAAGATATGTGACGAATACCAGCTTCTTATCTTCAGGGCAGGAGGTCGCCCTGAAGATTTTCTCTAAACCCCTGACCCATTGATCTGCTTGGTCAGGAGTAGCATTCCCACTGAACTTAGGTGGGTTGTACCTGAGGAACTCGGTCAGTCCCATCTGCTCCTGAGGCTGACTGACATTGGGAGCTGTTGCAGCCGATCTGGCGGTCTCCCAATGCTGCATTGTAGCTTGGTGATTCTGAGACATTGCCGCATTCTGCTGCTGGATGGCACTCGCCATCATCTCAATGGCCCTGGCGATCTGGCCCATTTCAGCAGAAGGTTGGGGAGGGGTAGGCTGTCTAGGATCCATTCTTCTCTGTGGAAGATTAGGGAAAAAAACTATTATTCTCTACTCATATTCCTATAAAATGAACTTGATAAAGAATCAATTCATTTAGAAGACCACACTAGGTCTTACAAAGGCCAGCATCTCATGATGTGAGTTGATTTTAGGTTCATTATATTTGTGACACTTTCTTAGAATTAGGATCAAGATTCTTAGCAATTTAGAGTGAGTCACCTAAGGAAAATCCCCACTGGACATTAACTTAACAAGTGTTAAGTAGATGTGAAGGTTCATTTCCAAAGGTCCAAGGTTAAAACACAATTAATGGTGATGAATGAATGAAGAACAAGGTGCTGAACTCAAAAATAGAATAGGTGCAGAATTTAAACACAAAAAACAGAATGGAAACACAAATTGAAACAAAAGAACCGATTGAAATGACTATGGAAGATGAAAGAAGATGAAACTTATGTGGTTGTAGCCATGGATTGGGAATGGACACGCCACTTGGAGGTGATGATCCAAGATAAGTGCAGATTTGCCGCCACTTGAGAGCTCCCAAAACTCACAAGATGAGACTAGAAAGGAGAAAGCAATTCTCACACTCACACAAATTTGTGTATAGTAATTTTACTCTAAATTCAATCTTCTTTTACATGAGCATAGCACCTCTATTTATAGTGTGAGAGGGCTGAAATTAAAGTGGGAAAATTCAAATGAGAAGCATTTGAATTTGGAGCCAAAACACATGTCACAAGGGAGGTGTGACTTGATTTCTACTTTGGCACCTCCTAAAACTACACCTACACCTACTCTTTATGTCACATGGAAGGTGTGACTTGTTTTTGTACATTAACACCCTTTATTTTAATTCCTACACCTTCCTTTAAAGTTCTACTAAAAACTATACACAAATAATTACAAAAAGAGACATCCATTGATGCTCTTCTCCCAAAGCTTTAGCCTTGCTCCTAGTCATCCTTTGAGGCATGAAGGATGTTGAGCTAATTGGTTGGGCTTGGGCCCCAACATGGGCTTGGGCTTCATGGGCTTGGGCCTCAGGCGCCTCCTCTACTTGGTCTTCATCATCTCACATCCATCTAGAATTTGAGTTTATCAGCAAGATCAATATACTTATACAAGCACATCACCAAAACAGCTATTGGTATAAAACCATCAATTCAAACGACCACTTTCAATCAATACAAAAACACTCAATAAACTGAAAGAAAACACACCAGAATTCAATATATGCTAAACATCAAACTTTCAAAATTTAAGATTGAGAATCATCTTGATCCAGTTATGAGTGTGCACCCTCACTACTTTATCAAGATCCTTTCATTCTTAATACTAAGATTTTCAGTTAGGGCATATATTCATTAAAGCACACACAAAATTTCAATACAAAAACGTTTGAAAACCTTTCACTATAGTTTTTATTTAAAACTCAAATAAATTTTATGAGCAGAAGAAACACAATGGATCCACAGCCCTCAGGTCATCCTAAGGACAACCTGGCTCTGATACCATTAATGTAACATCCCGCCAAATTCTTTTCATATTTATATAATGAAATAAAGGTAAAACAATAATATCGAAGTAAACATATATATATATATATATATATATATATATAATGAAATTTCTCCTCACAGGGAGTTTAAAACATAACCAGTCAGTTTCCAAAACTTAAACAAAATACAGCAAAACAGAAAACAGGAGATCTCCTAACAGAAACAGAAAACAGGCGATCTCCTAACAGAAACAGAAAACAGGCGATCTCCTAACAGAAACAGAAAACAGGCGATCTCCTTCCGGCGACCACTCACTGAGGAGCTCTACTTCCTGCAACATCATCTGCTCCCGTGTAAATTATACACGATCATCACAGGTTTAAGAAAACATCCACAAAACAAAAACGCATGGTAAGCTAGATATTTTTAAATAGAATTTAGATACGAAACTTTAAATTCAAGATAAAACAAATTTAAGACACCCACGTAAAAACCATCAACTTTCTCATTCCCTTCACATGACCATCAAGTAATCACATATTTCACAATTTCCTCAAGAGTCGTTCAATTCACATAATCCATCAAGTGTCTATCAATTTCAATGTTTCTCATTTCTCACGTCAGACTTCCACTGACTCATCACACATAGACACTTGACACTACTTCCGGAAGACATGTGCATTGACTAGACTCAGAGATCTGAACCTGTCATACTGCACCACTGTGAAATCACACACATTCACAGGGTCGCTGTGAAATCACACACATTCACAAGCGTATAAATGAATCTCAATATCATCACTATCCTAGCATGACAGGGTTAATCCATACAACGGGTCAAGCTCGTTCTCTTTCAAACAACTCACCCATACATATGAACCTCCTTCGACTCTCAACGCCTGAATAACTTCATCTATATGATTCCATTATATCAGGAGAGTCAGGATATCTCATAATAAACGAATCACAGGTCAATGCACACTCTACACGATCTTACACGGTATTTTCTTTCCTGAAAATACTATGCCTTGATCCCACATTCACCACATTCCATACATCATACCACACATAAAGAACAATTCCATCATAGAATACTTTGAATCTTTCCTTAAACAACCCCACTCACAAAAACAAGCATACCACCGTTTAGGTTTTCGAATAGCATATACATTTTTCATTTCAATCTCAACAAGTTCAAAGCGACACTAAAACAGGGGAGTTCAAAAACAACATTAAAACTGGCGATCACATCCAAAAACAGGGGATTATGCAATAACAGTTGAAAACCGGCGACCACGTCGCCCCATCATCAAAATCATCTAACTTAAGGTTTTCGTTGGAAATAAGGCTAGCTTCCCTTACCTGGACTTGCGTAGAATCTCACTACGAGCTCTAACCCACCGAACTTAAGGATACCCGAACTCTGTTTTAGCGTCCTGATCGGAAAACTCGCAGAGAACTTCCCAGGAGTCCAAGGGTAGTCGTCGCTCGTCGTACTGGTGCTTGAGGATGCCTGAATCGCAGCGCGAAGGAGAGAAAAGAGAAGGATGAAGGTAAACTCACTCTGTCACTCTTGAACCACTGCAACGTTCTTTGCCTCTCAGAAGTGAGTTTTTGAATCTAAACCAACTTGTCCATAATTGCCGCTGCCACTACCCACTCTGCAGGAAAGCTTGCGTGCACACTTCCTTGAACAGTATGACCACGTGGGTTTTGCGCACACCAACTCTCTGGCGCTAACTATTCTGAAGCACCCTTTCTGTCTACGTGTCGCGCATGCAGGACGTCTCATGCTGGGAGCCTGGGTCCCACCTTATCTGTGTGAAACACGACATCGCGCGATAACCTTCCACCGATGACTCATCCTGGCGGACGACCGATGTCTCTCCCTGGAGGACGACCGATGTCTCTCCCTGGAGGACGACCGATGTCTCTCTCTGGAAGACGACCAATCTCTCTCTCTGGAAGACGACTGATGTCTCGCCCTGGCGATGCCCGCATGCCTCGCGCCCTGGCGATATCCGCATGTCTCGCACCCTGGCGATGCCCGCATGTCTCGCGCCCTGGCGATGCCCGCATGTCTCTCGCCCTGGCGATGCCCGCATGTCTCTCGCCCTGGCGATGCCCGCATGCCTCGCGCCCTGGCGATGCCCGCATGCCTCGCGCCCTGGCGATGCCCGCATGCCTCGCGCCCTGGCGATGCCCGCATGTCTCTCGCCCTGGCGATGCCCGCATGTCTAGCGCCCTGGCGATGCCCGCATGCCTCGCGCCCTGGCGATGCCCGATGACACATTGCCACGCCTTGCTGAAGGTTCTTCATCCCACTATGTTACGTCCAAGGTATCATCTCCACATGACTTGGTGACGTCGGTAGCTTCACATTTCCAAGAGTAGATCAGCACTACTCCTCGTGCGCCCATGCATGCAACACTAAGGACGATTTCTTATGCTCAAGCATAGAGCTTCGCATGCATAGCGTATCTAAGGCTTAACCCACACCTTGATACGCGTGGTTTTTGGAACCCACTATGGTTGATCCAGTATCTTGACCACATACTGAGTGCACTTTCGGCGATCATGTGCACCATAGGTGATTGGCGATCATGTGTAGTCTAGGCGACAGGCGATTATGTACTAACCAGGCGATCTCATAGTCTTCTAAGCTACACTTTCCTTCCTTTTTATTTTAAATAAAAACATACTTAGAATTCATTTAAAATATATTCCTTTTATTCCAATTTAATTTTACAGGTCCTTACAACCATCCTCACTTCCCAAGCCACAGACACAACTAAGAGTAGAGACTAGTTTCAACATGTACAGAATAAATCTCTGCCTCAACTTGTACAAAATGTAAAAAGTAAAGTAGACATTTCTTTAGGCCTTGTATTTCTGGGCCATTTTTAGAGTAGGATAAAAATAACTCAAAGGCACTCTAGAAACCTTCACTTGACCTTAAGCAAATGTTTCTAGAAGCTCCTTCTTGAGCATGAATGATGATCACCTTCAAGCTCCTAACCTTCACCATAGCTATGTTAGCTTAACTAAGGTTAAGGTAGCTTACGGGACACGCTTCCTACACCTTGGGAACCTGTAAATAAGTGGCTCATGCATTGTAAATTCAGATTTGGATGTTAATGAATTGTGTTTTTGAATTTTCAGCACATTCTCTCAGGATCTCTCTTCGCTAGATGCCTTCAAAGCCTACTGAAACTCCAAGGAAGTTACCTAACCTTTTCCTTGACCTTGCACCAAAGAACACACCATTTGTTCATCATTTCTCTTCCATTCGATGTTTCAATTCCTCACTTCTTCTGCTGCCTTCAATCATCTTGCATACACAAGCTAAAATGATATGTGGATTAGAGCACAAGAAGATCTAAAGCAATCACAATTCAGCTAAAAAAAATTTCAATTTTTTTTTGTTTCAGGTTGTGTTTTTGTGTTGTTCTTCAATTCTACTGTTTATTTTGAGTTTCCACCATTTATTCTTGCTTTTCCACTGTTTAAATTTGTTTTCCACTTTTAAAAATCAATTCCACCAATTAAACATCAAATTGAACCATTTATATTATTGTTCTTTCATTGTTCTTCATGCTCTTGATTGTTCTTATTGTTTTCCTTTACTTGAAATTGTTCATTTTGAGTTTTAAGTGTTTTTTCATCGTTTAATCTTCCATATAAATAATTTTAGTTTTAATCGGTTAAATATTTGTAAAACAATTCCATATGTTTTATGCACCATGTCCTAGTAAACAATAACCAATGTTTTGCATTTTTAATTTGGTTTCATGTTGTTGTTTGATTTAATTCACTGTTTATTTCGGTTAATGTGTGTTATTAGGTGTTGTTTTGATTTTCGAATCCTTGCATGTCAATTGTTACGTTTAATTTTTGATTCATTTGTCAATTCAATTAAGTTTTCAGCTTGTTGTCATAAGTTTTTGTGATAATGTCTCTTAGAATGGACACTATGTGGTTGATAAAATGTTACGAGTATAAAATAGTTGTTTAAGCCTTTGAACCTTTTTCTTTTATGATCTTTGAGTTCTTGTTGTACTATTTGTTCATTAGTACACTCATATTGCATAAAATCCATTGTGTCTTGAAGTTATGCTCTCAATTTCTTTGGATTCTTAGGTTTCTTTCTAATTCCAGAATTGTGATATTTTGACCCAGTTTTCCAATTTATTATGAATTCATTTTACGTAAAAAAAATTATGAAAAATGATACATGAGAGATTTGATATGTTAATAGTATCCAGTTAAAAAGGAACGTCTAATACAAATTACAAAAAACGTTATTAAGCATAAAATCTAGGACGATCACTGTAAAGAAAAAATAATTTTCCACAATAGTTTGGTTTCGGTATGGAATTTACTGCACCTTATTACTTTGGTTATTTGTGTTGAAATTTTGACCAGACCTTAATTATAATGTTGTGATTAAAATTTGAGCCTAAAATTCTTTGTACATAATTCAAAATAAAGTTTTGAATCGTCATTCCCAACGCTTAAAGTGAGGCTTAATCCTAGTTGCCTAGCACTTCATTGTTTGTCAAACTATTTGTTTTGTTTCTCCATGATTATACACCCGTTTGACCAAAAATTTGTTGCGTTTTTTAGTTGAGTTTTTTGGCATACAATATTTTGTCCACAAATTTGCTCTGAAAAAATTCTCACAAATTTTGAATTAGGGAGTTCCAGTTTACTTTAGATTTTTCTTTTATTGATCTATTGTAAAGCTATTCTTAGGTTTCCTTTTTTTGTATTAGCCTTTATTTTTAGGCTCATTGTTGCTTTTAATTTTTGTTTTTCCCTTTACGTTTGTCTCATTAATTTCCCTTTGAGTTTAACTTTTCAAATTTAGATTTTGTTGCTTATATTTTCTTGGCTTCTAATTTGGTGGAAGGTGTTAGTGTTCATCACTTCTAGTGTTGTGGAAGAGGACTTTTTAGCTACTCTATGTGGTGTTTAAACTTTGTAATAGTACATGCGCATTAGTGTGAAAATGTATCAGTGGGCTCTCAATGTCAACTGCACTTTGTAAGGACCTAGAAACTTTAATTGGAATGAAAGTGTTATATTTAAATAATTTCAGAAGATGGTATTATTTAAAATACAAAGAGCTGGTAAATGAAGTTTCGTAGTAGTCGGACCTCGGACGTCGCCCAAGGTCTGGGGTCAGATGGTAGAGGTCGGTCGGCTGACCATTGTATTAACCAAGTAGTCAGGTGCGATGACTTTATCGTGAGGTAATCACGTGGATGTGCTCGAGGAAGACATGTGGATCAAGAAGAGTAAAGGAAGAAAAGTGTAGCTTAGAAGTCCTCTACGAGATCGCCGTTATTGAAGACGGAGGTGATCTCCGACCTCTATGGCACATAATCGCCTATGGTGCACATGATCGCCGAAAGTGCACTCAGTATGTGGTCAGGATACTGGATCAACCATAGTGGGTTCCAAAAACCACGCGTATCAAGGTGTGGGTTAAGCCTTAGATACGCTGGGCGTGCGAAGCTCTATGCTTGAGCATAAGAAATCATCCTTAGTGTTGCATGCATGGGCGCACGAGGAGTAGTGCTGGTCTATTCTTGGAAATGTGAAGCTACCGACGTCACCAAGCCATGTGGAGGTGATACCTTGGACGTAACATAGTGGGATGAAGAACCTTCAGCAAGGTGTGACGATGTGACATCGGTGAGCAGAGTAAGGCGATGTGTTCTCGTCACACACAAGGGCGATAAGAGATCGCCAACAGGATGAGAGGAACATCGGTCATCAACCAGGATGGGAGACATCGGTTGTCTGCCAGGATGAGGAATCAGTCATCACCGGGATGAGGCACATCAGTCATTGCCGGTATGAGAGACAGACGGTCATCGCCAGGATGAGGGACACACCGGTCGTTTTCCAGGGAGAGGCATCGGTCGTCCGCCAGGATGAGACATCGGTGGATAGTCATCGCGCGAGTGGTCATCGGTGGAAGGTTATTGTAAGGACCTGTAAAATTGAATTGGAATAAAAAGGGTTATATTTTAAAAGAATTCTATGTATGTTTTATTTAAAATAAAAAGGGAGGAAAAGTTAAGTTTAGAAGGCTATGAGATCGCCGGTCGCCTGCTACACATGAGCGCCAGGTGGACGTCGCCAGGGCGCGAGGCATGCAGGCATCGCGCGGGCGCGAGAGGCATGCAGGCAATCGCGCGGGCGCGAGAGGCATGCAGGCATCGCGCGGGTGCGAGAGGCATGCGGGCATCGCGCGGGCGCGAGGCATGCGGGCATTGCCAGGGCGCGAGGCACGTGGACGTGGCCAAGGCGCGAGAGGCATGCGGGCTTTGCCAGGGCGCGAGGCACGTGGACGTGGCCAAGGCGCGAGAGGCATGCGGGCTTTGCCAGGGCGCGAGGCATGCGAACGTGGCCAAGGCGCGAGAGGCATGCGGGCATCGCCAGGGCGCGATGCATGTGGACGTGGCCAGGGCGCGAGAGTTATGAGGGCGTCGCCAGGGAAGACATCGGTCGTCTCCCAGAGGGAGACATCGGTCGTCTTCCAGGGCGAAGGAGACATCGGTCGTTCGCCAGGATGAGTCAAAGTGGAAAGTTATCGCGCGACGTCGAGTTTCACACAGAGTAAAGTGGGACCCAGACTCCCAGCATGAAACGTCCTGCACACGCGCCACGTAGGCAAAAAGGGTGGTTTAGAGTGGTGACATCAGAATGTTGGCATGCGCAGGAGACACTCGCGGTCGTACTGTTCAGAGCAGTGGTTGGCATGCACAAGCGACAACAATGGTAGTACTGTTCAGAGCAGTGGTTGGCATGCACCAGAGACAACAGTGGTCGTACTGTTCAGGACAGTGGTTCTCAGACTTTCCTGCAGAAGGGGTGGCAGCAGCAGCATGCGTGGACAGGTAAGTTGGGATTCAAAAGCCACTGCGGGAAGGCAAAGAACGTTACAGACTCAAGAGTGTTAGAGTGAGTGCAAACTTCCTCCCTCCCTTCTTCCCTTCCTTGCGTTGAGACTCAGGCAACCTCCAGCATCAGTGCGACAAGCGACGTTGCCCTTAGAGCACCTAAGAGGTTCTCTGCAAGTTCTACAGACCAGGTGTTGAAAACAGAGCTAAGGCATCCTTCAGGCTCGGTGGGTTTTGAGCTCGCGATATTTTACGCAAGTCCAGGTAAGGGAAGCTAGACTTCATTTTCAATACAAGCCATAGTTTAGCTATTTCTGAAAAGAGGGCGACGTGGTCGCCGGTTTCGTTTGCATCTGCGTGAATGCTCTGTTCCATGTGTTTGGGCGACGTGGTCGCCGGTTTTTAAATACAGACTTCGAAATACCCTGTTTTTGAACCAGGTCACCGGTTTGGGCGATGTTTGCGAACTCCCTGTGTTTTGGTGTTACTTTGAACTGTTGAAGCTTAAATGTGATCTTCGAAAATCTGAATCTTTGAAATGATCGTTGCTGTGACTTGAATCATTTATTTAAGGGCGGTATGATGTGTTGAATGTTGTGAATGTGGATCGAGGCATAGTATTTTCAGGAAAGGAAATACCGTGTAAGATCGTGTAGGATGTGCATTGATCGGTGATGTCTATAATGAGATTATCCTGACTCTCCTGAGATAATGAATTCATATAGATGAAGTTATTCAGGCGTTGAGAGTCGAAGGAGGTTCATATGTATGGGTGAGTCGTGTGAAACAGAACGAGCTCGGCCTGTTATATGGATTAACCCTGTCATACTGTGAGAATGATGAACTTGAGACCGAGAATGTGTTGATGCGCATAGGTGTGGAAACATTACAACAGCTTTGTATGACAGGTGCAGAATCTCTGAGTCTAGTCAATGCACGAGTCTTCCGGAAGTAGTGTCAAGTGTCTTGTGTGCTGAGTCAGTGGTGGTCTGACATGTGAAATGAGGAACTTGAAATTGATAGACACTTGATGCAGTTTTGTGAAATAGAATGACTCTTGAGAATATTGTGAAATGTGTGATTTCTGGGTGATCAGGTGAAGGGTATTGGGAAAATCTATAGCTTTACGTGAATATCTTGAAAACTGCTTACCCTGATTTTAATGTTCTTATTTAAACTCTCTTTAAAATATCTAGCTTACCCTGCGTGTTTTGGTTCTGTGGTTGTTCTCTTAAAACTGTGATGATCGTGTATAACTTACACGGGAGCAGATGATCTTCCAGGAAGTAGAGCTCCTTAGTGAGTGGTCGCCGGAAGGAGATCGCCGGATTTCTGTTCTGGGGGCAGATCGGCTGTTTTGGGTCCTCCGATAGGAGATCGGCCTCGTCCGATAGGAGATCGGTCTCTTCCGATAGGAGATCGCCTGCTTTGTTTCTTTTTTTTATTTTGTTTATGTTTCTGGAAAATTTGAACGAATTTGTATTAAACTCCCTGTGAGGAGAAACTACATTTCATATATATAATATTTAGTTCACTTCAATCTATTTGTTACCTTTATTTTCATTATACACATTTGTATAGTATTTTGGCGGGATGTTACAGTTATTGCGCGGTGTCGAGTTTCACACAGATAAGGTGGGACCCAATGATAGCATTCCTATGAGCTCTTCTTTGGATTTTGGAGTTCCTTGGTGATGATGGATGCGGAAGCTTATGGAGGAGGTGAGCAAGGCCTTCCTAGGAAGCATGGGTGCCTTGAAGGTGCATGAAGAGTGAGGAAATGGGGAGGTTTGGCCAGCCCCTTTGGTAGTGATGAATTGAAGACTAAAACCTAAGTGTTAGGCAAGGAGTAGTGTATGACACAATTTGGGCAGCATAACAATACTCTATTTAATCTTGAAAATACATGAGGTAGGCCTCCTTATTTATAGATTTAGGAGCCTTGGTGAGCAAGCTTAAAGGGTAGGGATGGAAATACAAAAAGTGGGGGCTGCCTAGGGTATTGACTTTAGTCAAACCACACCATCATCTTAATATTCTAGAAGATAGGTCAAAAATGCAACATTTGATAGTACACCCCTCCTTCTTTTGCTAAAGGCACCTATTTGCTAGCACACCCCTCCTTCTATTGCTAAGGGCACCTTTTTGATAGCACACCCCTAAGTGAGCAAGTTTTGCTTTCTACACTACACTAATCTACTAAGCTACCCCTAATGGGCCTCCAAGTAGCATGTACAAGGTCTTCTCCCTCCCATCCGTGGCTTGACTCATTTGGGCATGAATGTGCTTGGCCATGGACCTTGTGTTGGGCCTGAACTTGGGTTGGAGCTTGGGCCTCTTCCATCACCCAGGCTCCCAGCATGAGACGTCCTGCACGCGCGACACGTAGACAAAAAGGGTGGTTCAGAATAGTGACATCAGAGAGTTGGCATGCGCAAAGTCACGCGTGGTTGTACTATTCAGGGAAGCGTACACGCAAACTTCCCTGCAGAGTGGGTGGTGGCAGCGGCTTTTGTGGACAAGTTGGTTTAGATTCAAAAACTCACTTCTGAGAGACAAAGAACGTTGCAGTGGTTCAAGAGTGAAAGAGTGAGTTCACCTTCATCCTTCTCTTTTCTTTCCTTCGCGCTGCGATTCAGGCACCCTCAAGCACCAGTACGACGAGCGACGACTGCCCTTAGAGCACCTGGGAGGTTCTCTGCAAGTTCTACAAACTAGACGCTAAAATAGAGCTAAGGCATCTTTAAGCTTCGGTTTGGAGCTCTTGGTGTTTTGCGCAAGTCCAGGTAAGGGAAGCTAGCCTTATTTCCAACGAAAACCTTATATTAGATGATTGAGATGATGGGGCGACGTGGTCGCCGGTTTTCAACTGTTATTGCATAATCCCCTGTTTTTGGACGAGATCGCCGGTTTTGGCGTTGTTCTTCGAACTCCCCTGTTTTTGTGTTGTTTGAAACTGTTTGAGATTGAAATGTGATATTCGAAAATCTGAACCATGGAATGATTGTTGTTGTGATTGGAATCATTCATTTAAGTGTTATATGATGTGTTGAATGTTGTGAATGTGGGATCAAGACATAGTATTTTCAGGAAAGGAAATACCGTGTTGAGATTGGTTATGAGGTGTATTGATCAGTGAGTATCCTGTGAATGAGACGATCCTGACTCTGCTGATATGATGGAGTCACATAGATGAAGTCATTCAGTTGGTGAGAGTCGAAGGAGGTCCATATGTATGGGTAAGTCGTTTGAAAGATAACTGACTTGACCTGTTATATGGATTAACCCTGTCATACTGTGAGAGTGATGAAATTGAGATTGAGATTGTGTTGATGCACATGGCTGTGGGAACATTACAGCAAATGAAGTATGACAGGTGCAGGTCTCTGGATGCTAAGTTCAACGCACGAGTCTTCCGGAAGTAGTGTCAAGTGTCTTGTGTGATGAGTCAGTGGAAGTCTGACGTGAGAAATGAGGAACATTGAAATTGATAGACACTTGATGAATTATGTGAATTGAACGACTCTTGAGGAATTGTGAAATATGTGATTTACTTGATGGTCATGTGAAGGGAATGAGAAAATTGATAGTTTTTACGTGGGTGTCTTAAATTTGTTCTATCTTGATTTTAAAGTTTCATATCTAAACTCTCTTTCAAATATCTAGCTTACCCTGTGTTTTGGTGTTGTGTTTGGCTTTTTCTTAAACCTGTGATGATCGTGTATAATTTACACGGGAGCAGATGATGTTGCAGGAAGTAGAGCTCCTCAGTGAGTGGTCACCGGAAGGAGATCGCCTGTTTCTATTTCTGTTAGGCGATCACCCTTTTTCTGTTTTCTGATAGGAGATCGCCTTTTTCTGTTAGGAGATCGCCTGTTTTTTTTCTATTTTGCTGTATTTTGTTTAAGTTTTGGAAAACTGACCGGATATGTATTAAACTCCCTGTGAGGAGAAATTTCATTATATATATATATATATACATATGTTCACTTCAATATTATTGTTTTACCTTTATTTCATTTTATAATTATGAAAAAGATTTGGCGGGATGTTACACACTTTCACTATAGGACTCGTCTAGTTTTATTTTCCCTTGCATTTTCTTTCTTGCTTTATTTTTCTGTATTGTCTTCCTTCTTTTACGTCTCTGTGGTACTTAGGAGTTTATTTTTCTTGATACTAGTAGACCTTCCTTTGGTCTTAGGTTCATCTTTGTATTCACACACACATTTTAAGTTTCAAATTGTTTTGAATTTCTTTGAGGAAACTTTTGTGAGAACTATCATCCTCCTCGATTTCCTGGGAGTGAACTTGGAGAACACTCATTCTAAACTCCTTGACTACCTTTACCGATAGTTAAAATTATTTTTGAAAACATTTTATCACTCAAGTTCAATTTAAATTTTTATGAGAAACTTTTTTGTTTTAATTCAACAATGGGTCATCATAGAATACATAACAAGGAATCAAGAGATACAACATATGTTACACAACACAAGTAAAGAAAGACATTATGGAAAACCACTTTTAAGACCAAATTTGGTTTATATGAGTGGTTAGTTATGCCATTTGGTTTGACTAATGCTCCTAGTACCTTCATGCGACTTATGCATCATGTCTTAAGAGCATTCATTGGCAAGTTTGTTGTAGTTTATTTTGATGACATTCTCATATATAGCTTGTCTTTGGAACAACATGAGTTGCATGTTAGGGAAGTTCTTGAAACCCTTAGGAAGGAACATTTGTATGCTAACCTTGCTAAATGTATGTTTGGGCTTGATCATATAGAATTCCTAGGGTTTGTTGTAAGTTATAAAGGGGTGCATGTTGATCAATCTAAGGTTGTAGCAATTCAACATTGGCCTACACCCACCAATGTGAATGAGGTACGAAGCTTTCATGGACTTGCTTCTTTCTATAGAAGGTTTGTGAGAGACTTTAGTACAATTGCCGCACCACTCAATGCTATAGTAAAAAAGGATGTGGTTTTTAAGTGGGGAGAAGAGCAACAAAAAGCTTTTGATACTTTGAAAGAAAAATTGACTAAAGCTCCCATCTTAGCCCTTCCTAACTTTGCTAAAACATTTGAGATTGAATGTGATGCTTCAAATATAGGCATTGGGGCTGTTCTCCTTCAAGAGGGCCACCCCATAGCTTATTTTAGTGAGAAATTGAAAGAAAGTCATCTCAACTATTCCACTTATGATAAAGAGTTATATGCACTTGTTAGAGCTTTGCACAATTGGCAACACTATCTTTTTCCTAAAGAGTTTGTGATACATAGTGATCATGAATCTCTTAAATATTTGAAAGGCCAAAGCAAGCTCAACAAGAGGCATGCTAAATGGGTGGAATTCATTGAGCAATTTCCTTATGTGATCAAACACAAACAAGGTAAAATAAATGTGGTAGCCGATGCACTTTCAAGAAGATATACCTTGTTAAATCTTTTAGATGTTCAATTTCTTGGGTTTGATCACATAAAGGATCTTTATCATGATGACCCTGATTTTTCTAGCATCTATCAAGAGTGTTCTAAAGGTGGTCACAAAGATTTTTTCATACAAGATGGATTCCTTTTTAAAGGCAAACGACTTTGTGTTCCACATGGGTCTATTCGACAATCTCTTGTTAGAGAAGCACATGAGGGAGGTTTAATGGGACATTTTGGGGTAGCCAAAACTTTAGATACATTGCATGAGCATTTCTTTTGGCCACACATGCGAAAATCCGTACATAGCTTTTGTGATAAGTGTCTAGCATGTAGAAAGGCTAAGTCTAAAGTGCAACCCCATGGCTTGTATACCCCTCTTCCAATTCCTACAATGCCTTGGGTAGATATTTCTATGGATTTTATCTTAGGTCTTCCCAAGACATCAAAAGGTATGGATTCCATCTTTGTGGTTGTGGATAGATTTTCAAAAATGGCTCATTTTATACCATGCCACAAAGTTGATGATGCTTGTTATATTGCCAATCTATTCTTTAAGGAAATTGTTAGATTGCATGGGATTCCTAGAAGCATTGTTTCTGATAGAGATTCTAAGTTCTTAAGCCACTTTTGGAGGACCTTATGGGGCAAACTTGGCACTAAACTCTTGTTTTCTACTACCTGCCACCCCCAAACTGATGGTCAAACTGAGGTGGTTAATAGAACTTTGGGTCAAATGCTTCGATGCTTTATTTCTGGAAATCCTAGGGTATGGGAGAATTTACTACCTCACATTGAATTTTCTTATAATAGAGTAGTCAATTCTACCACATCCCATTCTCCTTTTGAGGTAGTTTATGGTTTTAATCCTTTGACACCTCTAGATCTTCTTCCAATTCCTGTACTTGATGATTTTTTATGCAAGGATGGATTTGAAAAAGCTTCTTTTATAAAAGACTTGCATAATCACATCAAGCTACAAATTGAGAAGAAAGTTGGCAAGTATGCTGAAAACGCCAACAAAAGGAGAAAGGCATTAATCTTTGACCCGGGTGATTGGGTTTGGCTTCATTTGAGAAAGGATAGATTCCCAACTCAAAGAAAGTCCAAGCTTATGCCTCGTGGAGATGGTTCTTTTCAGGTCATCAAGAGGATTAATGATAATGCCTATGAGTTAGATGTACCTAATACTTTTCTTGGTAGTCATACTTTTAATATCAGTGATCTAACTCCCTTTTCTACAGGTCTTCAAAATTCGTGGACGAATTCTCTCCAACCCGGGGAGCATGATGGAGATCAAATAGAAGAGGAAAGTGAGGATAAAAGCCAAGAACCTCAAGGACAAGTTAGCTCAAAATCCTTCATACCTCAAAGGATCACAAGGAGCAAGGCTAGAGATTTGGGTAAAGAACATCAATTGTTTTCTCTTTTTGTAATTACCCATGTATAAACATTTGTAAATATTTGTAAATAAATATAAAATTAGCTTTAGGAATATGCCAAAGAGGGAAACCAAAGAAACCTCTAATGTAAGGCATTTTAGGCACTTTCTTTAGGAAAAAGTGGAAAAAGTGACTTTTCTACTCCTTTCTCTCTTGTACACTAGAAGGAGCTAGAAGAGTGACTCTTCCCACTCCTTCCCCTTTGTAACATGACCAGCCCTCTCCATTATAAATAGGGGTGCTTGGTACTTTGAATAAAAAAAGTTGAAAGTTAGAAGAAAAGAAACTATCTTGAAATTGAGAGAGAGTGAGTTTGTGAGACTTGTCTCTTCTTCTCCTTCATGTCTTATCTTGTGAGCTTTGGAGACTCTCAAGTGGTGGCACCACCCACTCATCTTGGAAGAACCACCCTCCAAGTGGCGTGAATCACATCTCCAAAAGGCTACAACCACATAAGTCATTTCTATTCATCTTCTAAAAATACCCATTTGTGTTTTCTTGTAGTTTTTCCATTTTTAATCGGTTCAATCTTTTCCATGAGTTGTTTCCTTTCATTTGCTGCCATTTTTCTGCACTTTTTTTGGTTTATTTCCTTGTTTTCTTGCTGTTTTAATTTCGTCCAAACCATGGGTTTCCATATACATGTGTTGTTCTTGTTTTCCATCCATGGGTTTTTGTTCTTTGATGAGTTTCTTTGTGATTTTCTAATTCCTATTGAATTTCAATCAGTATTTTCACTTCTTCTTGGTGTTCTTATGATGTTCTTGTGTTTCCTTTGAAGTTTGGTACTGTTCTTGAATTACCCATTCATATTCCATTGTTATCTTACACTACAAGTTACCTATTCATGTGTTTTTAGTATGAACCTTTGTTTTCTTGAGTAGAAACTCTATTAATTGCTCTTTAGAATTTTGATCCTAATTCTTGAAAGTGTCATGAATACAATGAAATCTATATCAACTCAACCCAAACCAAGAAAGGTTCATAAGAGACTCACATCACAACACAAGTAAAGAAAGACATTGCTGAATTAATATGTTTGTATAATCAATTTTTGAAAAATAAATTTGACTCTTTTTCATCTATGAATAGACCTTGTAAGAAAATCTCTTTTGTTGGTTCCATTGTGTGCACCTCTAAACAAATATCCTACCCTTATTTCTCATTCACCATCTTTGGTGTAATGTTCTCAACCTCCTATGGATCCTACAGTACACATTTCTATTAAAAATACTTCTTTTGTTTCTCCACCTTTTATACCTTATGAAAGTCTTTTTTAGGAGAAATATTTCATGGTCAACTACAAGAAAATAATTTATTAGAAACCAATTTTAGAGACAAAAAATAATTAGTTGCTATAGTGACCAAATGAGAGACCATTTTGGAGACTAAAAAAATTTTTGGTTTCTAAATTAGTTTCTATTATTGTTAAATGGTTTCTAAATTGGTATCTAATTAGCTACCAATGTTTTTGCTACCAAATTTAGAATCTAAATAATTGGTAGTTAAAACCTTGGTTACTAATTAGATACCAATTTAAAAACCATTTAACAATAATAGAAACTAATTTAGAAACCAAAAATTCTTTTAGTCTCCAAAATGGTCTCTAATTTGGTCACTATAACAACTAATTATTTTTGGTCTCTAAAATTAGTTTCTATTTAATGATTTTCTTGTAGTGGTCAGAAGACTACTTGGTAACCATTCTAGTAATTTGGAACAATCACAAAAGAGAATTTATTCCACACAAGATGCAAAGTTTTAGAATAAACATGTTCTTTAATTGTGGAT
Organism: Phaseolus lunatus; assembly: GCA_013389735.1. NCBI lineage: Eukaryota > Viridiplantae > Streptophyta > Magnoliopsida > Fabales > Fabaceae > Phaseolus > Phaseolus lunatus. The sequence continues at coordinate 269,387 of JAAFYQ010000152.1, read as the reverse complement.
AGTGGATCCTGTTGTAGTGAAAGATTGGTCCTCAAGTTAAATCTTCCTACCGCACCCCATCCAAAACCTTATTACAATGGATTCAAGAGAATGGTGGTATTGTTATGACTTCATAGGGTTATCCATGAAGGTCTGTCCAATAAAATTATTTTTCATCACTTAGGAAAAAAGATCATTCTTTATCATTTAACACATGCACAAGTTAGATAGGATCAAATTTATCTACAAACAATCTTTGACCAAGAAAAACAACAAAATTATTTTTCTTCGAAAATCAAAAGAAGAAGGATGATATACTTCCCTTAAGAGATGGCAAGAGTCAATAACTTATTTCTCCTTCTCCATCTTTTGTTGAGTCTCCTCTCAATTCTCTTTATCATGATACTACCCTAGTTTTGATTCTTCTCCCTACTCTCAATCCTTTCCAACTCATGATAGTCCAAGTCTAGTAAATATTCTTTCTTCCTTAGCCACTAACACTTTATTATATTCTAATAAATATTCTTCTTCTTGTAGTGTGAAATGATGAAGCCCTGAGAGATAGAGAACACACTGAGCTAGCCCAACCTTCTAGAAGGATGGCTAGGAGCATGACACAAGACATAGGGCTAGGTCAAGATCAATCCATAGCTAATGCCTCAGAGCCTATCCTTCCTCAGATGACCACCAAGAGCAGAGCCCACAAGATGGGAGCTAAACACCAGCTAATCTCTTAATTTTAATTTCAATAGATTAGGGTGTATATAGCATAATATGGGGTGTACTTAGTAAATTACAAATAGAATAGTAAACTAAAGTAGGGTGTACTTAGTAAATTAGGCTTGTGCCAAGCCCACCTTTCATGACATGTGCACCTAGGTTCAGGATTTCTTTGACCTACCTTCTAGAAGGTTTCTCACAAATGACACCCTTACGCCTCTCACTCTTGCTCCCCAAGTCACTCTCCCCTATATAAAGGGTGCCTTGCCTCATGTATTTTTACATTGAATTTTGAAATAGAACAGAAACTCTACAGGAGTGTTTAGTGAGACTTGAGTGTTTGTGCACTTTAAGTGGTGGCTCTTCACCACTAATCTTGGAGTCTTCCACCATTCCAAGTGACGTGATTCATTGCATTTCTCCATAAGCTTTCTTCATCCCTTCATCCTTTTCATTCTTATTTACGCCACTTTCCATTCCATTTTATGTCTTTATATACTCTTTAATTTCGGCCTTTACATTTTTTTTCTTTATCTTGTTCATTGTCTTAATTCCGCACCTCATCATCATCTTCACCATATAATTGTATTTTATCTTTGGTCTCTAGAAGTGAACCTTCACACTTACTTAACCACTTGGTTAAGTTCGTGTCCAGTGGGAATCTTCTTTGGGTTTCTCACCATATTCTGCTTAAAGCAAAAAATTCATAAACAAAGTGATACAAACCACAACAACTAGCAAATGACTAATGTAAGGACCTGGAAAATTAAATTGGAATAAAAGTGGTATATTTAAATAATTTCGGAAGGTGTCATTATCTAAAATACAAAGTTGGTAAATGAAGTTTCGTAGTGGCAGACATCGGACGTCGCCCTTGACCTGGGACATGATCGCCTGTCGAGTAGGTTGTACATGATCACCGAAAATGCACGTAGTAGGTGATCACCATCCTGGATCAACCAGAGTGGGTTTCAACAGCCACGCGTATCAAGGTGTGGGTTAAACCTTAGATGCGCTGTGCATGCGAACTCTATGCTTGAGCGAAAGAGATCACCCTTAGTGTAGCATGCATGGAAGAACGAGGAGAAGTGCTGATCTACTCTTGGAAATATGAAGCCACCAACGTCACCGAGTCATGTGGAGAAGATACCTTAGACGTAACATAGTGGAATGAAGGACCTCAAGGAAGGCGTGGCGATGTGTCATCGAGCATCGCCAGGGCGCAAGGCATGCAGGATCGCCTGGGCGCGAGGGGCATGCGGGCATCATCAGGGGGAGAGGTCATCGGTTGTTAACCTTCGCGCGAGAGGTCATCGGTTGTTAGCCTTCGCGCGAGAGGTCATCGGTTGTTAGCCTTCGCGCGAGAGGTCATCGGTTGTTAGCCTTCGCGCGAGAGGTCATCGGTTGTTAGCCTTCGCGCGAGAGGTCATCGGTGGATAGTCTTCGCGCCTGTGGTCATCGGTGAAAAGGTCATCGCGCTACGTTAAGTTATACACAGAGAACGTGGGACCCAGACATCCAGCATGAGACGTTCTGCATGCGCGCCACGTAGACAAAAGAGTGGTTCAGAATAATGACCTCAGAGTGTTAGCCTGCGCAGAGGCACGCTTAGGTGTACTGTTCAGCGAAGCGTACACGCAAACTCCCTGCAGAGTGGGTGGTGGCAGCGGTTTTTGTGGAGAAGTCAGCTTAAGATGCAAAAACCCATTTCTGAGGGAGAAGGAAAGAAACGTTGCGGTGGTTCCAGAGCTAAAGGGTGCGTTTATCTCCCTTCTCCTCCATTCTCTCCTTCGCACTGCGATTCTAGTACACCTTCACGCGGGAATACGACGAGCGACAGCCACCATTGGAGCACTTGGGTGGTTCTCTGCAAGCTCTTCAAAACCAGACACAAGAACAGAGCCAAGGTATTCTGCAAGCTTCGTTGGATTTCGAAGCTCCTGGTGGTTGCGCAAGTCCAGGTAAGGGAAGCTAGCCCTCTTTTTCCATACAAGCCACAGTGTAGCTATCTCTGAAGTGAGGGCGACGTGGTCGCCACTTCTGTTTTCATCTGCGTAAAATGCTCTGTTTGTGTGCTTGGGCGACGTGGTCGCCGGTTTTTAAACATAGCCTTTGAAATACCATGTTTTTGAACTAGATCGCCGGTTTTGGCGCTGTTTTACGAAATCTCTGTTTTTGATGTTATTTTGAAACTACTTGAGATTTACATGAGATATTCGAAGATCTGAAGCTTTGAAATGTTTGTGGATGTGATTTGAATCATTTACTTGAATGGTAGGATGTGTTTGAATGCTGTGAATGTGGGATCGAGGCATAGTATTTTCAGGAAAGGAAATACCGTGTAAGATCTGTATAGGTGTATTGACTAGGGGCTTGTCTAGAAGGAGATATCCTGACTCTGCTGAGATAATGAAATCACGTAGATGAAGTTATTCAGTTGGTGAGAGTCGAAGGAGGTTCGTATGAATGGGCGAGTTGTTCAAATGGGAACGAGCTCGGCCTGTTATACGAATTAACCTTGTCATACCGAGAGAATGGTAACAATGAGATGGTATATGCGCATGCTGTGTGGATTCACAGTGGTAGGTATGACAGGTGCAAATCTCTGGGCCTGAGTCAACACACGAGTCAAATTGGAAGTAGTGTCATGTGTCTATGCATGGTGGGTCAGTGGAAAGTCTGACATGTGAAATGAGAAACTGGAATATTGATAGACACTTGATGCTGTGTTGTGAAATGGAATGACTATGGGAAATGTAGTGAATTTGTGATTTTGGGCGATCAGCTGAATGCTAATTGTAGTTCTACGTTTTACATGGATAATTTGGAACTTGGTTTACTTTGATTGTCATGTTCATGATTTAAACTCTATTTAAAGATATCTAGCTTACCCTTTATTTTGTATTGCTCTGTGGCTGTTTTCTATTAAAAAACTGTGATGATCGTGTCTTTTACACGGGAGCAGATGATCTTCCAGGGAGTAGAGCTCCTCAGTGAGTGGTCGCCGGAAGGAGATCGCCTATCTCCGTCTCTATCGGGTGATCGCCGGTTTATGCCTCCATCGGGTGATCGCCGGTTTTCGTGTCCTGATAGAAGATCGCCCGTTTTGAGGTCTTCTGTTAGAGATCGCCGTTTTAAAGTTGGAGATCGCCGTTTTCTTTTGAGACCGCCTGTCTTACTGCATTTCTTTTAATTTCGTAAAATCTTGCAAACATTTGATTTGGTTATGTATTAAACTCCCTAAGAGGAGTAACTTCATTTCTGATATATATATATATATACATTTTATTTTGCACTCTTCAATATTATTTGATTACACTTAATTTCAATTATACATGGAGGTATGTATTATTTTGGCGGGATGTTACATTAATGGTATCAGAGCAGTTCGTCCTTAGGATGACCTGAGGGCTGTGGATCCATTGTGTTTCTTCTGCTCATAAAAGTTATTTGAGTTTTTAAATAACAACTATAGTGAAAGGTTTTCAAACGTTTTGTATTGAAAAGTTTGTGTGTACTTCTGTGCTTTAGTGAATGTATGCTCAAATTGAAAATCTTGGTATCAAGAATGAGAAGATCCTGATAAAGGAATGAGGGTGCACACTCATAACTGGATCAAGATAATTCTTAATCTTAATTCCAAAGGTTTGATATTTAGCCTACATTGAATTCTGGTGTGATTTTCGAGTGTTCTTGATTTTGACTGAAGTGGTAGTTTGGATTGATGTTTGCACACCAGTAACTGATCTGGTGTTTTATTTGAAGTTGTAAATGTTATAACTCTGTTGTTGAGCTCAAATTCCTAATGATTTTGAGATGCTGACCTTTGTAAGGTCTAGCTGTTACCCCCTTGAATGAATTGATTTCTTATCGATCTCATTCTTTTAGTTGTAGGGAAATATAGGAATCTTATAGTTTCAAAATCTGAAAACGAAGGAGATGGTACGTAGACCTTCTACCCCTCCCCAACCTTCTTCAGAGATGGGTCAGATCGCCAGGGCCATGGAGGTGATGGCAACTGTCATCCAACAGCAGAATACGGTAATGGTTCAGATTCATCAAACTGTAATGAATCATTTAGAAACTGCTGGATCGGCTGCAACAGCTTTCCATGTCAATCAGCCTCGGGAGCAGATGGGGATGACCGAGTTCATGAGGCACAACCCAACCCAGTTCCGTGGGAACGTTTCTCCGAACCAACCAGATCAGGGGATCAGAGAGTTCCATGCCTTAGTGGAGAAGGCAAAGAGGGTGGAGACCCTGGAGAGGGGTGGTTCCAGGGTAATCAGATCACACCCAGGGGGTCCTTCCAGTGGGAAGGCGAAGGTGCAGCACCCACACAGCAAGCCATATGTGAGATCTCCACCACATCGGGTGGGAACAGCTTCGTCCCAATTTCAGCAACAACAAACATGGAGACCCAGGTGTTTCACATGCCAAGAGATAGGGCACCTTTCTAGAGATTGTCCCAACAGAAAAAGGATGACTCAACCCGTTAATTCACAGCAGTTGAGGAACGAAGGCAGCAGACCTCAGACAGGAGGGAGAGTGTTTGCCATGTCTGGAGCGGAAGCCTCTCAATCAGGTAATCTAGTACAAGATACTTGTTTATAGCTGATAGATACGTTATAGTTTTGTTTGATTCTGGAGAGACACACTCTTTTGTGTCAAATCGGTGTGCAACCGAGCTTGGGCCATATAGTGGAGGAGCTGTCGTTTGAACGATTGGCCTCTGCACCTGCTTCAAAAACAGGTTTTGACCTCCCTAGGTTGCTCTGAATGCCCAGTGGTAGTAGATGGAATGAAAGGAACAAGTGTGAGTTAGATTTGGTAGTACCAAGGTTTAGTCCCAGTTACGTATAAGTCATGGAGAGTAAATAAGCAAGAGGCTGGGGGTTTAAAGCTTAAGCATGTGTAACCATGGGAAGTACCAGAGTTAAATTCCAAGGAAGGAATTTTCTTTTGAAGCGTAGAAGATGCTCATGCCAATGAAACAGCATGAGATGGTTCTAGCTTAGGCTTCACGCAGAATGGATGCTGTTTGGCTGACCGGGATTTGAAAGAGGATTATGGAAATGGTGGGTTGAGATAAAAGGCTTCCGAAAATGTAAGCCTCCGAAGTTTTTGGCAAATAAGATGTAGATCGACCTGTGAATGTAGAAGGGAAGGAGGATATGGCTGTGGATAAAAATGAGGGTAGGCCGTGTTATGATGATGTTGAGTCTTTCTAGAGATGTAGTAAATTTCAGAATGATGGGTGTGGAAGGGATTGTGAGTGGAAATAGCCTGTGGTATCTGGGACAGAAGGAGAATAGAGTTATCCTTAGGCAAGAGATTCTGGAGGCAGAGGTGCGTTCGTTCTCGTATGCCTTCTGGGTAGGCACCTGAAACCGACATCAATGCATCCAACGTATACATTGAAGAAGAAGGTCGTAATGGGAACAGGAAGTCGAGTTGGCAAAAGGGGTCATAATAATAATTTGGAAGGTAACAGCAACAGAAACCTTGTCTTTGTAAGGTACAGAATTATGCAGCGGAGTAATGAATAAAAAGTGTCCCTTTTGGGAGCGTGGGAATTTGATCAGCAGTTGAGAAGTCGGTGAATGATTTGATCAAGATGCAGGAGTTGATTCCTAGAAGGACACTTCGGACCCTAGTTTGAGTTCGCTAGGGGGTGGCATGAGTTGTGGACAGCTGTCCCCTTTCCTCCCAATGAAGGGATCTTGCCCGCTTTCTCTAAAGGGGCTAGTCCTGGTTACGTTAAGGACCTAGTTCTAGACTTGTTCAACAAAGTCTTCAAGGTTGGAAGTAGAGTGTGAATGCTGGAGTTGGCACTCTATGGGGCAGCATATCCCATGTACAGGGATGTAAAATGGATTTTGATGAAGTATTGAGGTAGGAAGAGTTGGTTCAATAGATCACCGAGAGGGTGAATCTGATACAGGACAGAATAAAAGTTTCTTAAGGTCAGCAAATGTCCTAGGCAGAGCAGAGGAGAAGACCTTTGGAGGTTGCTGCTGGGGTCATGTCTTTATGAAGGGGGACACCAGCCAAGGGGGTAGGGTAGGCGACCAGATCAAAGAAGCTGTCCCCTAAGTTTGTTGGGCCATATCGGATCTTAAGGAGGATAAGTCTAGTGGCTTATGAGATCGCCCCACCTCCCCAATTAGCAAGTCTACATAATGTATTCCACGTATCATAGCTAAGGAAGTCCCTTGCAGACCCTACTCACGTGTTGGGAGTGGACAACGTGAAGATCGGGTGATTCACCATGGGAATTTGAAGAAACCATGAGAGAAGCATATCCTTACCTCCTTCCTTGTAACCCAATTTTCGAGGACGAAAATTTTTCTTGATGGGGAGAATGTAAGGACCTGGAAAATTAAATTGGAATAAAAGTGGTATATTTAAATAATTTCGGAAGGTGTCATTATCTAAAATACAAAGTTGGTAAATGAAGTTTCGTAGTGGCAGACATCGGACGTCGCCCTTGACCTGGGACATGATCGCCTGTCGAGTAGGTTGTACATGATCACCGAAAATGCACGTAGTAGGTGATCACCATCCTGGATCAACCAGAGTGGGTTTCAACAGCCACGCGTATCAAGGTGTGGGTTAAACCTTAGATGCGCTGTGCATGCGAACTCTATGCTTGAGCGAAAGAGATCACCCTTAGTGTAGCATGCATGGAAGAACGAGGAGAAGTGCTGATCTACTCTTGGAAATATGAAGCCACCGACGTCACCGAGTCATGTGGAGAAGATACCTTAGACGTAACATAGTGGAATGAAGGACCTCAAGGAAGGCGTGGCGATGTGTCATCGAGCATCGCCAGGGCGCAAGGCATGCAGGATCGCCTGGGCGCGAGGGGCATGCGGGCATCATCAGGGGGAGAGGTCATCGGTTGTTAACCTTCGCGCGAGAGGTCATCGGTTGTTAGCCTTCGCGCGAGAGGTCATCGGTTGTTAGCCTTCGCGCGAGAGGTCATCGGTTGTTAGCCTTCGCGCGAGAGGTCATCGGTTGTTAGCCTTCGCGCGAGAGGTCATCGGTGGATAGTCTTCGCGCCTGTGGTCATCGGTGAAAAGGTCATCGCGCTACGTTAAGTTATACACAGAGAACGTGGGACCCAGACATCCAGCATGAGACGTTCTGCATGCGCGCCACGTAGACAAAAGAGTGGTTCAGAATAATGACCTCAGAGTGTTAGCCTGCGCAGAGGCACGCTTAGGTGTACTGTTCAGCGAAGCGTACACGCAAACTCCCTGCAGAGTGGGTGGTGGCAGCGGTTTTTGTGGAGAAGTCAGCTTAAGATGCAAAAACCCATTTCTGAGGGAGAAGGAAAGAAACGTTGCGGTGGTTCCAGAGCTAAAGGGTGCATTTATCTCCCTTCTCCTCCATTCTCTCCTTCGCACTGCGATTCTAGTACACCTTCACGCGGGAATACGACGAGCGACAGCCACCATTGGAGCACTTGGGTGGTTCTCTGCAAGCTCTTCAAAACCAGACACAAGAACAGAGCCAAGGTATTCTGCAAGCTTCGTTGGATTTCGAAGCTCCTGGTGGTTGCGCAAGTCCAGGTAAGGGAAGCTAGCCCTCTTTTTCCATACAAGCCACAGTATAGCTATCTCTGAAGTGAGGGCGACGTGGTCGCCACTTCTGTTTTCATCTGCGTAAAATGCTCTGTTTGTGTGCTTGGGCGACGTGGTCGCCGGTTTTTAAACATAGCCTTTGAAATACCATGTTTTTGAACTAGATCGCCGGTTTTGGCGCTGTTTTACGAAATCTCTGTTTTTGATGTTATTTTGAAACTACTTGAGATTTACATGAGATATTCGAAGATCTGAAGCTTTGAAATGTTTGTGGATGTGATTTGAATCATTTACTTGAATGGTAGGATGTGTTTGAATGCTGTGAATGTGGGATCGAGGCATAGTATTTTCAGGAAAGGAAATACCGTGTAAGATCTGTATAGGTGTATTGACTAGGGGCTTGTCTAGAAGGAGATATCCTGACTCTGCTGAGATAATGAAATCACGTAGATGAAGTTATTCAGTTGGTGAGAGTCGAAGGAGGTTCGTATGAATGGGCGAGTTGTTCAAATGGGAACGAGCTCGGCCTGTTATACGAATTAACCTTGTCATACCGAGAGAATGGTAACAATGAGATGGTATATGCGCATGCTGTGTGGATTCACAGTGGTAGGTATGACAGGTGCAAATCTCTGGGCCTGAGTCAACACACGAGTCAAATTGGAAGTAGTGTCATGTGTCTATGCATGGTGGGTCAGTGGAAAGTCTGACATGTGAAATGAGAAACTGGAATATTGATAGACACTTGATGCTGTGTTGTGAAATGGAATGACTATGGGAAATGTAGTGAATTTGTGATTTTGGGCGATCAGCTGAATGCTAATTGTAGTTCTACGTTTTACATGGATAATTTGGAACTTGGTTTACTTTGATTGTCATGTTCATGATTTAAACTCTATTTAAAGATATCTAGCTTACCCTTTATTTTGTATTGCTCTGTGGCTGTTTTCTATTAAAAAACTGTGATGATCGTGTCTTTTACACGGGAGCAGATGATCTTCCAGGGAGTAGAGCTCCTCAGTGAGTGGTCGCCGGAAGGAGATCGCCTATCTCCGTCTCTATCGGGTGATCGCCGGTTTATGCCTCCATCGGGTGATCGCCGGTTTTCGTGTCCTGATAGAAGATCGCCCGTTTTGAGGTCTTCTGTTAGAGATCGCCGTTTTAAAGTTGGAGATCGCCGTTTTCTTTTGAGACCGCCTGTCTTACTGCATTTCTTTTAATTTCGTAAAATCTTGCAAACATTTGATTTGGTTATGTATTAAACTCCCTAAGAGGAGTAACTTCATTTCTGATATATATATATATACATTTTATTTTGCACTCTTCAATATTATTTGATTACACTTAATTTCAATTATACATGGAGGTATGTATTATTTTGGCGGGATGTTACAACTAAGGACCAACATAAGAAGAACAAGATATAAACCAAAATATCAGAAGTTTTTCTTTCTTGTCTTTCCATAAGAGAAATTATGTTTGTAAATAATTTGGACTCACTTTGGGTGTCCAAATAGAAAAATAGGCTATAGTAGGTTCACATAGCATAAAAGGGAGTGTACTTGGCGAAATGGGTTTGTGTCAAGGCCACTTTTTCAAGACAAGGCACATAGGATTAGGAAGGTTGCCCTACCTTCTAGAAGACCTAGCTAAGGGGTGGTTTTGACCATGGTCAACCCCCCTTGGTTGCCGCTCTCTCTCTTTCCCTTTTACCTTTCCCCATCTTTCCCACTAAGGCACCAATTCCTATAAATAGGGTGCCTTGCCTCATTATTCACACATTGAAATTTTAAGTAAATAAAATCTGCTTGAGTGAATTTGTGAGTCTGAGTACTCTGAGTTATCTGGGTCTTATCTTGCATGGGTATTATCTCAAGTGGAAACTCTAACATCACTCATCTTGGAGTCTTTATGCTCCAAGTGGCGTGACTTCCTTTATAAATCCATAAGCTCTCTTCATCTCTTCCCCTTTTTAATTTCCTTTTTGCATTTCTATTCCCTTCCTAAAAAAATTTCATTCATGTTTGTCTTTAATTTGTTGTTTCTCTTTCTCTTGTTATCTTAATTTCCGCCCCTTTTTGCATCATCCACACCATATACTTGTGTTTTTCTCTTTGCCCTTCTGAAGTGAACCTTCACACTTACTTAATCACTTGGTTAAGTTCGTGTCCAGTGGGAATTTTCTTAGGGTTCTCACCTTAAATTGCTAAATCCAAAAATCCTAACAAAAGTGAAACCTTTAAAATGTGCAATCTAAAATCGACTCACATCACAAAGTGCAACCCATAAAATGTGCAATCTTAAAATCAATCCACATCAGGAAAAGTCTAGTAGACATAATATACCATCTCGTTCTCCATATCTTAAAAATAGTTTATTCTTAGATAAAGAAAATAGTCCACCAATTTGTTTTCCCTAAACATGCAAAATAAGGTATCCTTTGAACTTTTATGATCATGTTGAGGAAGACCAATTTTTTAAAATGAAAAATTATTTTTAATAGATCACAATGATAAAAGTTTAATTGATACTCAATATTCTTCCCATGAAGAAGAAATTTTCGAATACAAAGTTTTGGAATCTAAAGAAGAAAAAGACCTAAAAGAAAATTCTTTGACTGGAGTTGTACTGGATTTGCTACATACTCCTATAGAAATAAATCTTGTAAAGAGTTGCTTGTAATAAAACAACAAGATCAAAATATTAGGCAACTTCATAAGGTACGAAAACAGAAAACTGAAAATAAAAATAAAAGTACTTCTTGGGTCCATGTTGTTTATGTATCAGGTGAAGGGTACATAAACCTTGGAAGCAATGTCCTTTATTCTACTCTTATTTTTAATTTTTCTGAACAAATATCACGTGTTTTACTATTTGATTGTCTTTACAGGTTGATCTTCAATCTTAGAGGAGGATAATCATAAATCACACTAATAAGGTGGCACCCCAAGCAAGATTTGAGGACAAATACTTTTCGAAGGGGGGCAACCTGATGGAGGACTATCATCACTTCCCAAGCCACAGGCATAACTAAGAGCATATACTAGTTTCAACATGTACAAAATAAATCTTTTCCTTAACTTGTACAAAAATTTAAAAAGTAAAGTAGACAACTTTTAGGCCTTGTATTTCTAGACTATTTATAGAGTAGGAAAAAATAACTCAAAGATACTCTAGAAAACTTCACTTAACACTCAAGCAAAGGTTTCTAGAAGCTTTCTCTTAAGCATGAATGATCACCTTCAAGCTCCTAACCTTCACAATAGTTAAGTTAGATTAACTAAGGTTAATGTATCTTAAAGGACATGCCTACTTCACATGTAGAGCCTATAAATAAGTGGCTCATGCATTGTAAATTCAGATTTGTATGTTAATGAATTGTGTTTTTGAATTTTCACCAATTTGGATGTAGCCTCTTCCTTGACCTTGCACCAAACAACACACCACTTGTTCATCATTTCTCTTCCATTCGGTGCTTCAATTCCTCACTTCTGTTGAACCAAGTGGTGTTCAATGTTTTGAAGAATCCAAATCCTTTGAAGGATGTTGAAGCCTCTGCTTTGCTTGATGCTGCTGTGCTGGTTTATAGTTTTGTTCTGGGGTAGTTTAATGTTGTAATCCACCCTTAGATTAAATCTCAAAGCAATTAGCATCTCAATTTTTAACAAAGCAAAATGTTTTTTAAGCTAAGTTGAAACAACCGATTGTTCTGTCAAAACAACCGATTGTTTACACTTAGGTGTTTTGAGAAAGTTTGAAAACTGTTTTTGAATGGTGAAATCTGTTAAGTAACAAAACAACCGATTGATTCGAGGAAACAATCGATTGTTTGTTTTGGAACCATAACAGAAAAACTGTTTTTCTTTGACTGAGCTTTAAATGCTTTAAAACTGAATACGCTCCAGTCATTAAATGCTTTGACCAATCTTTTTAAAGCAATTAAGAGTTTGTTAAGATTTGATAACAAACTATATCTTGGTATAAATTTAGAAAAACTGTTTTAAGCAAAGAGAATCTTTTTACAAAGTTTTACTAAGAGAGTTTTTCATAGAGTTGAGATTGCTTAAGAGTTTTGTGATTGATCAAGGTGCTGGAATAGGATTCTACTTGTATTGATTTCAGATATTCATCTGTAACAAGTGTAATCTTTGTAAACTGCTGAAACAATTTGTCTGTGTTTTTGCTGAGATTGGCTGTGTGTTCTTGAGGTGTTCAAGATCAGCAATCTTAGTGTTGGCCAAGGAGAGTGTGTTTCTTGAGGTTTTCAAGGTCATTCTCTTGGTTGTTGTGTAATTGATCAAGGTGTGATTGCTTAGTGGATTTCCTCAGGGTTTCTGAGAAGACTGGATGTAGCTCTGGATTGGAGTGAACCAGTATAAACAATTGTGTACAATCTTTCTATCCCTATCTCTTTAAATTCAGTTTGTTTATTGTTTGCTGGTATAAACAACCGATTGTTTCGAAGAAACAACCGATTGTTTTTTCTAGTGTTAAAGTCTTGCTTGCTATTTTAGCTAACTAAATTGCTGAATCATTTGGTTTCTGAAATAAATTCATTCTAGCTCTGAAAAGTTTGCGAAAACCCCTGTAAACAATTCACCCCCCTCTAGTTTAAAGCCATCTTTTCTAACAACTTCTTCCGCTGTCTTCAATCATTTTCCAAACACAAGCTAGAACGAATTGCATCAATCACTCTTGGGGCTTAACAGTAAAACCCCTCAGTCCACATGACTTTTGCTCCCTTAGTCCACACAACTCTTGCTCCCTCAGTCCATACAAGTCTTGCTCCCTATATTCACACGACTCTTCCTTCCTCAATCCACACCACTCTTACTCTCTCACTCCACATGACTCATGCTCCTTTAGTCCATACTACTCTTGCTCCTTCAATCCACACTAGCTCAAATCATCAGTGATATCTCAATCCATCCCACTGTCATCAGTATGATCTTCCTGACGAGGAAGTATAGCGTGATGCTAATGGAAAGGTAATTCAACCAATGGGTAAAGGGTATGCAAAAAATTTTGTTCATATTTAATTTTATGGTTAAAATGAGATGCTTAAAATATTCATTTATATGTTATGTAGATGGACACCTAATCATTATGATATTAAGGCAATTGGCCATGCAATTAAGTCACAATTCAGAGCTCCCTACCACCATTATGAAGCCATAGGGGAGGATGCACAACATAGATGGTGGACTAAATTTAACGTCAATTTTATTATTAATTACAATAAATTACAATTTATTCATGCTTTAATATTGTCATATTAACATAATTGTTCTTCATTTTTTTAGACTAGAGTGACTTGGGCCCCTCATGATGAGTGGCATAAGAAGGATTTACGAGTCAAAAGTCAGGAAACACCTCTGTGACATGCTTAGTAAAGCTCGGGTCAAGGACTGTAGACCTACTTGGATAGGAGAAGAAGCATGGGGTCAACTTTTGAACTATTGGGATAGCCAAAAGTTCTAAGACAAATCATCCTAGAACAAACTCAACCAGTCTTCAGTTAAAAGTGGATCGTTGTACTCTAGTGATCGAAAATCACACTTGGATATTGCATTAGGTATGGTTAATATTACTTATTCCTTATGTGTACAAAATTCTAGTATTGATCATGATGATCAACTAACAGAGAACACACAAGTTAAACAAAAAATCATAGAAGCAAATGCAAAAGTAGACATCGCTGATCAAAGGAGTGCACAGTTGGAAGATATAATGAGGGTGAAACAACAATTAGCTATGATGATGAAAAGACATGTTGTGGACACTTTAATAAGTACCAGTCAGGTCCACCCCCACTATCCTGAAGACTGTGATGATCACCCTGTTCCTTGACTACCACTTCTACTGTAAGTTAAATTGCTTGCTCATTATGTTCTACATTTCTATTTCCTTGAATTTATCTAAAAATATACCTTTTACTTCATTTTAGTTATTGTTATTTTTTTTATAGGTACTTTCCACTGTTCCCATTGCTTACTCACTCTTATGCTTTGGGAACCACCATATGTGTTAAATTGAAGACCTTTTTCATAACTATGTAATATTGACACAACATTCTCGGTTATCACATTCACTTGACTCCTGTTACATTTTAAACCATACTTCTCATGTTTGGTAATTTTAATTTTTATATGTTGTTTTCAGATTAATTTATGAAATTCAATTGAACTTTTATTTCCATTTCATATTTGTAAATGATGGATGGATGATATATGGATGTGGATTTGGATGATATTTGTAAATACTGGATGGATGAAAATGAAAATGAAGGTTATTCTGGAAATTTGTAGTTTTTTTTTTTTTATATTATGCATGGACTTGGCGAGGGCCAAGCCCCAACCAAGCCTTTCACCGGGCTACTCTACGCCCTCGCATTATGCTCCTAAATTTAAAATAGCTAGGGTTTAACCCTATCTAAGTCAAAGTTAGCTAGGGCTCAGTCGTCACTAGTTTGTTTTTTTTCTCTAGCTAGGGCTTGGCCTTTGCAGGCTCATACTAAGTTAGGGTTTAGCTAGGGCTTGGCCCTCTCATGCTCATAGTGAGTTAGGGTTTAACAAGGGTTTGGCCCCTATCTACATTATATTATGTGATGGCTTAGCCCTCTTCAGTTTAGGACTGAAACTTCCACGTCATCTTTAGCTAGGGCTTGACCCTCGCTTTTAGCTTTGGCGTAAGCGTTTTGTTCTATGCTCATCGCTTTGTGACGTAAGTTGATTTTATATTCATTTGATTTGTAACACTTTATTAAGAATTAGTTAAAGATTCTTAGAGCAATTATGGTGAGTCACCTAGAGAAAATCCCCACTAGACATTAACTTAGCAAGTGCTAAGTAGATGTGAAGGTTCATTTCTAAAGGTCCAAGAGAAAAACACATGTTTAAGTGACTTTTATGAATGATATGGATTAAAACTAAAGGGTATATGTATGAAGAACACAATAAAAGTATAAGAACACAAGATTAAAAGTAGAAAATCAACAAGAATTGAAACTAACAATAGAACACAACAAGAACACAACCTACTAATGGAAATTCAAGAACTCAACATAGAAATGGGTAAAGGTGGAAACCGAACCAAATACAGCAAGATATAACATGTTTGAACCAATTAAAATGAGAAACAAATACAGCAAATGAAAGAGGACATCACAAGGAAGAGATTGAACCGAATAGAATTGAAAACAAACAAGTAGAACAAAAATGGGTATTTTTGGAAGATGAATAGAAATGACTTATGTGGTTGTAGTCTTTTGGAGATGTGCTTCACACCACTTGGAGGGTGGTTCTTTCAAGATGAGTGGGAGGTGCAGCCACTTGAGAGTCTCCAAAGCTCACAAGATAAGACATGGAGAAGAAGAAGAGACAAGTCTCACACAACTCTCTCACAATTTCAAGATAGTTTCTTTACTTCAACTTTCAACTTATGATACAAGGTACCATGCACCTCTATTTATAATGGAGAAGCACGGTCATTTACAAGGGAGGAAGGAGTTGGAAGAGTCACTCTTCTAGTTCCTTCTCAAAATTAGCGCCTAAGAGAAAGGAAGAGGCACTCTTCTAGCTTTTTCCTAAAATTTCCAACTAAGATGCCCTACATGAGAGGTGTCTTTTGGTTTTCCTCTTTTGGCATTGTCCTAAGACTATTTCTATATTATTTACAAATATTTACAAATGTTTATATAAGGGTAATTACAAAGAGTGATAACATTTGATGCTCTTTACCCAAAACTTTAGCCTTGCTCCTTGTAATCCTTTGAGGTATGAAGAATGTTGAGCTAATTTGTCCTTGAGCTTCTTGGGCTTGGGCCTCTTCTTCCTCTTCTATTTGATCTCCATAACTTTGGCTCTGATTAGAATCAAGCCTTGTGATTCATTTTGTTGAGTGTTTTTGGTAGGCTGAGTGAGTCATACATTCTTGAAAAAAAATTCACTTTGTGTAAAGGACTCAATGCATGATTTCTTAGCCTAGGTCTTTATTACCATTTTTATCTGATGCCAAGGCTTCTTAGCACTTTCTTCTTCATTGTTTTTCAATTCCCTTTTTTTGTCTTCTTCTTGTCTCCTAATATTTTTGAAACAAATAAACAAACAAACATAAATTATAAAAATATTGGGTTGCATCCCAATAATTGCTCTTTTTACATCATTAACTAGACACACTTTTTGTTCTTAGGGAGAGATAAAAGCCAATATGTTATTTTGAAGCAAGTCCCTTGAGGTTGTGGTTGATGATGATTGTTCCAAAGATGTAGTATCAAAACCTCATTTTACATTTGTAATTTCACCTTTCCTTTTTCCATATCTATCATCTCCTTGTTGATGTTAGGAAAGGTGTCCCTAAGATCAAAGGGACTTCCTTGCATTCTTCTATGTCCATGACCACAAAATTTGTAGAGAATGTAAATTTATCAACTTCTACTAACATGTCTTCAATGATTCCCAATGGTTTTCGTACACTCCTATTTTCCATTCCCAAGGTCATGCTAGTGGGCTTCAAGGTCATTTTTCCCAATTTCTTCATGAGAGAGAGGGGTATTAGATTAATATTGGCCCCTATGTCAAGTAATGCATTTTGTACCTAAAGGTTTCCTAGAGTCACTGAGATTGTGAAGCTTCTATGACCCTTTCCCTTCCTTGGTAGGGCTTGTATCTTTTCATTATGGTCCTCCCTTGTATCTCCCGCTCTTATTTTTATTTTTAATTTTTTTCTCAAATAAAACCTTCTCCCTCATGATTAAATAGCTGGAGTTTTGTCCCTCAATTTCCATACCCCTAGGTCCTAGGACATTATTGTTGTTTGGGGTTTACTTGTGTGTTGGTCGTAAATCCTTTATCTTGATGTTCTGATAATTGCTTGGCCAATTGCCCAATCTGTGTTCCCAAGTTCTTGATGGAAGCTTCAGTATTTTTCTGATTAACCAAGGAGGTTTGCATGAATTTATCTAGCATATCCTCTAGCATTGACGTTCTATCGTGAAATAAAGAGTAACATGGTTGTTGATGTGGCTGGTAGGATTAGGTGTTGTTTGAGGAAAATTGTATTTCCTTCCATAGTTTTGATTAGGGTTATTCCTCTAGGCTCGCTTCCTTGATTGTTCAGATACTGAACTTCTTTTGATATAGTGGGGTCAGAGGAATTTGGGAATTAATTTTGCCCTAAGTTATCACATGTCCTTGGCAGATTAGAATGTTAGGGGTGGTTGATGGCATGTAATTTTTAAGGAAGATTTGATTTTTTTGCTAAGGCTTCAATCTGCTGGGTTAGGATATTTTTGTGTGCAAGGAATGCATCAATGGTGTTTAATTCCAGCACTTCTTTCTTGTTTCCAACATTTTTGTTGTATTGTGCTTGATAATCCATTGAAGGCAGAACCATCCAGACATATTCAGCCACCATAACTTAGGCTAAGAGAAGAGCCGAAGAGAAAATTGACATTAAGCCAAAGTAAATACCTTTCTCGGGTGCCAAATTTGTGCTCACTTAGAAACTTGGGCTGTAAGCTACCTTTTTAAGAATCTTGCTCCACAAGCTGAAGGTTAGAATTTTGGCTTGCCAGCTTCCTTCCTTTATAAATAGGTAACAACTAACTCTTAGACTTCATATATGAGTAAAGAGACTCTGCATATTCATAATTCTTAATTTGTTGTCTCACTCTTTCTTTTCTGGAGTTCCAAGAACCTAGAGTTAGGGAAACCTTTGAAGAAGCTTCTTCTTCTTCAAGCAACTCGTGAAAGCTTTGCAGTTCCTTCCATTGCTAAATCACTCCTCATACTTGGAACATCTTCCACTGCAAATCCTCTAAGTCTTCATTCAACATTTCAGCTTTGAACCTTATGGAGCAACTCTTACTCCATCATGTGGTATCTCGAGCACACCTATGGTCCAACTAAGTGTTCTTAGCATTTTTCCATTATTTTTCACTGTTTATTTTGGTTGACCTGTGTTGTTGTTCATTTTTTAAAATCTTGTAAGTCTTTTTTAACCGATTATATTTGAGTTTCATGCATTTTAATCGATTCAAATTGCTTCATAATCCTTTATCTGTCTAAACCTGAGAAGGTTAGGTTGTTATTGCATGTGTTGCGTTTTCACTTGTTTGAGTTTTTCTTGAGATTTCAATTGGTGAAAATTGTTTGGAATAGGTTAATTTTTGGTTTATAATTTGTTCTAATCATGTTAATTGTAATGTGAATCCATTCATATCAAAATTTCATGCGTTAAACATTAGTTCATCAAGTGTTTGATGAAATGTCACCTAGAGTCTTCTATGTGTTTGTAGAAATGCTTGTGTGATATATATATATATATATATATATATATATATATATATATATATATATATATATATTTTTGGTATAAGCTTTAAGGCCTTTATTGTTTTATGCCTTGTGTATTTGACTTGTCTTAGTTCATAAAAAGTGATAGCGTCCTCTCATCCGAGTGTGTTAAGGATGGCTCCATTGGAGCTATGAGTTCCTTGGAGTTGCATGAAGAGTAAGGAGAGTGATTGGTTCAGCCATATCACTTGGAGAGGTGATGTAACATCTCGCCAAATCCTTTTCATATTTATATAATGAAA
Organism: Phaseolus lunatus; assembly: GCA_013389735.1. Classification (NCBI taxonomy): domain Eukaryota; kingdom Viridiplantae; phylum Streptophyta; class Magnoliopsida; order Fabales; family Fabaceae; genus Phaseolus; species Phaseolus lunatus. Next base: position 250,502 of record JAAFYQ010000152.1, on the reverse strand, counting down.
TAAAGGTAAAACAATAATATCTAAGTGAACATATATATATATATATATAATGAAATTTCTCCTCACAGCGAGTTTAATACATATCCAGTCAGTTTCCAAAACTTAAACAAAATACAGCAAAATAGAAAACAGGCGATCTCCTAACAGAAACAGAAAACAGGCGATCTCCTTCCGGCGACCACTCACTGAGCAGCTCTACTTCCTGCAACATCATCTACTCCCGTATAAATTATACACGATCATCACAGGTTTAAGAAAAAGCCAAACACAACACCAAAAACACAGGGTAAGCTAGATATTTTAAAGAGAATTTAGATATGAAACTTTAAAATCAAGATAAAACAAATTTAAGACACCCACGTAAAAACCATCAACTTTCTCATTCCCTTCACATGACCATCAAGTAATCACATATTTCACAATTTCCTCAAGAGTCATTAAATTCACATAATCCATCAAGTGTCTATCAATTTCAATGTTTCTCATTTCTCACGTCAGACTTCCACTGACTCATCACACATAGACACTTGACACTACTTCCGGAAGACACGTGCATTGACTAGACCCAGAGATCTGCACCTGTCATACTACATTGCTGTAAAGTTCCCACAGCTATGCGCATCAACATAATCTCAATCTCAATCTCATCACTCTCCTAGTATGACAGGGTGAATCCATACAACAGGTCAAGTAGTTATCTTTCAAACAACTTACCCATACGTATGAACCTCCATCGACTCTCAACGCCCGAATGACTTCATCTATATGATTCCATTATATCAGGAGAGTCAGGATATCTCATTATAGAAATCACCGATCAATGCACATCCTACACGATCTTACACGGTATTTTCTTTCCTAAAAATACTATGCCTTGATCCCACATTCACAACATTCAACACATCATATAACACTTAAATGAACGATTCCAATCACAGCAACAATCATTCCAAGGTTCAGATTTTCGAATATCACATTTCAATCTCAAACAGTTCCAAACGACATTAAAACCGGCGATCACGTCGCCCCACACATAAAAACAGAGCATCGTGAAAAAGAATATGAAACCGGCGACCACGTCGCCCTCCCTTCAGAACCTACTCGCCTAAAGTTTTTATAAACGAAAATGCTAGCTTCCCTTACCTGAACTTGCGCAAAAACACCAAGAGCTCCAAAACCCACCGAAGCTTAAAAATGCCTTAACCTGCACCATGGAGCCTTAGTCACAAAACTAGCTATACCACTCATCTCTACGTTAACAGAGACGATTCCTGAAGCCAAGAGAGCTGCATGCAACGCCTATGCATAGGCAACCCTCTCAAGTGCAGGATCGACTCGAAGAACAGAGCGAAACAACTTACTCTGTTTTAGCGTCCGATTTGGAGAACTTGCAGAGAACTTCCCAGGAGTCCAAGGGCAGTCATCGCTCGTCGTACTGGTGCTTGAGGATGCCTGAATCGCAGCGCGAAGGAGAGAAAAGAGAAGGATGAAGGTAAACTCACTCTGTCACTCTTGAACCACAGCAACGTTCTTTGCCTCTCAGAAGTGAGTTTTTGAATCTAAACCAACTTGTCCACAATTGCCGCTGCCACTACCCACTCTGCAGGAAAGCTTGCGTGCACACTTCCTTGAACAGCATGGCCACGTGTGTCTCTGCGCATACCAACTCTCTGATGCCAACTATTTTGAAACACCCTTTTCTATCTACGTGTCGCGCGTGCAGGACGTCTCATGCTGGGAGCCTGGGTCCCACCTTATCTGTGTGAAACATGACATCGAGCGATAACCTTCCACCGATGACTCATCCTGGTGGACGACCGATGTCTCTCTCTGGAAGACGACTGATGTCTCTCTCTGGAAGACGACTGATGTCTCTCTCTGGAAGACGACCGATGTCTCTCTCTGGAAGACGACCGATGTCTCTTTGGAAGACGACCGATGTCTCTCTCTGGAAGACGACCGATGTCTATCCCTGGCGATGACCTCATGTCTCTCGGCCTGGCGATGCCCGCATGTCTCTCGCCCTGGCGATGACTGATGACACGTTGCCACGCCTTGCTGAAGGTTCTTCATCCCACTATGTTACGTCCAAGGTATCACCTCCACATGACTTGGTGACGTCGGTAGCTGCACATTTCCAAGAATAGATCAGCACTACTCCTCGTGCGCCCATGCATGCAACACTAAGGACGATTTCTTATGCTCAAGCATAGAGCTTCGCATGCACAGCGTATCTAAGGCTTAACCCACACCTTGATACGCGTGGATTTTGGAACCCACTATGGTTGATCCAGTATCTTGACCACATACTAATTGCACTTTCGGTGATCAGGTACACCATAGGCGATTGACGATCATGTGTAGTCTAGGCGACAGGCGATTATGTACTAACCAGGCGATCTCATAGTCTTCTAAGCTACACTTTCCTTCCTTTTTATTTTAAATAAAAACATACTTAGAATTCATTTAAAATATATTCCTTTTATTCCAATTTAATTTTACAGGTCCTTACAGGTGAAGGAAGAGACCAAAGGTGTCTAACCTAGAGAAGTTTAGACAAGGGAATGCTTAGGCTTGCAATTTGGCAGCATAACACTCATATATTTGATCTATTAAAACATGAGTCAAGCACCCCAATTTATAGGTTTGAGGGCCAACCATTTACAAGCAAAAAGGGTAGGAAATTCAAATTGAAATAGGCTCCTAAAATCAAGTCACAAGTTAAGCATGATCAAGTGTGCACCATGTGACCTAATTAGGTCTAATGATCGACATAGGGTTAATGTGGGCTAAAATTAAGCCCAATTATACCCTATGTAGGTTTTAGAAGCCTAACCCTAAACCCTAATTTACTTAAAACAAAATTACAATAAAAAATTCCTATTCTAATTTTAAGCAAGAAAATTTAAATCCTACTATAGAATTTACACTAGGTTATGGCATTTTCGAACATGCATAAGAAAGTGTCTTTGCCTTCAGTAGCAGAGTCCGAATCTTCTTGTATCCTCCTTCCCATAGATCTAGTGGCTGGTCTTGACTTGAGGCCTCTGCCATCATCAAACTTCTATTATGTCTTGAAAGTTTTGTTCCATTACTTTTGATTTCTGTAGGTTTCCTTTCCTGAAACTCTAGATCACATTTTCACTGATTTGGAAAATTTGTTATGAACAATTTAGGTTTAATTTTGATGCAATATTATAGACATAGATAGTTTAAGATGTTTAAAATGCTATGTTAAAAATGAGCATCAACATTCAACATGGAAAAAAGTTATAAATTGTAAAAGCCAGATGCTTAGTGTTGAAATTTTGTGAGCGTCGTGAACATTTTTCTCTTGGTAATTTATCGCAATATTTTCTAGATTTTGGCCTGAAACTTTGACCATTGTTTCCTTATTGTGTTGGGTACTTGTGGTTAAAACTTGGGACTCAAATTCTTCCTATAATTATTGACACAAATTTTAGAGACATACTTGTTAGTTAGGTGATTAGTACTGAACACTTGTGATCTTGGTTTTGTTTTCACTTAAATTCTCAGATTTGTTTCTCACTGTTTCCTTTACTATTTTGCCTCAAATGTTTTTTCTAAAGTGATAAAGTTTTTGGAGAAGAGCGGACTCCAAGAGGATTAGCAATCCAATCATATTTAGCTTTCTTGCTTTCTTGCTTAGTCCATTCAGACCAAGACTTCTCAACAACAACATCATCCTTTTTAGTTTTAGGAATGTATGGACCATTTTCTATTGCATCCCATATTCCCCTATCTGTAGATTCAATAAAGATCTTCATTCTCACTTTCCAAAACTGGTAATTAACACCACAACAAAAGGGTGATCTGTTTATTGAAGCACCTTCCCCAAAAGGAAACTTGTCAGCCATTAAAATAGATTTGAAAAAAAAAACTTGAGAAAATTTCAAGAACCTAGCTCTAGATGCCAATTGTTAGAATTAATGGGCTTAACAAGAGGGGGTGAATTGTTAACTGAAATATTTTTGCAAATATTGGCTGATCTGGTCGGTCATCGGTAGTCAATGACATCAGCAGCAGTTGACCACGTGGACCATTCACAGGGTGACATGTGGTAGAAGATAGTAGGTGAATCAGGGAGGAAGATCACTCATAATGGTGATCAGTGATCGGTTACCAAGGAACAACCACCCGCAGATCAGTGCCAGGTGAGCGGCTGGAAGCAGAGCGCGAGAAGTAAAGAAGCACTGATCAGTCATCGGGGGTTTCCTGTTAACACACAGTTAAGCTGGGATCTAGGCTCCCAGCGAGAGCGTTACGCAAGAAGTATAGGTCAAGTAATCGCTTATCGCCTTGAGGATGAGTAATCGCCTATCGCCTGTGATGATGAGTAATCGCCTATCGCCTTGAGGATGAGTAATCGCCTATCGCCTTGAGGATGAGTAATCGCCTATCGCCTTGAGGATGAGTAATCGCCTATCGCCTTGAGGATGAGTAATTGCTCATCGCCGGTATGGATCAGTAATCGCCTAGATTGCACATGATCGCTGTGTGTGAAGGTTAGGAAATCAGGTGGTCAGCAAGTCGCCGAAGGAGCACATCGCCGGGAATTTGAGAAGGCTTGGCAAGCACTTGTTGTATGGTCTAAATACAGAGGATAAGTGGCATGTCTGCCACCATGTGTAGTGTGAGCCGTGATACCCAGTGTTAACCAGCTCGCCATGTTAAGGTTGCGCCCAGGGTAGCCTGTGCACTAAGCTACTCCCTGTGTGGATAACTTAGTCGCAGGAGCAAAGTGAAGGTAACGTTTCAGCTGTAGGTACTCCAGATGGTGACACGTGTATGACCAGATGTTATCCACGTGTCAAGAGGAATAACCGTCAGGAGAGAGAAAGACTCAGGTATATATACGAAATTCTTAACGGAATCAGGGGGGGGTCATTTTCAGGGGTGATTCACTTTTACATGATTCTAAGTTTTCGTTGATGTTCTTTGTTGATTCAATCACTGACTTGAGCGTCGAAGCGTAACCGGCCGCAGAGGCGCCATATTGTTCTTTCAGGTGTCTTGGAGGAGCTGAAGGTGGAGGTCATTGGTGTGTTTGGCGTGAAGTTGGTAAGGACGAGGTTCGAGAAGGAGAAGCTTTAGCGCTTTGGTCAAGATGCTGGATCATTGGCTAAGAATGAAGATTTATGAAGAATTACAGAAAGAGTAATTAGGGAAGCTAAGAACACAAAGCTGTTAAAACTGTTTGCAGAAAAACAATTGGTAGAAATTTTATTTTCATTGGTTGTTTATAGCAACAAAGACAAAAACCACATCAAACAGTTTGTAATGAGTGAGAGAGAGAGAAAAGATTGCACAATCAATTTATACTTGTTCACTCCTTACTAGAGCTACATCCAGTCCCTAGAAAAACCACTGGGTATTTCACCAGGTAATCAACCATAGATTACAACACACAAACACCACAAAGAGGTGATCTTGACCACACAAGAACACACCCCCTCTTTTCCTATCCACACACACACAGTCAGAACAACCCTCTGACTTGCAGATTTACTATTTTACAAGTATTCAAATTGAAAACAAATACAAGAACAAAAGGAACAGATTACACCTGGTGTATAGAAAATCACAGAGCTGCTAATTCACTTCTTAAACCAATTGTGCAGCCTTAGGCAATCTAGCAAGGCTTTGAATAAAATCCTTCACAAAATTGTTTCTTAATCTCTCTTTTTGTGTTTTCAAATATGGAGGGTAACCCAATTTTATAGCTTTCCAAACTAGCCGTTTTAGGCAATTAAACAGGAGCCAAAACAGTTTCAAAATCAATTGAAAACAGATTTAATTGGTTTTTGAAAAGCTGTTAAGAAATTCAAAAATCAACCGGTTGAAATGTCGATTTAATCGGTTGAATTGGTTTTAACAGTTAGTCAACCAAGTCAAAAATAGTTTGAAAACCCTCCAAACAAGCTAGGTGGAAAACAACCGACTAAACTGAGAAATCAATAAGTTTTTCACTTAGCTTTGAAAAACACTTTTCATTTTAAAACTAGATTGATTCAGCTGTGCTTTGGATTAAGAATGAATCTAACAAATTCTAAACTACCTAGAACTAAACCCCAACCACACCAGAAAAATCTTCAAGCTTTCTTCATGGATTTGGAGGCATCAAAGCTTCATTTTCAACACGTTTAAGATCATTCCAATAATGGATAGGTGCCTCATTGTGAAGACGTCTCTCTCTCTCTCTAGGGAAGCCCACCAGTACATGGCATATCCTTGGAAACTTAAGGTTGCTAAAGGTACTTTCCTTTCCTCACTTACTTGGTGACAAGAAAATAGTTGTTCTATCTTCATTTCCCAATAAAGGCAGACTTCAATATCTTATTTCCCATGAAAGTGAGGTAGTCAACCCTGACCTCTCTATGCTTGGTTTCCTTTCTATGCCTTCTATGTGTTGGTTGATAATATTCATTTACCCTCAAGCTATCCCTTGATCTAGAACTCTATCTTGACCTACTTCTAGCATTTAATTTTTTTTTGAATTTTTTCTTTTTCGTTGTCTTAAAAGCCTAAGTTTTTCCTCTAAAATAGTAATTTGGGCTTCTCTTTCAATCTTTTCTTTTTAGAATGTTTAAAAATTTTAAATTTGAGATGCAATTAAAATTACCCTTACCAATTTACTAGTTTAAAAATCCTAAACTATATTTAAACGCACTCAAACCTAGCAATCTTTCATCGAAGTGCCTTACATCTTGTAGTCTCCATAATTGAAGCGACTATAGATTCTTTTGAAATTTGTTCCAAAACATTTTTAGAGGAAGTAGATTTACTACTACTATGGTGGGAAAAATGTTTAGACATATTGAAAGCTTGTGTTAGAAAAACTTTCAAAGAGAAAAGCTAAGTTATTTGTGTTGATCAGGGTTGATCAAGAGCTTCGAAGAATCCAAATCCTTTGTGTTTGATGATGGCTGGAGTTGCTGTTGTGTATGGATAGGAACAGGGGTAGAATTTGTGTAATCCACACCTTGTTTGAATCCAAAACAAGTTTGATTTGAAAGCCTTTTTAAAAGACTTTGTTTTTCAACTAAGTGAAAAACAACTTGTTGTTTTGTCGAAACAACCGGTTGTTCTTTGGTTAAAAGGTTTTGGAAAAGGCTAAAAAGCCTTGGCTTTGTTGACTAAGATGTCAAAGCCAAAATAATCGGTTGTCCCGATAAAACAACCGGTTGTCCTGATAAAACAACCGATGGTTTGTTTTAAAAATCTTAACAGCTTCTTGGTTTTGAATTGAATCTTTTATTAAATGTTTCTAACTAATTGCGCTCCTGTTTTAAATACTTTTTAACCACTTTGTTGGATTATATAAAGTTGGTTAAATGCTCCTAAAGAGTAAGAAACATTTTTGAAAAATCAAAGTGAGATTTGACTAAGTGCTTTCAAGATTCAATCAAGCTTTTGGATTTTCATGTGTGTGGAATAGGACTGGGTTGTAAATCTGATCTAGAAGCTTTGTAACTCCTAGGTGTATCCTGCTCTCTCTTTCTGGTTTACTATATTTCTGTTTGAAGGTTGTAAGTGCAAATTCAGAGGGGTTCTGAATTCTGTGTTGTGAATTGCCAAAGGTAGTGTGTTTCTTGAGGGGTTCAAGGTCACTACTTTGGTGTGTGGTGTGTGTAATCTGATTGCATAGTGGAACCTAGTCGTTTTCTGGGAACTGGATGTAGCCCTTGTGATTAAGGTGAACAGTATAAAACTATTGTGTGATTTTCCTTCATCCTTAACTCTTTTAATTGTTGTTTTATGTTGGTTTTAATATTTGCTGATATAAACAACCGATTGTTTCGCAGAAACAACCGATTGTTTTTATGTATTTTCTTTAAACCAGTTTGTGTTCTTGGCTAACTTGATTCCTTGATATGTTATTATGCACTAAGATTCATTATACCTTCAATATTTGCGAAAATCTTTTATAAACAATTCACCCTCCCTCTTGTTTAAGACCATATAAACTAACATAATGGACTAGGTAGGTTCCCACGAAAGGGAGGTGGATCATTGTGGATCACTTAAATACCAAGTCTTTCCTAACCAGACTCTATTCCAATACATTCACAAATTTTTCTCTAAGAATATTATTGGAAACATAATCAAGATGTTTTTTTATAAAGGTATTAAAAAATGAAATCCTAATTACTAGAAATGTAAAATTCAACCTAGTCATTCCTAGGTGAGGCTCCTTGAGACCTTTGGACCTTAAAGACACTCACTGTCTAAAAAATTGAGTTATTGTACTGACCAGTCCTCGGACACCGAGAACAGGTAGTAAAGGGCGAACCACGTCAGATGGGTCCCATAGCATGGGCCAAAGCCACGTGAGGAATGGACCCCATTAGAGGGTGATCAGTCATCGGTGTGTTCCCTCAGAGTAGGGTGATCAGTCATCGGTGTGTTCCCTTAGAGAAGGGTGATCAATCATTCCCCTCAGAGTAGGGTGATCAGTCGTCGGTGTGTCCCCTGAGAGAAGGGTGATTAGTCATCAGCGCGTCCCCACAGGGAAGGGTGAGTAGTCGTCAGACCACCAGGATGGGCTGAGGTGTCATCGCCACTTAGAGTATGGCGAGGTGACATCGGCCTTGGGTGAAGACGAGGTGACATCGGCCTTGGGGGAAGACCAGTTAAATACCCAAAGGTAGGGAAAGGCCTGAATCACGAAGTGCCCATGCGGGTAGTAGGGAGAGCACAGTTAGGTGCAGAGTCCTGAGGGGTCGAGTACTCATCAGAACTAGGGTTTCCCAGTGAAGCTACATGCATGGCACGTGAACAGTGAAGGCACTCCCAGAACAGGGGGCCCCAGAGACTAGGTGCACAAGGAGGCATCCAGGTGGTCACCCTGTTAAAGTTTGCACTCCAGAGAAGGAAACCTTATGTGCTAGATTACCCTAAGATTGGGTGATAGCGGCGCAAGGGTATTTCAGTAAACCCTAAATATGGCTAGCAACGCAGTAAACCCTAATTAGGGCTAGCGGCGCAGTAAACCCTAGACTATATAAGGGACAGTAAAATACTTCAGAAAGGTACGCAGTTTCTAGACCTAAACAGAGAGAGAAACTCAATACACTTGGTGTTCCTTGCCTGACACTGACTTGAGCGTCGGAGTGCAAACGGCCTCTAGGGCGCCCCCTTTCTCTTTTGCAGGTGCAGATTGCTTCGAGAGAACCAAGCACATATCAACGTGAGGAAGGAGGCGTGTGAGTGTCGTGAGTCAACCGACAGGCGGGTCAACCGGCAAGAACATTTGGCGCCCACCGTGGGGCCGGAGTAAAACAAAGGTCCCATACACAAGAACGAGAGAAGAAATCGCAGAGAATGAGGAATACCAGACATGGATCTGTTCCGCCGAATGGAGCCGACGGTGTTACCATGCAACAAATCATGGAAATGATGCGCGCCCTCCAAGAGACAGTGGCAGAGTCCAGGGCACATCAGGCGCGGATGCAGGAGGACCTGGCCACCTCTCAGGCCAGGAATGAGGAGTTGCGCAAGGCAAATGAGGAGATGCGCTCGAGTCTGCACCACATGCAGCAAGCTAGGGGTCGCGTGGGAGAGGATCAGGCTCCACTGACGCCCCCAAGGGCCTTCCCTATGCCTTTCTCCCCTGAGATCATGAACACAGTGGTGCCTCCCAACCTGGTGGGAGTGAAGGCGTCGTTCACGGGGAAGGAAGATCCAGAAGCGCATCTGATAGCCTTCCACACCCAGATGATGTTGTCTGGAGGCTCAGACGCTGTGTACTACAAGGTGTTTATGAGTACGCTGAGTGGGGTAGCTATGGAGTGGTTCGTGAGCCTGCCAGAGGGCCACGTCACCTCCTTCCAGCAGTTTTCAAAGCTGTTCACAGAGCAGTACATCGTCAACAGAGCGCCACCGATGGTGTCCTACGACCTGTTCGACGTGCGACAGTACCAGGGGGAGTCGTTGAAGGACTACCTCAACCGTTTTGGTGCGCAGGTAGTGAGGTTGCCCAGCAAGGACGAGGACATGCTGGTGCATGCATTGAAGAAAGGCAGTGTTGCACCGCCCAAGCCGCACGAAGGACAGGGGAAGCAGCAGCGACACGCATGGGTGCATGAGGCCAGAGAAGGGAAGAAAGCGCAGGGCAGGTCTCGCCCCTACACACCCAGGAAGGATCAGGCCAGGGGGCGTGCAAGGGAGAACAATACACCCCCCAGGTATGATTTCATGATAGATTTGGCGGAGCTGATTGCAATTCCCGCTGCAGCTGCAAGACTCCGAGTACCAGAGAAAATCGACAAGGTGCTTGGAAGTAGGAAGGATGACTGGTGTGAATTCCATCAGGCTTATGGACACACACTCTACACCTGCCTGGCGCTGGGGCATCAACTTGCTAAGTTGGTGAAAACAGGTTTCCTAACCGATTACCTGAGGGAGCCGCAAGGTGATCGCGCTTCGGGGTCCCAGGCAGGTGACCAGCAGCATGAGATCCCTGTGCACAGGGAAATCAGGTGATGGAGGGAGCTACGCTAGGGGGGCTCCCAGGTAGCTCAGGAGGAAGCTAAAGTAGAGGGCATGATAGCTACTCGTGAGGTCGGTCATCGCCAATGAAAGGAGACCTAGCATATTTACACCCAGTTAAGATGTAAAGTAGATGCGTTCTCGCGCTATACACTGTAAACAGTTGAATACACCAGGGGGCACTCTTTTCCCTAAGGAGGGTTTTTAACGAGGCCACCCAGTAAAAAAAAGACTTTAGTACATAAAGTGTGTGTTTTCCAGTTTAAAGTTCCCCTTTGCCCCAAGCGCAAGTGCAGGTGATAAGTGGTCAGTACCAAGTGACCACCACCTACAGATCAGCGCCTGAACAAGCGCCTAGGAGCAGAGTGTAAGAAGTCATCGGTGGTTATTCATCGCGCGATCAGTCATCGCCCCGTGCAAGCACGATCAGACATCGCCGCATGAGGACGCTATCTATTGCCTCCACGTACAGAGCACGATCACTCATCGGCGCATGGTCATCGGGGTCTTGCCAACACGTGTTAAGCTGGGACCCAAGCTCCCAGCGAGAGCGTTATGCATGCACCTCGCATGATTCCAGAAGAAGAGCTCCTCGCCGGTGGGAACGTGCATGAAACAGTGTGATGAGGCCATGCAGGCAGGATGCGCCTGGCGAGTACGCTCAGACCAGCCACGCCAGGTGCTCTCCTGGGCGCATGCACCCACTCAGAGAACGTTGGAGAAAAGTCCTCGTCCTCTGCTTCTTACAGCAAGGTTGAGGCGAGAGGAAAAGTCCTCTTCCTCTGCTTCTTACAGCAAGGTTGAGGCGAGAGGAAAGTCCTCTTCCTCTGCTTCTTACAGCAAGGTTGAGGCGAGAGAAAAGTCCTCTTCCTCTGCTTCTTACAGCACGGTTGAGGCAAGAGATAAGTCCTTTCCCTCTGCTTCTTACAGCAAGGTTGAGGCGAGAGAAAAGTCCTCTTCCCTCGACTCTTACAGCGAGGCTGAGGTGAGATAGAACCTGTCACTTGGAGTTAGAGGTCTCGTGAGTGGAGAGGTAGGTTCGTAGAGAACACCTCCACTTCGAGTGAGAACTTCCAATGTGAAAGAAGGGTTCGTCCAGAGAAATCCTCCTCGCCTGTGAGCGATGTGAGGTCAGTTAGAACCTGTCACTTGGGGTTAGAGGTCTCGTGAGTGGAGAGGTAGGTTCGTAGAGAACACCTCCATTTCGAGTGAGAACTTCCAACGTGAACAGAAGGGTTCGCCCAGATAAATCCTCCTCGCCTATGAGCGATGTGAGGTTAGATAAATCCTCCTCGCCTATGAGCGATGTGAGGTCAGTTAAGTCCTCCCTCGCCTGTGAGCGATGCGAGGCAAGATTGAACCTGTCACTTGGGGTTAGAGGTCTCGTAAGCGGGAAGGTAGGTTTGTCGAGAACACCTCCCCTTCGAGTGAGAACACCCAACGTGAACAGCAAGATTCACCAGATAAGAAAGTCCTCACCTCGACTTTGTACAGCGAGGCTGAGGCGAGATAAGAAAGTCCTCACCTCGATTTTGTAAAGCGAGGCTGGGGCGAGTTAAGAAAGTCCTCACCTCGACTTTGTACAGCGAGGCTGGGGTGAGTTAAGAAAGTCCTCACCTCGACTTTGTACAGCGAGGCTGAGGCGAGATAAGAAAGCCCTCACCTCGACTTTGTACAGCGAGGCTGAGGCGAGAGCAGAAAGACCTCACCTCGACTTTGTACAGCGAGGCTGAGGCGAGAGGAGACAGACCTCACCTCGACTTCTTACAGCGAGGCTGAGGCAAGAAAGGTCATCGAGAAGCACTTTTCTTCCCCAAAACACAAGCATCATCTTTGGCGTTCAGGCCCTCTATGTGCTTAGCGCTGGAGTAACAGAGAAGTAAAGCAGAGCCTGAAGCGCGATGACTGATCGGTGGTGCACCAACATGCTAGTCGGTGGTCGGTGGTAGAAGCAAGTTCTGCTGCGAGAAGCCGAAGCATTTAGGCCCTTCAAGTCAGTCGTTTAGCATGAAGTTATGCATAAAAGCTGTTAAAGACAATGCTGAGTCACATGCAGAGAGTTAAAAATGGAAAGGGACATGCAGCTGGAGCAAAGATTTCATTCATATTGAAGTCAATGCAGTGAGCCTTTACAGCTAAAAGGTTTATACAAGTTATGAAGCAGAAAAAGAAATTACACAGAAAAGAAGAAGTTGCAAAGGGAGAAGCTCAAGGAGGAGGAATGATCTTGCCATCGACCACTTAGTCTCTTCGCTGAGAACGAGTTCAAAGCTCGAGATTGGGGGGCTTGTGTTCCGGTCGGTCAGCAGTAGTCGATGACGTCAGCAGCAGATGACCACGTGGACCATTCACAGGGTGACACGTGGTAGAAGATAGCAGCTGAATCAGAGGAGAGATCACTCAGAACATTTGTGATCCGGTCGGTCAGCTATTCAATGACGTCAGCAGCAGATGACCACGTGGACCATTCACAGGGTGACACGTGGTAGAAGATAGAAGGTGAATCAGAGGGGAGATCACTCAGAACGATGATCGGTGGACAGTTGCTAAAGTAACCACCACCGGCAGATCAGTTCCTAGATGAGCGCCTGACAGCAGAGCGCGATAAGTAATGAAGCACCGATCAGTCATCGGTGCAAGGTCATCGGGGAGAAGGGTGATTAACTCCTCTTTGTCGAGAAAGAAGTCCTCAATTCGAGCAGAGAGCTCACCAATGAAGTCCTCAGAGGGAAAGAGATGTGGGCGACGACAAGGTGGTGAGATGTCCTTTCAGCGCGCTACTCATGTCCTTACGCGCAGAGCCACGTAGGTCGCCCGGGCCAATGACTTAGTCTCTTCGCTGAAACAAGTTAACAGCTTGAGACTGGGGGGCTTGTGTACTGACCAGTCCTCGGACACCGAGAACAGGTAGTAAAGGGCGAACCACGTCAGATGGGTCCCACAGCATGGGCCAAAGCCACGTGAGGAATGGACCCCATTAGAGGGTGATCAGTCATCGGTGTGTTCCCTTAGAGAAGGGTGATCAGTCATTCCCCTCAGAGTAGGGTGATCAGTCATCGGTGTGTCCCCTAAGAGAAGGGTGATTAGTCATCAGCGTGTCCCCACAGGGAAGGGTGAGTAGTCGTCAGACCACCAGGATGGGCTGAGGTGTCATCGCCACTCAGAGTATGGCGAGGTGACATCGGCCTTGGGTGAAGACGAGGTGACATCGGCCTTGGGGGAAGACCAGTTAAATACCCAAAGGTAGGGAGAGGCCTGAATCACGAAGTGCCCATGCGGGTAGTAGGGAGAGCACAGTTAGGTGCAGAGTCCTGAGGGGTCGAGTACTCATCAGAACTAGGGTTTCCCAGTGAAGCTACATGCATGGCACGTGAACAGTGAAGGCACTCCCAGAACAGGGGGCCCCAGAGACTAGGTGCACAAGGAGGCATCCAGGTGGTCACCCTGTTAAAGTTTGCACTCCAGAGAAGGAAACCTTATGTGCTAGATTACCCTAAGATTGGGTGATAGCGGTGCAAGGGTATTCCAGTAAACCCTAAATATGGCTAGCAGCGCAGTAAACCCTAATTAGGGCTAGCGGCGCAGTAAACCCTAGACTATATAAGGGATAGTAAAATACTTCAGAAAGGTACGCAGTTTCTAGACCTAAACAGAGAGAGAAACTCAATACACTTGGTGTTCCTTGCCTGACACTGACTTGAGCGTCGGAGTGCAAACGGCCTCTAGGGCGCCCCCTTTCTCTTTTGCAGGTGCAGATTGCTTCGAGAGAACCAAGCACATATCAACGTGAGGAAGGAGGCGTGTGAGTGTCATGAGTCAACCGACAGGCGGGTCAACCGGCAAGAACAGTTATTAATCAACTAATTAAAACGTGTAGCTTGTTACAACTCAATTGAATACAAAAACTCAATTACAATTAAAATTTCCTATATTACTCTTCACTTGTGTATCACTCTTATTGATGGAGGACCATCCTTGATAAAAGCACCTTTCTTCTCAACTAAGAGCAAAGGTTCAACTTGGAAGAATCTAGAAATAATATCTGCCTTAGTTATTGTATCAAATGTAAATAATAGAATAAATATTTTCTAGCTTTGTATTTATTAGCCAACTTTAGAATTGGAATATTCTTCTCTCCAAGCAAGACTACCTTGGGTGCCTTCTTTACTTTGCATGATGAATCTTTAAGATTTAAGAAGCTAGGCGTTGCCTTCCATGACTCTCCAAATTACTCAAAGACGCATGTAAATATGATTGCCAAATGCAAGGTATGAATGGAGAGCCTATTAGAAATAGGATTGCCACATATTGCCACATGACAAGCTAGGAATTAAGACTTTTCTAAACATAGGATTTCCACATGGCATGTTATGAGTGGAGAGTTTTTGAGAACTTGTTAGTCATTTTTTTAGAGTCTCTTAGATTATAAATAAAATTTTCCTCTCTTTTAATTTTCAGACTTGTTTGATATATGAAATTATGTATCTAAATTTCTCAGCCCATTTTATCCAAATCTTTCTCTGTAAGGACCTATAAATTTTATTGGAATGAAAGTGATATATTTTAAGTGAATTCTAAGTATGTTTTTATTTAAAATATAAAGGAAGGAAAGTGTAACTTAGAAGTCTACGAGATCGCCGTTGTTGAAGATGGAGGCGATCTCCGACTGCTCTGGTACATAATCGCCTGTCGCTTAGAGTACACATGATCGCCAATCGCCTATGGTGTACATGATTGCCGAAAGTGCACTTAGCATGTGGTCAAGATGCTGGATCAACCATAGTGGGTTCCAAAAACCACGCGTATCAAGGTGTGGGTTGAGCCTTAGATACGCTGTGCATGCGAAGCTCTATGCTGGAGCATAAGAAATCGTCCATAGTGTTGCATGCATGGGCGCACGAGGAGTAGTGCTGATCTATTCATGGAAATGTGAGACTACCGACGTCACCAAGCCATGTGGAGGTGGTACCTTGGACGTAACATAATGGGAGGATGAACCTTTAGCAAGGTGTGACGAGGTGACATCGGTGACCAGAGTAAGGCGATGTGTTCTCGTCACACACAAGGACGATAAGAGATCGCCAACAGGATGAGAGGAACATCGGTCATCGACTAGGATGGGAGACACATCGGTGGTCTGCCAGGGTGAGACATCGGTGGTCTGCCAGGGTGAGACATCGGTTGTCTGCCAGGGTGAGACATCGGTGGTCTGCCAGGGTGAGACATCGGTTGTCTGCCAGGGTGGGACATCGGTGGTCCTCCAGGGTGAGACATCAGTCGTCCGTCAGGAAGAGGAATCAGTCATCGCCAGTATGAGAGGCATCGGTCATCGCCGATATGAGGGGCATGGTCATCGCGCGAGCAGTCATCGGTGGATGGTTATCGCACGATGTCGTGTTTCACACAGATAAGGTGGGACCCAGGCTCCCAGCATGAACGTTCTGCATGCGCGACACGTAGACAGAAAGGGTGTTTCAGAATAGTTAGCATCAGAGAGTTGGTATGCGCAGAAACCCACGTGGTCATACTGTTCAAGGAAGTGTGCACGCAAGCTTTCTTGCAGAGTGGGTGGTGGCAGCGGCATTTCTGGGCAAGTTGGTTTAGATTCAAAACTCACTCCTGAGAGGCAGTGGACGTTGCTGTGGTTCGAGAGTGATTGAGTGAGTTAGCGTT
This sequence comes from Phaseolus lunatus, assembly GCA_013389735.1. NCBI lineage: Eukaryota > Viridiplantae > Streptophyta > Magnoliopsida > Fabales > Fabaceae > Phaseolus > Phaseolus lunatus. The sequence goes on along the minus strand of JAAFYQ010000152.1, from coordinate 234,317 downwards.
GGTTCCCTGTTCCTTTCCTCTCCTTCTCCCTGCGTTCAGACGTCCTAGCGAACCAGTGCTACGATCGGCGACTGCCATTGTCCTCCTGGGAAGTTACTCTGCAAGTTTTATGCTCAAAGCCCTAAAACAGAGTTAAGGCATCCTTGAGTTCGGTGGGTTAGAGCTCGTAGTGAGATTTTACGCAAGTCCAGGTAAGGGAAGCTAGCATTTTCGTTTATAAAAACTTTAGGCGAGTAGGTTCTGAAGTGAGGGAGACGTGGTCCCCGGTTTCATATTCTATTTCACGATGCTCTGTTTTTATGTGTGGGGCGACGTGATCGCCGGTTTTAATGTTGATTTCGAACTCCCCTGTTTTAGTGTCGTTTGAAACTGTTTGAGATTGAAATGCGAAATGCATGTGATATTCGAAAATCTGAACCTTGGAATGATTGTTGCTGTGATTGGAATCGTTCATTTAAGTGTTATATGATGTGTGAATGTTGTGAATGTGGGATCAAGGCATAGTATTTTCAGGAAAGAAAATACCGTGTAAGATCGTGTAGAATGTAACATCCCGCCAAATCTTTTTCATAATTATAAAATGAAATAAAGGTAAAACAATAATATTGAAGTGAACATATGTATATATATATATATATATATATAATGAAATTTCTCCTCACAGGGAGTTTAATACATATCCAGTCAGTTTTCCAAAACTTAAACAAAATACAGTAAAATAGAAAGACAGGCGATCTCCTAACAGCAAAAGGCGATCTCCTATCAGAAAAAGGCGCTCTCCTATCAGAAAACAGAAAAAGGGTGATCGCCTAACAGAAATAGAAACAGGCGATCTCCTTCCGGCGACCACTCACTGAGGAGCTCTACTTCCTGCAACATCATCTGCTCCCGTGTAAATTATACACGATCATCACAGGTTTAAGGAAAAGCCAAATACAACACCAAAATACAGGGTAAGCTAGATATTTGAAAGAGAGTTTAGATATGAAACTTTAAAATCAAGATAGAACAAATTTAAGACACCCACGTAAAAACTATCAATTTTCTCATTTCCTTCACATGACCATCAAGTAATCACACATTTCACAATTTCCTCAAGAGTCGTTCTATTCACATAATGCATCAAGTGTCTATCAATTTCAATGTTTCTCATTTCTCACGTCAGACTTCCACTGACTCATCACACAAGACACTTGACACTACTTCCGGAAGACTCGTGCATTGACTAGACTCAGAGATCTGCACCTGTCATACTACATTGCTGTAAAGTTTCCACAGCTATGCGCATCACATAATCTCGATCTCAATCTCATCACTCTCACAGTATGACAGGGTGAATCCACACAACAGGTCAAGTAGTTATCTTTCAAACACTTACCCATACGTATGAACCTCCATCGACTCTCAACGCCTGAATAACTTCATCTATATGAATTCATTATCTCAGGAGAGTCAGGATATCTCATTATAGAAATCATCGATCAATGCACATCCTACACGATCTTACACGGTATTTTCTTTCCTGAAAATACTATGCCTTGATCCCACATTCACAACATTCAACACATCATACAACACTTAATGAACGATTCCAGTCACAGCAACATTCATTCCGCGGTTCAGATTTTCGAATATCACATGCATTTCACATTTAAATCTCAACAGTTTCAAACAACACAAAAACAGGGGAGTTTGAAAAACAACGCCCAAAACCGGCGATCTCGTCCAAAAACAGAGGATTATGCAATAACAGTTGAAAATCGGCGACCACGTCGCCCCATCATCTCAATCATCTACTATAAGGTTTTCGTTGGAAATAAGGCTAGCTTCCCTTACCTGGACTTGCGCAAAACACCAAGAGCTCCAAAACCCACCGAACCTTAAAGATGCCTTAGCTCTGTTTTAGCGTCTGGTTTGTAGAACTTGCAGAGAACCTCCCAGGTGCTCTAAGGGCAGTCGTCGCTCGTCGTACTGGTGCTTGAGGATGCCTGAATCGCAGCGCGAAGGAGAGAAAAGAGAAGGATAAAGGTAAACTAACTCTTTCACTCTTGAACCACTGCAACGTTCTTTGCCTCTCAGAAGTGGGTTTTTGAATCTAAATCAACTTGTCCACAAAAGTCGCTGCCACCACCCACTCTCCAGGGAAGTTTGCGTGTACGCTTCCCTGAACAGTACGACTACGCGTGCCTCTGCGCAGGCCAACACTCTGATGTCACTATTCTGAACCACCCTTTTTGTCTACGTGTCACGCGTGCAGTACGTCTCATGCTGAGAGCCTGGGTCCCACCTTATCTGTGTGAAACTCGACATCCGCGATAACCTTCCACCGATGACCGCTCGCGCGATGACTATCCACCGATGCCTCATCCTGGCGGACGACCGATGTCTCTCCCTGGGAGACGACTGATGTCTCGCCCTGGCGATGACCGCATGCCTCGCGCCCTGGCGATACCCGCAAGTCTCGCGCCCTGGCGATGCCCGCATGCCTCGCGCCCGGCGATGCTCGCAAGTCTCGCGCCCTGGCGATGCCCGCAAGTCTCGCGCCCTGGCGATGCCCGCATGCCTCGCGCCCGGCGATGCCCGCATGCCTCGCGCCCGGCGATGCCCGACGACACATCGCCACGCCTTGCTGAAGGTTCTTCATCCCACTATGTTACGTCCAAGGTATCATCTCCACATGCCTTGGTGACGTCGGTAGCTTCACATTTCCAAGAGTAGATCAGCACTACTCCTCGTGCGCCCATGCATGCAACACTAAGGACGATTTCTTATGCTCAAGCATAGAGCTTCGCATGCACAGCGTATCTAAGGCTTAACCCACACCTTGATACGCGTGGTTTTTGGAATCCACTATGGTTGATCTAGTATCCTGACCACATACTGAGTGCACTTTCGGCGACCATGTGCACCATAGGCGACTGGCGATCACGTGTAATCTAGGCGACAGGCAATTATGTACTAACCAGGCGATCTCATAGTCTTCTAAACTACACTTTCCTTCCTTTTTATTTTAAATAAAAACATACTTAGAATTCATTTAAAATATATTCCTTTTATTCCAATTTAATTTTACAGGTCCTTACATAGAATGTGCATTGATCGGTGATTTCTATAATGAGATATCCTGACTCTCCTGATATAATGGAATCATATAGATGAAGTTATTCAGGCGTTGAGAGTCGATGGAGGTTCATATGTATGGGTAAGTGGTTTGAAAGATAACTACTTGACCTGTTGTATGGATTAACCCTGTCATACTAGGAGAGTGATGAGATTGAGATTGAGATTATGTTTATGCGCATAGCTGGGGGAACTTTACAGCAATGTAGTATGACAGGTGCAGATCTCTGAGTCTAGTCAATGCACGAGTCTTCCGGAAGTAGAGTCATGTGTCTATATGTTATGAGTCAGTGGAAAGTCTGACGTGTGAACCATGAGTATTGAATGTATTGAATAGACACTTGACGAGTTTGTGGAATATGGGGATGTTGATGGTTGAAATTGATATAGATTATGAATGGTGTGAAGATTTATGCTTTCTATTGATATAAAGTTTCATATTTAAAGTTTTTAAAAATATCTAGCTTACCCTTTTGTTTTGTACCGTGGTTGTTTTTCTTAAACCTGTGATTATCGTGTATATTTGCACGGGAGCAGATGAGGTTGCAGGTAGTAGAGCTCCTCAGTGAGCATTTTCTGGAGGAGGAGATCGCCGGTTTTGAATGCTGTTGTTTTGTTTTATTTTGAAAACTCCTGTATGGAGATGTATTAAAACTTCCTCAAAAAGGGATATTATTTTGAGGCACGTTTGTATTAATGGATGAATTATATTATGTATATATCTATGTTAAATTTTTGATATTACTGTTTCACCTTTATTTTATTATATAAAAAGGAACAAAAATTCTGAGGGGCGTTACACTCTCTATGATGCATCTTGCATTCTTGGAAACTCAAGAAAGTTGGCCTAACCTCTTCCCTGGACCTTGAACCTTGTAAAATTCATACCCAAACCAAGAACTGCCATGACAATTCGGTGCTTCCTCCACAAATCTACAAGTCTTTCACTGCCTTCCATCAAACTCTACTCAACACTATAGAATTGCATCACTTCTTCTTTAAGTCTTCCACTTGCTTGCTCTTTTTAGGGGATTCATCCTTGAATATTTCCTCCTTGCCCTAGGATGTTTCCTAGGTAATTGGCTCCACCATTCATCTCACAAAACCACCAATGAATGCAATCACTCCAAACAAGAGGTCAATAAAGTGTAAACCAAGAAAACTTCAAATTTAAAATTGGACCACTCAAATGGATTATAAGAAGACAAACACAGGGATTTTAGAATATAGTGACAAACTAGAATTAAAGTAAACCAAAATTTAGGCATTCAATTTTCAGATTTCTAAAGAAAGGAACTAGAGTACATTTCACAAAAAAAAAAAAATTCAATTAAGGAATTATGCGATGTGACTTGGCTAATTTATTAATTTTAATCCAGAAGCGTTTAGGTTTTGCAATTTTAACCATTCATAACTAAGTCCATAAGAATTGATTTGCCATTGCTTTTAATTGAATACGATATTGGACCAGAGAGTAATAAATTCCACAATTAGGCCCAAATTGTTGGGCAACATAAATGGAGTAAGCTGTTTTCAAATTAGGCATTTGGATTTTCAAATATATGTTAACTTTTCCTTTTTGAATTATCATGCACCTTTTTTTACAGATCTTCCTTAACACCTCAAATGTTTCACATCCAGAACCACATGCAAAACTTTCCATATTTAGATTGTAAAAAATTTTCCATATTGCAGCAGACATGCATACATTTTGAACACTTGCGGTAAAACTCAGATAAATCAACCAATTAAAAATTGAACAAAGGTACTACAATGAAATATTTAAAATTATGGATTCACATGTTGAAGACAACATGGATATGATTTCAAAATTAAAATAACTCCAGAAAACATTGAATTAATGGATTAAAATGAAAATAGATTCAATACAAAACAAAAACTCCAAGGTTTGTACTAATTAGATTCCTAAAACACTAGATAAAAGCTTGAAATCACAATCCTCTCGGTGTAAATTGTTCAAAAGAGATTCAAGACAATTAAGAAAGTGATTTAGACAACATAAAAATGCAAGAAAAAAACACTAGAAGAAGAAGAAGAACTCACTTCACCTTGTTTTGAACCATGCCTCTAGATACCACATGATGGATCCCCTTATCCATAGATTGGATTCTTTTGATGGATGTGTTGAAGACTTTGGTGAAAGCAACAAAGGAAATGGAGCCAAGGAAGAACTCTAAGAGTTCTATGGAGCTTGGAGTGGTCGTGAGGTGTGTGGAGAGTGATAGGTCAAGCCTAATCAATTTCTGCAGCATAACTCTACTCAATTTGATCTATATTTTCATGTACACAAGCGCTTTTTTTATAAGCATAAATTCGGCCAAGAATGGAGCCAAAACAGGAGAGGGAAATTAAAATTTTGAATTCCTCTCCCATGTGTCGGTTAGGATACACATTAAACATGTGTTTGATGTGTAACACAACCCTTAAGTGTCCACTCTCATGCCATGACTGGCCTAGGATTTGTATTAAGCCAAATGAGCCCAATTCAAACTCTAGGTAGGTTTCTAGAAACCCTACCCTAACCCTAGACTATGCAAGACCCAAATACAAGCCAAAATTGATGGTAGAGCCTCCATCCGCACCCAACCACATAATAAGGAGGATGAAGACCTAGAGGTTGTTTATGGATTTATTTGCAATTATGGTCTAATTAGGCTTTTGTTTCTTTTTGTAGGCCCAATCAAGAGGACAACTCTAGGGTGAAGGCTTGTACAAACATATCTAAGAAGATCTCCAAATCATCAAAACATAAACTAAAGCTTTGGTCAAAAGAACACAAGAACACTGAGTTTTTGCTGACTAGTCAACATTATTTTTGGGTCAAGCTTTAGCTTAGATAAGTTGTATAAAGTTGTTTAGGATTTCATGGGTCATGTATTGGGCCTAGTAGCATAACATAATTGGACCAAATATTTAGGCCAAGTAGCATAGGTTTTTGGGCTTGTATTTGGGCCAATAGTAAAATAGGTTTAGTTAGGGTTAAAAGTGACTAGTTAGGGTAATAATTGGGCTTCTTTGAGCCCAAAGTAACCCTAAAACATCTAGGGTAAATTGGAGAACTAAACTCACCTTGACATGGAGAACGTGGAAGTACACATGGCCACCTAGGAGTGGAGAGGATTTAGCATGGAAGGTGTGAGCTAAACATGGAAAGCATGACTCCACATGGCACATTCTCATTAGAGAGTTTTATTTTGAATTTTCAAATTTTGGCTCCAAAATGTTCAGCCCTTTCTCCTATAAGTTGAGGTGCTTGACTCTAATTTTTCTAAGATTAATGAATGAGTGAATTGCTGCCAAGATTGCTAGCCATCTCACTTTCTTGTCTTGCCTCTCTAGGATAGACACTTTAATCTTCTTCTTCACGTAGCTCAAGTGATATGGCCCAACCAATCACTCTCGCTACCTATCATGCACCTTCAAGGAAATCATAACTCTATATGAGTCATCCTTGTTCATCTCTTCCGTTGAAGCTTCCACCAATCCTCTCCAAATTTCAAGAAAAGAATTTGGTCATGAAGGCACAATTCTATCATTTGGTATCATGAGCCAAGGTTCTTCAAGAGATAAGTGTATTCTCTTCATTTTATTTTTGTGTGTTCTTCATTTTTCCATGTTGTTCATCAATTGTTTTGGTTGTCTTGCTATTTTAATTTCAATTTTAGTTTGAGTTGCTGTTTGGAAAATACTAATCGGCGCATTTGGTTCAATTTGTTCTTGCGCTTCCCGGTTTTACACTATTTTAGGTTCCTAATTTTGTGTGCTGTTTTGTTTTTGCTTTATTTGAGTCTTTTTGATGTTTTTAATCGGTGCAAATCTGTTTGGTTTGAGACATTTTAATTTTTGAATCAATTCAAGTTTTGTCAAAGTCATGTTCATCCAAAATTGTCATGAATTCTATGTAGTACTTTTGTTTTTAATTTTGGTTACTTGATTTTAATTTGAGTGCAGTTTATAATTATGAATTTGAGCTTTGGTGCATTTTATTTTTTTCTAGATTTGAGTTCATACTTGTGTGTTAGTTCCATGCAAGTTCATTTCAATCCAATTCTATTATGTTTCTGAAGTTTCATTGTTGTTTTTTAATTCCAGTTTAGGATTTCTCTGTTTCACAGTTTCTGTCGTGGCTGAAAACGTTTGTAAAATTTAATTTTGTTGCTGAAAATTTTTGAAATTCTGAATTTGAGCAGTTTGATGTGTTGATAAAAGGTGAAAAAAAAGAAGTATAGAAAAATTCAAAAAACAAATGATAAATGAAATACGAACAGAGTGCAAAATTCTGACTCTAAAAAAAAAGTGAAGCCGCAGTGATTTTGAAACAATTATTAAAATTAATTGGCACACTCTTTTGGTGAATTTCCAGCACCTAATTTGAGCTTAAACATTGAGGTTTCTGTGGTTTAAATTTCAAATTCAAATTTTAAGTATTCTGTCTAGCATAAATTCGGGAAGTTGTGAAAAATTTACACACAAAAAAGTGTTGTTTTTTGTTTTATTCATCTATTCTAGTTCCATTCACTAGGATTCCACTTTGTGTGCTACCTTTTCTTGTGTAATTAATTTTTTGCTTGTCAATTTTATTTAATACTCTTTCAATTCATGTCAAATATCAATTTCCTTTCATGTAGTCCTGTACTGACCAGTCCTCGGACGTCAGCTGGGTCCCACAGCAGGGGCCAAAGCCACGTGGAATGGACCCCACAGGGGGTATTGAACAAGAGAGGGGTGATTAGTCATCAGCCTACAGAGAGGGGTGATTAGTCATCAGCCTACAGGAAAGAGTGATTAGTCATCAACCTATAGAGAGGGGCGACTAGTCATCAGACTACAGAGAGGGGTGACTAGTCATCGGACTACAGAGACGGTGAGTAGTCGTCAGATCACCAGGATGGGCGGAGGTGTCATCGTCACTCAGCAGGCCGAGGAGTCCTCGGCGACAGAGTGTGGCGAGGTGACATCGGCCTTGGGTGATTTGAACAGCGTAAACAGAACAGTTAAGATTAGTTCCCAGTGTGGGCCAATAACCAGTTAAATACCCAGAGGTAGGGAGAGGCCTGGATCACGAAGTGCCCATGCGGGTAGCAGGGAGAGCACAGTTAGGTGTAGAGTCCTGAGGGGACGAGTACACACCAGAACTAGGGTTTTCCCAGTAAAGCTACATGCATGGCACGTGAACAGTGAAGGCACTCCCAGAATAGGTGGCCCCAGAGACTAGGTGCACAAGGAGGCATCCAGGTGGTCACCCTGTTAAAGTTTGCACTCCAGAGAAGGAAACCTTATGTGCTAGATTACCCTAAGATTGGGTGATAGCGGCGCAAGGGTATTCCAGTAAACCCTAAATATAGCTAGCAGCGCAATAAACCCTAATTAGGGCTAGCGGCGCAGTAAACCCTAGACTATATAAGGGACAGTAAAATACTTCACAAAGGTACGCAGTTTCTAGACCTAAACACAGAGAGAAACTCAATACACTTGGTGTTCCTTGCCTTACACTGACTTGAGCGTCGGAGTGCAAACGGCCTCTAGGGCGCCCCCTTTCTCTTTTGCAGGTGCAGATTGCTTCGAAAGAACCAAGCACATATCAACGTGAGGAAGGAGGCGTGCGAGTGTCGTGAGTCAATCGACAGGCAGGTCAACCGGCAAGAACATTTGGCGCCCACCGTGGGGCCGGAGTAAAACAAGGTCCCATACACGAGAGTGAGAGTAAGAACCACGGAAGATGAGGAATACAAGACACGGGTCTGTTCCACCAAATGGAGGCGACAACGTTACCATGCAACAGCTGATGGAAACGATGCGCGCCCTCCAGGAGACGGTGGCGGAATCTCGAGCGCATCAGGCGCGTATGCAGGAAGACCTGGCCACCTCACAAGCCAGGAATGAGGAGCTACACTGAGCAAATGAGGAGCTACGCTTGAATTTGCAACATATACAACAAGCTGGAGATCGTGGGGAAGATGATCGAGCCCCACTAGTGCCCCCAAGGGCCGTTCCCATGCCTTTCTCCGAGGCGATCATGAACACGGTGGTCCCAGCCACCTTTGTAGGGCCTAAGACCGTGTTCACCGGGAAAGAGGATCCTGAAACGCATCTCACTGCTTTCCATACGCAGATGATGTTGTCGGGAGGATCTGACGCAGTGCACTGTAAGCTCTTTATGGCCACACTGACAGGAACTGCGCTAGAATGGTTCGTGAGTTTGCCTGAAGGACATATCACGTCTTTCGTGCAATTCTCCACGCTGTTCAGGGAGCAATATCTTGTCAACAGGGCCCCTCCACCAGTGTCTTACGATCTTTTTGATGTAAGGCAGCATCAGAAGGAGTCCCTTAAAGATTACCTCAATAGGTTTGGGGCGATGGTGGTAAGGTTGCACACCAAGGATGAAGACATGGTGGTGCACGCCTTCAGGAAGGGCGTATTGGCAGGGCCTTTCAGCGAATCTCTGATACGCAGCCGCCCCAAGACCTTCGGCGACATAAAACGACGTGTTGTGGCCCACATTGTCGCCGAAGGAGAGCTCAGCAAGAAGCGAGAAAGCGCAGTCTCGTTAAGGCCCCGAGCGCCTAGTCGGCCTCAACCGCTGCGGGTGCACGAGGCGACCACGAAGAAGAAAGCTCAAGGGAAACAGAAGCCCTACAAGCCCCGAAAACCACAACCTATGGCGCGAGGCAAAGATGACATGCCCCCTAGGCATGAATTTGTGGTGGAGTTGAAGGAACTGATTGCCATTCCTAACGTGGCAGAAAGGTTGAAGATGCCCCCAAAGAGTGACAAGAGGTTGGGGCCCAACAAAAATGCATGGTGCGAATTCCATCAGGCTTTTGGGCACCCCGTTCGAAATTGCCTGGCCCTGGCTCACCAATTGGACGAGTTGGTGAAGAGTGGGTTTTTGAATGACTACCTAAAGGAGGCATCGGAAGGTGAAACGGTTGTTGCACCAAGGGCAGACCAGGGGCATGAAGTGCCCATACATGGTGAGATCCACACTATATCAGGTGGGTTCTCAGGAGGAGGGTGCACTTCTTCGCAACGTAAGAAGTATGCACGTTCAGTGATGGCAGTGGAGACCTGCGAGGAAGATCACTTTCCGGACATCGACCTTGTCTTCACAAAGGCTGATCGCCGAGATGTTGTCCCCCATGATAACGATCCGGTGGTCATTTCAGTAGTCACTGCCGCACGTAAGGTGCATCGGGTATTGGTCGATTAGGGAAGCTCGGCCGATGTGATGTTCTGGTCGACTTTCAACAAGCTACAGTTGTCTCCTGATCAGCTGCGACCCTATGTCGGCTGTTTGTATGGGTTCGCAGGAGACCAAGTAGAAGTGCGGGGATACATAGAGCTGAGGACCACGTTCACCGATGGAGTAGCATCCCGCACAGAGAACATTAGGTACCTTGTGGTGAACGCTCCCTCTGCCTACAACATACTTCTGGGCAGACCGGCCCTGAACCGGCTAGGGGCTGTAGTGTCCACAAGGCACATGAAGATGAAGCTGCCATCGATGGAGGGGATGGTGGTAACCATCAAGTCAGACCAAAAAGAGGCTAAAAGGTGCTATGAGAATAGCCTCAGGACAAAGCGGGGAGTGTGCATGGTGACCACTTCACCACCGGGAGGAGATGTCAATGAAGTAGATATGCCCCGAGGTGACGTCGGGGTCACCCGAGCATAGGTTGCCCGAGCGAGGCGACCCGAACCGACAGAGGAGGTCGTGGAGAAGGAGATCGGGGGGAAGATTTTCAAGCTGGGTAAGTCCCTGTCTCAGGAGACCCAAGATCAGGTCGCGGGGGTTATAGGAAAGCATCAGGACGCTTTCGCTTGGTCTCCCTCAGACATGCCAGGTATTGACCCCGATTTTCTATGCCATCGCCTGGCACTGAATCCCCAAGCCAGACCAGTCCGCCAAAGGAGAAGGAAGTTCAATGATGAACGAAGGCAGGTAGTCAGGGAGGAAACACAGAAGTTGCTGAAAGCAGGTCACATACGGGAAATACAATACCCTGAGTGGCTTGCGAATGTCGTCCTGGTGAAAAAGGCCAATGGGAAATGGAGGATGTGTGTGGACTTCACAGACCTTAACAAGGCTTGTCCGAAAGATTCCTACCCTCTGCCCAACATAGATGCACTAGTAGACAGTGCCTCCGGCTGCAAGTTACTCAGTTTCTTGGACGCTTTCTCCGGGTACAATCAGATCAAGATGCACCCGATGGATGAGAACAAGACTGCGTTCATGACAGAGCTGTCTTGTTACTGCTACACAGTCATGCCGTTTGGCCTGAAGAACGCGGGTGCCACAAATCAGAGGCTGATGGACAAGGTCCTCGCCCCCATGCTGGGACGCAATGTGCAGGCCTATGTAGATGACATGGTAGTGACGTCCCAGGCATGAGATCAGCATGTTGACGACTTGGAGGAGCTGTTCAATACAATAGCGAAGTACAGGCTGAAGTTGAATCCAGAAAAATGCGTCTTTGGGGTGGAAGCAGGCAAGTTCCTTGGGTTTTTGCTCACGGAAAGAGGGATTGAGGCCAACCCAGACAAGTGTGCAGCGATTATAGCCATGAGGAGCCCGACGTCGGTCAAAGAAGTGCAACAATTGACGGGTCGGATGGCTGCACTCTCCAGGTTCGTGTCCGCAGGAGGAGACAAAGGCCACCCTTACTTCCAATGCCTAAGGAGGAATAGCAGATTCACCTGGACTGTAGAATGTGAGCAGGCCTTCCTTAGGCTCAAAGAGTATTTGGCCAGCCCGCTAGTCTTGTGCAAGCCTCAACTCGGCACACCCCTGCGTCTGTACTTTGCAGTTACAGATAGGGCGGTAAGTTCTGTCTTGGTTCAAGAACAACAACAGAGCCAGAAGCCCATTTATTTTGCCAGCAAAGTGTTGCAGGGGCCCGAGACGAGATACCAAGCCTTAGAAAAGGCAGCATTAGCAGTGGTGTTTTTAGCCAGGAGACTTTGCCACTATTTCCAGAGCTTCACAGTGGTGGTAATGACAGATCTGCCGATATGTAAGGTCCTGCAGAAGCCTGATGTGGCGGGAAGAATGGTGCGTTGGGCAGTCGAGTTGTCAGAATTCGACATTCAGTATGAACCCAGGGGCCCGATCAAAGGACAGGTCTACGCTGACTTTGTGGCCGAGATGTCCTCGACCGAGGCCCAGCAGGAGGGACCCAATTTCAAATGGGTATTGTCAGTAGACGGGTCCTCGAATCAGCAAGGCAGCGGAGCGGGGGTGATCTTGGAAGGACCCAAGGGGTTGTTGATAGAGCAAGCCCTGCGGTTCGCTTTCAAAGCTAGCAATAACCAGGCGGAGTATGAGGCTTTGATCGCTGGGATGTTGTTGGCAAAGGAGATGGGAGCGCAGAGCCTTATGGCCAAGAGTGACTCATTGTTGGTCACCGGTCAAGTGGCGGGAGAATACCAGGCCAAAGATCCTCAAATGGCCTCTTACTTGGAGTATGTCTAGAGATTGAAGAGTTCATTTGAAATATTTGAACTAGTACATGTGCCCAGGGAGCAGAATGCCAGAGCTGACTTGTTGGCCAAACTCGCCAGCTCAGGCAAGGGGGGCAGACAGAGGACGGTCATCCAGGAGACCCTGAGGGCACCTCGTACTTATACAGCTGATAACTTGGTGGGAGTCCATCAGATCAGCCAGTCAGATGGTGAGAAGAGGAGTCATCGCTCGTTGACTCAAGAAACTTTGAAGAAACCACGAGTCAACGCATGCATGCTAATGGGGGTAGAGGCGTCACAGATCTGCCTACTACAGAATGGTGAGACATGGATGACGCCCTATAAGCGTTACATAGCAGATGGAATGCTCCCAGCAGAGCCGACGGAGGCAAAGAAGATAAAGAAAAACTCGTCCAAGTACACGCTCATTGAAGGCGAGTTGTACAGACATGGGTTTACTCACCCCATCTTAGTCTGCGTGCATGGCGAGCAGTGTGTGAGGATAATGGCAGAGCTCCATGAAGGTATCTGTGGTAGTCACATCGAAGGCCAAGCTCTGGCCTCTAAGGCCATTCGAGCAGGGTACTACTGGCTGACGATGAGGGAAGATTGCACTAGGTATGCGCAGCAATGCAAGCAATGCCAGTTGCATGCTGATTGGCCTAAGGCACCACCAGAAGAGCTCAGGTCGATATACAGCCCTTGGCCGTTTCACACATGGGGAATCGACATCTTGGGGCCTTTCCCTTTGGCGATACGACAAATGAAGTACCTCGTGGTCGCCATAGAATACTTCACGAAGTGGATTGAGGCTGAGCCAGTCGCACAGATTACAGCACAAAAGATCCAACACTTCGTGTGGAAGAACATAGTTTGCCGCTTCGGCGTACCAAAACGCTTAGTGTCTGACAATGGCACGCAGTTTGCAAGCCAACAATTGGGAAAGCTATGTACAGAGTTGGGAATCAAGCAGGTGTTTGCATCAGTTGAGCACCCACAGACCAATGGGCAGGTCGAGTCGGCCAACCGAGTCCTCCTCAGAGGACTGAAGAGAAGGCTGGAGAAAGCAAAGGGAAGGTGGGTCGAGGAGGTTCCCAGAATAGTATGGGCTTACCATACTACTCCCCAGTCCACTACTAAGGAGACTTCCTTTAGTTTGGTGTATGGTTCAGATGCCATGATCCCTGTGGAGATCCAGGAGAGCTCGCCACGTTTCCAGAACTTTGTGGCTGAGGAATCCAATGAAGAGAGGAAGGTGAATCTTGATCTTTTGGATGAAGCCAGGGAAGAAGCTGGAATCAAGGCTGAGGCGCTAAAGAGAAGAGTTGAGCTCAAACACAGTTCTAAGCTGAGAGCTCGGCAGTTCCAGGCGGCAGACCTCGTCATGCGGAAGGCGTCTCCATACCAGATAGAGAACAAGCTATCCCCTTAGTGGACTGGTCCTTTTAGAGTGATAGAGGCCCTAGGGAATAGAGCATATAGGCTTGAGACTTTAGAAGGAGGTCCGATTCCTCGAACATGGAATGCGACCCACTTGAAGTATTATTTCAGTTAAAGCCATGTAATCTTGTACACTACACAATACAGGGGACACTCTTTTTTCCCTTCTAAGGGTTTTTAATGAGGTCACCCAATAAAATTCAGTTAAAGATATATGCTTTTAATGTGTTTGTACAATGTTATTAGAACCTGTCACTTGGAGTTAGAGGTCTCGTAAGTGGAGAGGTAGGTTGGCAGAGAACACCTCCACTTCGAGTGAGAACTTCCAATGTGAAAGAAGGGTTCGCCCAGAGAAATCCTCCTCACCTGTGAGCGATGTGAGGTCAGTTAGAACCTGTCACTTGGAGTTAGAGGTCTCGTAAGTGGAGAGGTAGGTTCGCAGAGAACACCTCCACTTCGAGTGAGAACTTCCAATGTGAAAGAAGGGTTCGCCCAGAGAAATCCTCCTCGCCTGTGAGCGATGTGAGGTCAGTTAGAATCTGTCACTCGGAGTTAGAGGTCTCGTAAGTGGAGAGGTAGGTTCGTAGAGAACACCTCCACTTCGAGTGAGAACTTCCAATGTGAAAGAAGGGTTCGCCTGGTTAAATCCTCCGTCGTCCAAGGACGATGACAGGTCAGTCAGAACCTATTAGTTGGGGTTAGAGGTCTCGTAAGGGGAAAGGGGAGTTCATAAGGAACACCTTCCCCCTCCGAGTGAGAACGCCTAGATTAAAATAAAGGTTCACTAATGAAATTAGCAGAAAAAACATGCTACTTGAGGTTCATTTTTGCAGGTGCATTATTTGTGATCGTGAGCCCACCAAATACAAAGCACGACAAAAAGATGAGCAATGCATAAAACAAAGTTTTTATATTACAAAGGAGGGGATTACAAGATGTTCAGCTAAATACAATCATTCAGAAGACCTGTCTGGGCACTATCTGCCCGTCGACCACCTGCATAGTTGCGGAGTATGGGGAGAAGTCCATCTCAGGATGCACGCAGGCAACCTGAGCAAGGGCATCACCAAAGCCCTCCCTATAGGCGTCGGCGGCGTCATTAATAAGCTCAGTCTTGGTCTTCTTCAGCAGTTCAATCGGTTGGGCAAGTTCCTCCTCCACCTTGCCCAGCTGAACTTCTCGGTCGGTCGCTCTCTCCTCCAGCTTGGTCATTTTGGCTTGAGCCCCCTCTGCTTGCTCTTCCAGTTCGATGATCTAGTTGCGGAGGGGGAGTATCTTAGCTTCAAGCTGGAGGGCCTCCTGCCCCTTGGAGAAAAGAAGCTTTTTGGTCTCCTTCTCAGATTGACGGAGACTACCCAGTTCTTGATTAAGGGCAGTCTCGCGCTTGGTCGCTTGACGGAGTTGTAGATCCTTTTGCTCCAGCTCTTTCTTCAGTTGGGCGGTCTCTTCAAGCAGCTCCGCCTCAACGTTGCCCTTGACCAGCAAGGTGTTGGAAGCGGCCAAGAACTCCCCGAGACCATGGCTGAGGAGGTTCTCAAGGGAGTTTCTGTCAATGGCCTCCAAGACAGCTCTGCCAGGCATCTGAGCAAGTGACCTTTGGAGCAGAGAAGGCAGTTCTGGGGTAGAAGGCATCTGACCAGAAGGAGGAGCACTCTCCCCATCCCCCTCAAGCGTTAAGATTGGCTCAGGAGGGGAGGAGGCGCTGGGAGGGTGCTCCCTAAAGGATGAAGGGTGCCGTTCTGTGGCTGAAGAGACCTCCGCGGCTGTCCCCACCCTTTTCCTTTTGAAGACAAGGCCGAAACAGGTGTCCTCGTCATCAGAAACCTCCACAGGGGCTGCCCTCTTGGACTTTTCAGCAATAGGTTCCAAGGCAGCACCCGCGGGTGATGAAGGACCTGCAGGGGCTAAACCGCTAGCATTGCGGCGATTCAGCACATCCGCCAGCCTTTTCTTCTTATCAGCGCTGAGTACCATGCCTGCAGTGAACAATAAAAAAGTATGAGAAAGACAAGGCGTTAAGTATGTGAACAGTTAAGTGCAAGATGAAGTTGGTGTACCAATATACACGCTGAGAGTCTCAGCGTCATATTCATGCCTAATCAGCTGGGTGGAGTCAAACACCACGCCCCAGCTGGAAATGGTCTGGCAGAGTTCTTGATCAGGGACAGTCAACTCCTCGAGCCTGTGTGGCTTCTTGAACTTCAACTCCCCCACCCAGTATAATGGAAACCCATCGAGCATGGTGGGGTCGTAGGAGCTGCTGCAGACTCGAAAGAACTTTCCCTTGAAGTTCTTGTATGACTGCGAGAAGAGAGTTAGAAGGACTCTCCCTGCCACCCCATTCAGGCTCACCCAAAGCCTCTTACCGGGGCTCTTCGCCTCGAAGAAGTAAAGAAAGACATCGACAGAGGGGGTGAACCCTAGATTATTGTAGAGGATGGAGAACGTCCTGATAAAGGCCCAACTGTTGGGGTGCAGTTGAGCAGGCGCCACATTTAATTATGTGAGCAAAGCCCTTTCGAACCCGGTGAAAGGAAGACGGACTTTGACTCTTTTGAAGATGGTGGCGTAGAAGAAGAAGAACGGTTCCCCATCGTTGCAGCGATCATCGGCGCACACGGGCTCGTTTGCTGTACCGGGTCGCACAGAGACGTACGCGTTAGTTTCCCTGCCGAAGACACGTCCTTTAATCTCATTCTCATCATCCCTGTGCTTGCGAAGATCCTCGCAGGATGTGAGTTTGGAGGTCTTGGCAAGGAGATCCTCAGAAGCCCATGGGTAGAGGGCCTTGTGATCGACCGCTACGGTTGGAGGAGGGTTGGAGGTAGTTTTGGTTCTGGCCCTCTCAAATCTAAGCAAATGAGAGGCAGAAAAAGAAAAGAGGCTTAGAAGAAAACAATGGTGGACGAAGACTCGAAGGTAGAACGAACCTAGGAAAGAAGAACAAAAACCCTAGAATGCACAAACCACAAACAGGCCCAGAACAGTTGCAGCATGCCATATGGATGATCGAGTTTATGTTATGAAGAGAAGACATAAAAATCATACCTTTGGTTGAGTGAGAGCGGAGAAGTGTGAAAAGCCTGGTGAGAAGAAGAGAGCGTGCGCTGGAAGATAGAGTCTACAGAGCTGAGAATGCAAAGTGATGAAACAGTGAAGTGGCGCGAGGTTTTGAAGAGGTTTAACATAGCCCTAGGGAGCGCAAATGTTATGAATCTTAAACCGTTGATGCAGCCACGTGTTAGCGGATGAAAGGGGGTTGGTGAAGTGTCCTTTCAACGCACTGTTCATGTACTTATGCGCAGAGCCACGTAGGTCGCCCGAGTCAAGGACTTAGTCTCTTTGCTGAAACAAGGTAGCAGCTCGAGACTAGGGGGGCTTGTGTACCGATCAGTCCTCGCCCATGACTTAGTCTCTTCGCTGAAACAAGTTAACAGCTTGAGACTGGGGGGCTTGTGTACTGACCAGTCCTCGGACGTCAGCTAGGTCCCACAGCAGGGGCCAAAGCCACGTGGAATGGACCCCACAGGTGGTATTGATGAGAGGGGTGATTAGTCATCAGCCTACAGAGAGGGGTGATTAGTCATCAGCCTACAGGAAAGGGTGATTAGTCATCAGCCTATAGAGAGGGGTGACTAGTCATCAGACTACAGAGAGGGGTGACTAGTCATCGGACTACAGAGACGGTGAGTAGTCGTCAGATCACCAGGATGGGCGGAGGTGTCATCGTCACTCAGCAGGCCGAGGAGTCCTCGGCGACAGAGTGTGGCGAGGTGACATCGGCCTTGGGTGATTTGAACAGCGTAAACAGAACAGTTAAGATTGGTTCCCAGTGTGGGCCAATAACCAGTTAAATACCCAGAGGTAGGGAGAGGCCTGGATCACGAAGTGCCCATGCGGGTAGCAGGGAGAGCACAGTTAGGTGTAGAGTCCTGAGGGGACGAGTACACCCCAAAACTAGGGTTTTCCCAGTAAAGCTACATGCATGGCACGTGAACAGTGAAGGCACTCCCAGAACAGGTGGCCCCAGAGACTAGGTGCACAAGGAGGCATCCAGGTGGTCACCCTGTTAAAGTTTGCACTCCAGAGAAGGAAACCTTATGTGCTAGATTACCCTAAGATTGGGTGATAGCGGCGCAAGGGTATTCCAGTAAACCCTAAATATGGCTAGCAGTGCAGTAAACCCTAATTAGGGCTAGCGGCGCAGTAAACCCTAGACTATATAAGGGACAGTAAAATACTTCACAAAGGTACGCAATTTCTAGACCTAAACACAGAGAGAAACTCAATACACTTGGTGTTCCTTGCCTTACACTGACTTGAGCGTCGGAGTGCAAACGGCCTCTAGGGCGCCCCCTTTCTCTTTTGCAGGTGCAGATTGCTTCAAAAGAACCAAGCACATATCAACGTGAGGAAGGAGGCGTGTGAGTGTCGTGAGTCAATCGACAGGCGGGTCAACCGGCAAGAACAATGTTCCTTGCCTTACACTGACTTGAGCGTCGGAGTGCAAACGGCCTCTAGGGCACCCCCTTTCTCTTTTGCAGGTGCAGATTGCTTCGAAAGAACCAAGCACATATCAACGTGAGGAAGGAGGCGTGTGAGTGTCATGAGTCAATCGACAGGCGGGTCAACCGGCAAGAACAAGTCCTATTTTTTTTAAATTGAGTTTTGTTGCTTTAACCTTGTTTGACCTCTTTTTGGTGGAAGTGCCCTAAAAAGTGCTTTGGTGAGTAGTAAAGCTAGAAATTTTTTGGTGAGAGCTATATCACTAAAGAGGTGCAGAATTGAACATTCAAGGTTGAATATCCTAAGGAGGCAAAACAAGACACAACAGCAACCTCACACAAAATTATACACAAATACCAAAAAGGAACTACAAGTGAAAGAGTGCATAGAATAGATCTTTAATTTTGTGCATCAAAATTTTTTGACCTAATTTCTTTGTATTTCTTTGAGTAGTAATTTGCATTACTTTGATTGATTAGTGGATTAATTCGTCTTAGTCAATGAGTGTGTCTTAGTCATTTGTGTCTTTTATTGCTTTGCATTTTTCTTGCATAAAACTTTGTTTTCATCTTTGATTGTGCTCTAAGTAAATTGCTTAGAGGAAGGTTTGTTAAAGTGTTGTGGGATAGTATCTGGCTAGGAAAAACTTGATACTTAAGAGATCCAAGTGATCCACCTCCCTTTCCTGGAAAATTACCTATTACATTCCACCTATCTTTCTTTTTGGAAATTACTTCTATCACATAACTTTAAACATGTCTACTCATTCTTCTAGTCCAAATGAAAGTGATAGAAGGTCTATAAAATCTCTTTTAAGACAATTGGCTAAAGACTTTCAATCACTATCATTTAGACAATTACAACATGAGGCCCAAATCATAGAAGATAAAAAAGAAAGAGATGCCCATCTTGCACTTATAAAAGAAGAATTGAAGATTATTAGAGAAAAGCATGAATACATAAAAAAATTAAAAAATCTTCACATGCGTCTAGTTTTAGGTCTAGTGACTCTCATGCTAAGAAAGATAGCCTTAGAATCATTGACTATTATCATCCTACACCTATAAGAACTAGGAGAGATAGCCAACCAATAGAGACTAGGGTTGACATGCCTAATTTTTACGCTAAGGAGAATGTTGAGGTATATCTAGATTGGGAGATAAAAGTATAGCAACTTTTTGATGGCCATAGAGTGAGTGAGGAAAGGAAGTTACCCCTAGCCACCTTAAGCTTTCAATCTAATGCAATGTATTGGTGGACTGCCCTAAAAAGAGAGAGACGTCTCCATAAGGAACCTCCCATTACATATTGGAATGACCTTAGGGGAGCCTTGAGACGTCACCATATTGCCTTATACTACAATAGGAAGTTGATGGACAAGCTCCAAAGACTTTGTCAAAAAAACCTGAGTGTAGAAGAATATAGGCAAAAGTTGGAGTTATACCGACCAGTCCTCGGACACCGAGAACAGCTAGTAAGGGTGAGACACGTCAGCTGGGTCCCACAGCATGGGCCAGAGCCACGTGGGCTGGGTCTCATAGGTAGTATGGACCAGCGGGATGATTGGTCATCAGCATGTCAATCACTAGAGTGGACTAATGTGTCCTCGTCACTTAGCAGGATGATGAGTCCTCGGCATCAGAGTGTGTCGATGTGACATCGGTCTTGGGTATTTTGAATAACAGAGCTAGATCATCTACGATGGGTCTGAAGGGAAGACCAATTATTAGTAAAATGCCCAGAGGTAGGGAGAAGCCTAGGTCATGAAGTGCCCATGCGAGTGGCAGGGAAAGCACAGTAAGGTGCAGAGTCCTGAAGGGTCGAGTACTCATCAGGATTAGGGTTTCCCAGTAAAGCTACATGCATGTCATGTGAACAGTGAAGGCGCTTCCAGAACAGGTGGCCCCAGAGACTAGGTGCACGAGGGGGCATCCAGGAGGCCATCCTGTTATAGTTTCTCACTCCAGTTAAGGAAACCTTATGTGCTAGATTACGCTAGGCCTGGGTGATAGTGGTGCAAGGGTATTCCTATAAACCCTAAATATGGGTAGCGGCGCAGAGGAAACCCTAGACTATATAAAGGGTAGTAAAATACTTCACGGAGGTACGCAATTTCTAGACCTAACACAAATACTGAATACACTTGGTGTGCTTGCCTAGTTTTTGACTTGAGCGTCGGAGTGCAAACGGCCTCTAGGGCGCCCTTTTCTATCTTGCAGGTTCAGATTGTTTCGGGACAGCTAATCATAATTCAAGGTGAGGAAAGGAGGCGTGTGAGTGTCGTAGAGTCAACCGGCAGGAGGGTCAACCAGCAAGAACATTTGGTGCGCACCGTGGAGCCGAAGTAAAACAAGGTCCCATACGCAAGCAGAAAAGAGAAACCAGAGACATGAGGAATACAAGGCAAGGATCTGTCCCGCCAAATGGGGGCGAGAGTGTCACCATGCAACAACTCATGGAAACAATGCGCGCCCTCCAGGAGACGGTGGCAAAATCGAGGGCAAATCAAGTGCGGATACAGGTGGACCTGGCTGCATCACTGGCCAGGAATGAGGAGCTACACAGGGCAAACGAAGAATTGCGCGTGAATTTGCATAATTTGCAGCAAGCAGGGGATCGAGTGGGGGATGATCGGGCTCCACCAACGCTGCCAAGGGCTTTTCCAATGCCCTTCTCTCAAGCAATCATGGACACGGTGGTCCTTACTACATTTGCGGGCCCTAAGACTGTGTTCACGGGGGTGGAGGATCCAGAAGCACATCTCACGGCGTTTCACAAGCAGATGATGCTGTCAGGAGGGTCAGATGCGGTGCATTGCAAGCTCTTCATGACCACGTTGACGGGGACAGCGCTGGAGTGGTTTGTTAGCTTGCCCGAGGGACATATCACATCCTTCACGCAGTTCTCCACGCTGTTCAGAGAACAATATATCGTCAACAAGGCCCTCCCACCGGTGTCTTATGACCTTTTGGATGTTATGCAATATCAGAGGGAGTCCCTTAAAGATTACCTCAACCGATTTGGGGCGATGGTGGTGAGGTTGCACACCAAAGATGAGGATATGGTGGTGCACGCCTTCATAAAGGGGATATTGCCAGGACCTTTCAGTGAGTCCCTTATCTGAAGTCGCCCAAAGACCTTTGGTGACATCAAGCGCCGTGCTGTTGCTCACATCGTCGCCGAAGGAGAACTCAATGAGAAGCGTGAGAGCGCAGCCTCTTCACGACCGCGAGTACCTAGTCGCCCTCAGCCCATGCGGGTACATGAGGCGACGATAGAGAAGAGAGCCCAGGGAAAGCAGAAGCCCTACGAGGCCAGGAAGCCCCAAACTAGGGCACGTGCTAAGGAGGATGTGCCCTCCAGACATAACTTCCTGGTGGAGCTCAAAGAGTTAATTGCCATCCCTAATGTGGCAGAAAGGCTGAAGGTGCCCCCGAAGACAGACAAGAGACTGAGGCCCAACAAGAACGCATGGTGTGAGTTTCATCAAGCATTTGGCCATCCCATTCGAAACTGTTTGGCCCTGGGTCATCAGCTAGATGAGCTAGTCAAGAGTGGCTTCCTAAATGACTACTTGCGGGAGTCACAAAGGGGAGAGGTGGAGGTGACGCCGAGGGCTGATCAGGGGCACGAAGTGCCTATACATGGTGAGATCCACACCATCGCAGGTGGGTTCTTAGGCGGGGGGTGCACCTCGTCGCAGCGTAAGAAGTATACGCGATCGGTGATGGCGATGGCAGCATGTGAGGAAGACTACTTCCCAGACATTGACCTCACATTCACGAAGGCAGATCGCCTGGATGTTGTTCCCCATGACAATGATCTAGTGGTGATATCGGTGGTTACCGTGGGAAGGAGGGTTCACAGGGTCCTTGTCGATCAAGGAAGTTCAGCCGATGTGATGTTCTGGTCGACCTTTAACAAGATGCAATTGTCTCCAGACCAGTTGAGGCCTTATACAGCCTGCTTGTATGGGTTCGCAGGAGACCAGGTCGAGGTGCGGGGTTACATAGAGCTGAGGACCACTTTCACTGATGGCGTGGCCTCCCACACTGAGAACATCAAATATCTGGTTGTAAATGCCCCATCAGCTTACAACATGCTGTTGGGCAGGCCAGCATTGAACAGACTGGGAGTCGTAGTGTCGACGAGGCATATGAAGATGAAATTGCCCTCGATGGAAGGTGTGGTGATCACTATCAGGTCAGATAAGAAGGAGGCTAAGAAGTGCTACGAGAACAACCTCAAGACAAGAAGGGGAGTATGCACGTTGACCACCCAACCACCGGGTGGAGAGTGTGCTGATACTGACCTGTCCTAGGGAGAAGTCGGGATTGCACGAGTACAAGTCACCCGGGAGCGACGACCTGAACCAGAGGAGGGGGTAGTAGAGAGGGAAATTAGAGGCAAGGTATTCAAACTTGGTAAATCCCTACGCCAAGATACACAAGACCATGTAGCGGGAGTCATAGAGTAGCATATGGATGTTTTTGCTTGGTCTGCTTCAGATATGCCAGGTATTGATCCAGACTTTCTATGTCATCGCCTTGCGTTGGATCCCTAAGCAAAACCTGTCCGATAGAGGAGGTGAAAATTCAACGAAGAAAGGAGACAAGTGATCAAGGAAGAGACACAAAAACTACTCAAGGCTGGTCACATATGAGAAATCCAATACCCTGAGTGGCTAGCGAATGTGGTGTTGGTGAAGAAGGCCAATGGGAAGTGGTGGATGTGTGTGGACTTCACTGACCTCAATAAGGCGTGTCCAAAAGATTCTTACCCTTTGCCAAGTATTGATGCACTGGTAGATAACGCCTCGGGGTGCAAGCTGCTCAGCTTCTTGGATGCTTTTTCCGGTTATAACCTGATCAAGATGCACCCAATGGACGAGAGCAAGACAGCGTTTATGCTGAGCTGTCCTGCTACTGCTACACAGTCATGCCATTTGGGGTGAAGAATGCAGGCGCTACCTACCAAAGGCTGATGGACAAGGTCCTTGCACCCATGGTAGGGTGCAACATGCAAGCCTACGTGGATGATATGGTGGTGACGTCCCAGGTGAGAGATCAGCACATCGCTGATTTGGAGGAGCTATTCACCATAATAGCTAAGTATGGGTTGAAGCTAAATCTAGGGAAGTGTGTCTTTGGGGTGGAAGCAAGCAAGTTCCTTGGTTTCTTGCTCACTGAGCGAGGAATCGAGGGCAATCCAGACAAGTGTGCGGCAATCTTAGCCATGAGGAGCCTGACGTCGGTCAAAGAAGTGCAACAATTGACAGGTCGAATAGCTGCTCTTTCCAGGTTTGTGTCAGCTGGGGGCGATAAGGGCCACCCTTATTTTCAAGAACAGTAGGTTCTTGTGGACCAAGGAGTGTGAAGAAGCATTCCTCAAGCTGAAACAATATCTGGCCAACCCGCTAGTGCTGTGCAAACCACAGATCGACATCCCATTGCGCTTGTACTTCGCAGTCACCGAAAGGGCGGTGAGTTCAGTTTTGGTGCAAGAGCAGGACCAGAGCCAAAAGCCTATCTACTTTGTTAGCAAGGTGCTGAAAGGGCCCGAGGTGAGGTACTAGGCCATAGAAAAGGCAGCATTGGCCGTGGTGTTCTCTGTGCGTAGGCTTCGCCATTACTTTCAGAGCTTTATGGTGGTGGTGATGATAGACCTACCCATCCGGAAGGTCTTGCAGAAGCCAGATGTAGCAGGGAGGATGGTGCAATAGGCAGTGGAGTTATCTGAGTTTGACATACAGTATGAGCCCAAAGGCCCAATCAAAGGCCAAGTTTATGCTGACTTCGTAGCCGAGATGTCCTCGGCAGAAACCCAGCAGGATGGACCTGACTTCAGATGGGTGCTCTCAGTAGATGGGTCTTCCAATCAGCAAGGAAGTGGAGCTGGGGTGATCTTGGAAGGACCCAAGGGGTTGTTGATTGAGCAAGCCCTACGATTTGCCTTCAAGGCCAACAATAACCAGGCTGAGTATGAGGCTTAGCTGGAATGTTGTTGGCTAAGGAGACGGGAGCACAAATTCTTTTGGCGAAGAGTGACTCCCTATTGGTCACAGGTCAGGTGACGGGAGAGTATCAAGCCAAAGATCCTCAGATGGCCTCCTAGTTAGGGTATGTCCAGGTGTTGAAGAGTTCCTTCGCGGATTTTGAATTGGTGCATGTGCCCAGAGATCAGAATGCCCGAGCTGACTTGTTGGCAAAACTAGCAAGCTCGGGCAAGACCCTGAGGACACCTCGCACCTACACAGCTGATAACTTAGTAGGAGTCCACCAGATCAGCCAGACAGACGGTGGGAGGAGGAGTCATCGGTTGTTGACCTAGGAAACTTTGAAGAAGCCAAGGGTTAACGTGTGTGTGGCACTGGAGGAGATGTCGCCACAAGTATGCTTGTTGCAGAATGGGGAAACATGGATGACGCCCTACAAGCGCTACTTGGCTGATGGGATGTTGCCCATGGAGCCGACAGAGGCAAGGAAAGTGAAGAAGAACTCAACTAAGTACACACTCATCGATGGTAAGCTGTATAGGCACGGGTTCACACACCCCATTCTGGTGTGTGTGCATGGTGAGCAGTGCGTGCGTATAATGGCGGAGCTCCATGAAGGAATATGTGGGAGTCACATAGGAGGTCACGCTTTGGCATCAAATGCCATTCGGACAGGGTATTATTGGGCAACAATGAGGGAAGATTGCACGAAGTATGCGCAGCAGCGCAAACAGTGTCAGCTACATGCAGATTGGCAAAAGGCGCTTCCAGAGGAGCTCAGATCTATATACAGCCCTTGGCCATTCCATACCTGGGGAATTGACATCCTGGGGCCCTTTCCTTTCGCTGTGCGGCAGATGAAGTACCTCGTGGTCGCCATAAAATACTTCACGAAGTGGATCGAGGCTGAACTTGTAGCACAAATCACAGCTCACAAGATCCAGCACTTTGTGTGGAAGAACATAGTATGCCGCTTTGGTGTACCCAAGCGCTTGGTGTCTGATAATGGCACCCAGTTTGCAAGTCAACAGTTGGGAAAGCTATGCACAGAGTTGGGAGTCAAGCAGGTGTTCACATTAGTCGAGCACCCTTAGACTAATGGACAAATCGAGTCAGCCAACCGAGTCCTACTCAGAGGACTGAAGAGAAGGCTGGAAAAGGCGAAGGGAACTTGGGCTGAGGAGGTGCCCAGAATTGTATGGGCCTATCATTACCATTCCTCAGTCCACAACCAAGGAGACCCCTTTTAGCTTGGTGTACGGTTCAGACGCCATGATCCCGGTGGAGATCCAGGAGAGCTCACTGTAAGGACCTAGCTTTAATTGGAATAAAAGTGTTAGATTTAAATAATTTCAGAGGATGTTATTATTTAAAATACAAAGAGTTGGTAATAGAAGTTTCGTAGTAGTCGGACATCGGACGTCGCCCAAGGTCTGGGGTCAGCTGGTAGAGGTCGGTCGGCTGACATGTGGATCAAGAAGAGTAAAGGAAGAAAAGTGTAGCTAAGAAGTCTTCTACGAGATCGTCGTTATTGAAGACGAAGGCGATCTCCGACCTCTCTGGCACATAATCGCCTATGGTGTACATGATCGCCGAATGTGCACTTAGTATGTGGTCAAGGTGCTGGATTAACCATAGTGGGTTCCAAAAAACCACGCGTATCAAGGTGTGGGTTAAGCCTTAGATACGCTGGGCGTGCGAAGCTCTATGCTTGAGCATAAGAAATCATCCTTAGTGTTGCATGCATGGGCGCACGAGGAGTAGTGCTGGTCTATTCTTGGAAATGTGAAGCTACCGACGTCACCAAGCCATGTGGAGGTGATACCTTAGACGTAACATAGTGGGATGGAGAACCTTCAGCAAGGTGTGACGATGTGACATCAGTGACCAGAGTAAGGCGATGTGTTCTCATCACACACAAGGGCGATAAGAGATCGCCAACAGGATGAGAGGAACATCGGTCATCAACCAGGATGGGAGAGACATCGGTGGTCCTCCAGGGTGAGACATCGGTGGTCTGCCAGGGTGAGACATCGGTTGTCTGCCAGTGTGAGACATCGGTGGTCCTCCTGGGTGAGACATCGGTGGTCTGCCAGAGTGAGACATCGGTTGTCTGCCAGTGTGAGACATCGGTGGTCCTCCAGGGTGAGACATCGGTTGTCTGCCAGGATGAGGAATCAATCGTCTGTCAGGAAAAGGAATCAGTCATCACCGGGATGAGGCAATCAGTCATCGCCGGATGAGAGACACATCGGTCGTCTTCCAGGGAGAGACATCGGTCGTCCGCCAGGAGCAGTCATTAGTGGAAGGTTATCGCGCGATGTCTAGTTTCACACAGATAAGGTGGGACCCAGGCTCCCAGCATGAAACGTCCTGCACGCGCGACACGTAGACAAAAAGGGTGGTTCAGAATAGTGACATCAGAGTGTTGGCCTGCGCAGAGGCACGCGTAGTCGTACTGTTCAGGGAAGCGTACACACAAACTTCCTTGCAGAGTGGGTGGTGGCAGCGGCTTTTGTGGACAAGTTGGTTTAAGATTCAAAAACCCACTTCTGAGAGGCAAAGAACATTGCAGTGGTTCAAGAGTGAAAGAGTGAGTTTACCTTCATCCTTCTCCTTTCTCTCCTTCGCGCTGCGATTCAGGCATCCTCAAGCACCAGTACGACGAGCGACGACTGCCCTTAGAGCACCTGGGAGGTTCTCTGCAAGTTTTCCAGACCGGACGCTAAAACAGAGCTAAGGCATCCTTTAAGCTCGGTGGGTTTTGGAGCTCTTGGTGTTTTGCGCAAGTCCAGGTAAGGGAAGCTAGCCTTATTTCCAACGAAAACCTTATATTAGATGACTGAGATGATGGGGCGACGTGGTCGCCGGTTTTTCAACTGTTATTGCATAATCCCCTGTTTTTGAACGAGATCGCCGGTTTTGGCGTTGTTTTTCGAACTCCCCTATTTTTGTGTTGTTTGAAACTGTTTGAGATTTAAACGTGATATTCGAAAATCTGAACCATGGAATGATTGTTGTTGTGATTGGAATCATTCATTTAAGTGTTATATGATGTGTTGAATGTTGTGAATGTGGGATCAAGGCATAGTATTTTCAGGAAAGAAAATATCGTGTAAGATCGTGTAGGATGTGCATTGATCGGTGATTTCTATAATGAGATATCCTGACTCTCCTGAGATAATGAATTCAAATAGATGAAGTTATTCAGGCGTTGAGAGTCGATGGAGGTTCACACGTATGGGTAAGTGTTTGAAAGATAACTACTTGACCTGTTGTGTGGATTCACCCTGTCATACTGTGAGAGTGATGAAATTGATATCGAGATTGTGTTGATGCGCATAGCTGTGGAAACTTTACAGCAGTGTAGTATGACAGGTGCAGATCTCTGAGTCTAGTCAATGCACGAGTCTTCCGGAAGTAGTGTCAAGTGTCTTGTGTGATGAGTCAGTGGAAGTCTGATGTGAGAAATTAGAAACATTGAATTTGATAGACACTTGATGCATTATGTGAATAGAACGACTCTTGAGGAAATTGTGAAATATGTGATTACTTGATGGTCATGTGAAGGGAATGAGAAAATTGATAGTTTTTACGTGGGTGTCTTTAATTTGTTTTATCTTGATTTTAAAGTTTCATATCTAAACTCTCTTTCAAATATCTAGCTTACCCTGTGATTTTTGGTGTTGTGTTTGGCTTTTTCTTAAACCTGTGATGATCGTGTATAATTTACACGGGAGCAGATGATGTTGCAGGAAGTAGAGCTCCTCAGTGAGTGGTCGCCGGAAGGAGATCGCCTGTTCCTATTTCTGTTAGGCGATCACCCTTTTTCTGTTTTCTGATAGGAGATCGCCTTTTTCTGTTAGGAGATCGCCTGTCTTTCTATTTTACTGTAATTTTGTTTACGTTTTTGGAAAATTGACCGATTATGTATTAAACTCCCTGTGAGGAGAAACTTCATTACATATATATAATTATGTTCACTTCAATATATTTGTTTACCTTTATTTTTATTACATAAATATGAAAAGTATTTGGCGGGATGTTACATTAATGGTATCAGAGCAGTTCGTCCTTAGGATGACCTGAGGGCTGTGGATCCATTGTGTTTCTTCTGCTCACAAAAATCTATTTGAGTTTTAAATAACAACTATAGTGAAAGGTTTTCAAACGTTTTTGTATTGAAATTTTGTGTGTGCTTTAGTGAATATATGCCCTAACTGAAAATCTTAGTATTAAGAATGAGAGGATCTTGATAAAGTAGTGAGGGTGCACACTCATAACTGGATCGAGATGATTCTCAATCTTAAATTCTGAAGGTTTGATGTTTAGCATATATTGAATTCTGGTGTGTTTTATTTCAGTTTATTGAGTGTTTTTGTATTGATTGAAAGTGGTTGTTTGGAATGATGGTTGTATACCAGCAGCTGTTCTGGTGTTTTGCTTGAGGTTATAAGTATCATGATTCTGTTGATAAACTCAAATTCTAAATGACTTTGAGATGTTGACCTTTGCTCGGCAGTTCCAGGTCGCCGACCTAGTCATGCGGAAGGCATCTGCCTACCAAATAGAGAACAAGCTATCCCCTAAGTGGACTGGTCCTTTTAGAGTGACAGAGGCCCTAGGGAATGGAGCGTATAGGCTTGAGACTCTAGAAGGTGGTCCGATTCCTCATACATGGAATGCGACTTACCTGAAGTTTTATTTCAGTTAAAACTATGTAACATTGTAAACAGTTTAGGGGACACTCTTTTTTCCCTTTTTAAGGGTTTTTAATGAGGTCACCCAATAAAATTTTCAGTTAAGATATATTTTTGAATGTATTTGTACAATGCAGATCAAACCTGTCATTTGGGGTTAGAGGTCTCGTATGTAGGAAGGTAGGTTCGTAAGGAACACCTCCTCTTCGAGTGAGAACTCCCAACTTGAACTGAAAGGTTCACTAGCGAAATCCTCCCTCGCCTATGAGCGATGTGAGGTTAGTTCGAACCTGTCATTTGGGGTTAGAGGTCTCGTAAGTAGGAAGGTAGGTTCGTAAGGAACACCTCCTCTTCGAGTGAGAACTCCCAACTTGAACAGAAAGGTTCACCAGCGAAATCCTCCCTCGCCTATGAGCGATGTGAGGTCAGTTTGAACCTGTCACTTGGGGTTAGAAGTCTCGTAAGTAGGAAGGTAGGTTCGTAAGGAACACCTCCTCTTCGAGTGAGAACTCCCAACTTGAAAATAAAGGTTCACCAGCAAAATCCTCCCTCGCCTATGAGCGATGTGAGGTCAGTTCGAACCTGTCACTTGGGGTTAGAAGTCTCGTAAGTAGGACGGTAGGTTCGTAAGGAACACCTCCTCTTCGAGTGAGAACGCCAAGTTGAACAGAAAGGTTCACCAGCGAAATCCTCCCTCGCCTATGAGCTATGTGAGGTCAGTTCGAACTTGTCATTTGGGGATAGAGGTCTCGTAAGTGGGAAGGTATGTTCATAAGGAACACCCCCCCTTTTTGAGTGAGAATTCCCAACTTGAACAGAAAGTTTCACCAGTTAAATCTTCCTCTACCTTTGGGCGATGCGAGGTCAGTAAGGACTCATCTGATTGGGTTAGAAGTCTTGGAAGCGGGAAAGGAAGGTTCATAGAGAACGCCTCCCCTTTCGAGTGAGAACACCAAGGATGACTCGTACCAGTGAAATCACACATGCCTATGGGCGATAAGAGGTCGGCAAAGGAATAGCCTGTGTGTTAGAAGTCTTGAAGTGGAAGAGAGGGGTTCACAAATGATATCCTCCCACTCGAGTGAGAACGCCAGGGTTGATTGGGGTGGTTTGGAAGGAGAGGTCAATGAAGTGATGTAGTCCATTTGCCAGGGCTCGGCTACGGTGTGGACTCTTATCCTAAAGAGGAATTACATTCGTCGCCTCTCATCAGAGTCAAGCGTGCTACATTACAAGGAGTCGAAGCTATAAGCTAAGTATGCTAAGGTATCCAAGCAACCATTGAGTACCAGATATGCAAGTTGTGCAAAGGAAATGTGAAGCGCCAATGAAAGTAAGTTGGTCAAGACAAATTATATACACAAAGTTAAATACTTTATTAGATTGGAAGAATAAGTACAAAGGTGATTACAAGAGGTCCAACCACAGTATATAGCTGCTCGAGAGACCTATCTGGGCACTATTTGCCCGTCGACTACCTGCTTTGATACGGAGAATGGCGAGAGGTCCATCTCAGGATGCGCACAGGCAAACTGAGCAAGGGCATCACCAAACCCCTCCCCGTAGGCATCGGTGACGTCTTCAGTAAGTTCGGCCTCGGTCTTCTTAAGCAGCTCAGGTTGTTGGGCAAGCTCTTCCTCAACCTTGCCCAGTTGAACCTCTTGGGTGGTTGCCCTGTCCTCCAGCTTGGTCATTTTCGCTTGGGCCCCCTCCAATTGTTCCTCCAGGTCTATGATTTTGTTGCGGAGGGGAAGAATCTTGGCTTCAAGCTGGAGGGCCTCCTGCCCCTTGGAGAAGAGGAGCTTCTTGGTTTCTTTCTCTGACTAGCGGAGACTACTCAGCTCCTGGTTCAGAGCAGCCTCGCGTTTGCCAGCCAGCTGGGCTTGAAGTTCCAGCTCCCTCTCCAGTTGGGCCACCCTCTCCTTCAGCCCTGCAACAACATGAACTAGCAAGGCGCTGAAGGCGGTGATGAACTCACTAAGGTTGTAACTAGTACGGGTCCTTAGTGAGTCCTTGTCGAGGGCCTCCATAACCTCTTTGGCTGGCAGGTGCGAAAGAGTTTCTTGGAGAATGGGAGGCAATTCTGGGGTAGGAGGTGCTTGGTTGGCTGGGGGAGCATTCTCTCCTCCACCCTCGAGCGCCAGGAGTGGCTCTGGGGGAAAGGAGGCGCTGGGAGGATGCTCCCTAAAGGATGGAGGTTGCCCCTCTGTTGCAGAAGAGGTCACCGCAGCAACTTCCACCCTATTTCTCTTGAAGACGAGGCCTGAACAGGTATCCTCGTTCTCAGAGATGACCACCGCAACTCCCCTCTTGTGCTTGCTTTCGGAGGTTGGGCCTGGGGCAGCCACGGCGGGGGAAGAAGGACCGGCAGGGCATGAGCCACCTGCTGGGCGGCTCAGCAGATCAGCTAGCCTCTTCTTTTTACCAGCGTCCAGCACCATATCTGCAACAAACAACAAGGTCATGAGAAGAGACATACAGTTTTAAAATACAGATGCATGCAGATGGTAAAGAAAGCAAGGGAATACCAATGTAGATGTTGAGGGTCTCAGCATCATACTCGTGCTTGATCAGCTGGGCAGTGTTGAATACTACCCCCCAGCTGGCAGGAGTTGACACAAGTCGCAGTCGAAGGTTGTCAACTCCTCGAGTCCTCTGGGTTTCTTGAATTTCAGCTTCTCCACCCAATATAGGGGGAACCCATCGAGCATGGTGGCGTCGTAGGAGCTGCAGCAGACCCGGAAAAACTTCCCCTTGAAGCCTTTGTAGGATTGTTGGAAGAGGGTTAGCAGAACCCTACCCGCCACCCCGTTGAGGCTTACCCAGAGCCTCTTCCCAGGGCTCTTCACCTCGAAGAAGTACAGGAATACATCCACCGAGGGAGTGAACCCCAGGTTGTTGCAAAGGACTGAGAATGCCCTGATGAAGGCCCAGTTGTTGGGGTGCAGCTGGGCAGGTGCCACATTCAGTTCAGTGAGCAGAGCCCTCTCGAAGCCAGTAAAAGGTAGACAGACTTTGACTCGTTTAAAGACGATGGCGTAGAAGAAGAAAAAGGGCTCCCCGTTGTTGCATCGGTCATCAGAGCAGACAGGTTCGCCCTCGGTATAGGGTCGAACCGATATGTACGCGTCGCTCTCTTTGCCAAAGACACGCCCTTTAATCTCATTTTCGTCGTCTTTGTGTTTCCTCCAGTCTTCACTAGAGGTGAGTTGGGAGGTCTCAGCAAGGAGATCCTCGGGGGCCCAAGGGTAGAGGGCCCTGTAGTCAACGGCTGGAGAAGGGTTGGAGGTGGTTTTGGTTCTGGCCATCTCGAATCTAAAACAAATGAGAGGCAGGAAGAAGGGAAAAAGGGTTTAGAAGAAAGTGATGGCGTGAACAATGGTGGGCAAAGACTCACAAAAGAAGAGCGAAAGCAAGAAAGAAGAATAGAAACCCTAAAATGCAGAAATCATAAACAGACCCAGTGCAGATATGGCATGAAAAGGGTAGCAGAATCATAAAACAAAGGCGAGAAGAATATTAAAAACCATACCTTTTGAGTAAGCGAGGATAAGGAGTCGTGAGGGTTGGAGTAGAATAGAAGTGTGCGAGAGAAGTTAGAAAGTACGGAGGCTTGAGTGGAAAGTGATGAAACAGTGTAAAGGCGCGGGGTTTTGAAAGGGTTTAACGTAGGCAAGGAAGCGCAAACGTTAAAAAACCCTAACCGTTGATCTAGTCACTTGTCCGCAGAGTAAGAGGGGGTTGGTGAGATGTCCCTTCAGCGCGCTCTTCATGTCCTTTCGCTCAGTGCCACGTAGGTCGCCAGAGCCGATGACTTAGTCTCTTTGCTGAACAAGTTAACAGCTCAAGACTGGAGGGCTTGTGTACTGACCAGTCCTCGGACACAGAGAACAGCTAGTAAAGGTGAGCCACATCAGCTGGGTCCCACAGCATGGGCCAGAGCCACGTGGCCTGGGTCCCACAGGTAGTATGGACCAGCGGGATGATTAGTCATTAGCATGTCGATCACCAGAGTGGACTGATGTGTCCTCGTCACTCAACAGGATGATGAGTCCTCGGCATCAGAGTGTGTCGATGTGACATCAGTCTTGGGTGTTTCGAATAACAGAGCTAGAACATCTACGATAGGTCTGAAGGGAAGACCAGTTATCAGTAAAATGCCCAGAGGTAGGGAGAAGCCTAGGTCATGAAGTGCCCATGCGAGTGGCAGGGAAAGCACAGTAAGGTGCAGAGTCCTGAAGGGTTGAGTACTCATCAGGATTAGGGTTTCCCAGTAAAGCTACATGCATGGCACGTGAACAGTGAAGGCGCTTCCAGAATAGGTGGCGCCAGAGACTAGGTGCACGAAGGGGCATCCAGGAGGCCATCCTGTTAGAGTTTCACATTCTAGTTAAGGAAACCTTATGTGCTAGATTACCCTAAGCCTGGGTGATAGCGGCGCAAGGGTATTTTTGTAAACCCTAAATATGGGTAGCGGCGCAGAGGAAACCTAGACTATATAAAGGGTAGTAAAATACTTCACGGAGGTACGCAATTTCTAGACCTAACACAGATACTGAATACACTTGGTGTGCTTGCCTAGTTTTTGACTTGAGCGTCAGAGTGCAAACGACCTCTAGGGCGCCCCTTTCTATCTTGTAGGTGTAGATTGTTTCGGGACAGCTAATCATAATTCAAGGTGAGGAAAGGAGGCGTGTGAGTTTCATAGAGTCAACCGGCAGGAGGGTCAACCGGCAAGAACTTATATGATGAGCGCAGGGATTAAGGAAGAAAATAATACCACCATATCTAGGTTCTTAAGTGGTCTCAATCTTGAGATAAAAATCAAAGTTGAACTTTTTTTACTATATAGAGATTTAAATGTCTTGATTCAATTTTGCATTAAAGTTGAAAAACAAATTTTGAGAAAAGAATGAAGTTAAAAAAAAAAGTTCATACTTTGTACCTTATGACAAGGGTGAGTTCCAAAGGGGGGTAAAGCATATAAAAGAAACATCTCCAGAACCTTCCGATAACCTATCTAAATATGAGCACATCTCACACACTCGAACTAGATAAATTTAGTGTTTTAATTGTCTTGGTAGGGGTCATTTAGCATCTCAATGTCCCAATAGAAGAACTATGATCTTAAGGGACAAAGATGAATATAGTAGCCAAGAAGAAGAAACAAGTCAAAGTGAAGAAAATGAGAAAAAAAGAAAGAAATCGAAAATCAAGTGAAAGTCCTTAGAGACAATGCTGAGGCGTGGGAGAAGAGTCTCGTACCCATCACAAATCCAAATTTCAAGAAAACAATTCGATCATGAGGGCACAATTCTATCACAAATCCTATTCTACTTTGCCCAATGTTTGAGGGCCAATTTATTTATAGGAAAGGAAATCCTATTCTAATAAAACTAGATAAAGGCCTTAGATTTTGTAAGAATGTCCCTCTGATAGTCTTTGCTGAGTTCCAATTCTTCTGGTCCTTACTCTAATGGAGTTTGTGGCTGGACGGATCCCTCCAGCACCAACATGCATAGTCTAAGGAGGATGGAAGAATGTACAAAACATAACTAAGAAGACCTCCAAAGTCATCAAAAAATCAACTAGAGCTTTGGTCAGAGGAACACAAGAAGACTGAGTTTCAAATGACTTCAGAAGAGAAAAGTCAACCTCATTTTGAGGCCAAGCTCTAGTTTAAATATTTTTTTTTATAATGGAATAGGTTTCATTTTAATTGTAATGATTCAATAATTTGGGCTTAAATGTCGGGCCAAGTAGCATAGGTTTTTGAGGTTGTATTTGGGCCTAAGGTAGCTTAGGGTTGGATTATGGTTTCTAAAACCTACCTAGGGCTTCACATGGGGTTCATTAGCCTAAGAGAACCCTAGGACTTTCACGAGGAAGAGATATAACACGCTTACCACATGCTTGACACATTAAACACATGTTTAATGTGCAAGCCAAGTTGGCACCTGTTCTCGCTGGTTGACTCGCCTGCTGGTTGACTCTGCGATACTCACACGCCTCCTTCCTCACGTTGATATGTGCTTGGTTCTTTTGAAGCAATCTGCACCTGCAAAAGAGAATGGGGGCGCCCTAGAGGCCGTTTGCACTCCGACGCTCAAGACAAGATTGGGCAAGAAACACCAAGTGTTTGAGTAACTGTGTTTAAGGTTTGAAACTGCGTACCTCTGTGAAGTATTTTACTGCCCTTTATATAGTATAGGGTTTACTGTGCCGCTAGCCCTAATTAGGGTTCACTGCGCTGCTAGCCATATCTAGGGTTTACTGGAATACCCTTGCGCCGCTATCACCCAGTCTTAAGGTAATCTAGCACATAAGGTTTCCTTATCTAAAGTGCAAACTCTAACAGGGTGACCACCTGGGTGCCTCCTCGTGCACCTAGTCTCTGGGGCCACCTGTTCTGGGAGTGCCTTCACTGTTCACGTGCCATGCATGTAGCTTTATTGGGAAACCCTAGTTCTGATGAGTACGCGACCCCTCAGGACTCTGCACCTAACTATGCTTTCCCTGCCACACACATAAGCTCTTCGTGATTTGGGCCTCACCTTATCTCTAGGTTTTTCCTTCATATTGGCCCACTATGGGAACCAATCCTAACCGTTCTGGTCATATTATCCAAATCATTCAAGACCGATGTCACCTCGTCACACTCTGTTGCCGAGGACTTATCAACCTGCGGAGTGACGAGGACACATCAGCCTACTCTGGTGATCGACACCACTGATTACTCATCGACCCCATTCCATGCTACTTGTGGGACCATGCTCACATGGCTCTGGCCCGCACTGTATGGCCCAGCTGACGTGTCTTGCTGTCATCAGCAAGACTCCATGTCCGAGGACTGGTCGATACACAAGCCCCCCAGTCTCAAGCTGTTAACTTGTTTCAGCGAAGAGACTAAGTAATCGGCCCGGTGACCTACGTGGCTCTGTGCATAAGGACGTGAATAGTGTCCTGAGGGGACGTTTCACCAACCCCCCTTTATCTGTAGACACGTGGCCGCATCAATGGTCTGAGATTCTGATGTGAGTCTCTTATGAACCTGATCCGGTCGGTCATCGGTAGTCAGTGACGTCAGCTGCAGATGACCACGTGGACCAGTCACAGGGTGACACGAGGCATGAGATGGCAGGTGAATCAGGGAGGAGTCCACTTAGAATGGTGATCGGTGGTCAGTTACCAAGTGGCCACCACCCCCAGAGCGGTGCCTAGATAAGCGCCTGGAAGCACCGCACGGACATCGGTGGAAGGTAGTGAGCCACCGCATAGACGTCGGTGGATAGTGATGGGGCATCGCACGGACGTCGGTGGAAGGTCATGAGCCACCGCACGGACGTCGGTGGAAGGACATGAGGCACCGCACGGTCGTAGGTTGAAGGTCATGAGCCACCGCACGGACGTCGGTGGATAGTGATGGGGCACCGTTCGGTCGTTGGTGCATGCAGAGCGAGATCGGTCATCGGGGTTCTTGCCAACACGCGTTAAGCTGGGACCCAGGTTCCCAGCGAGAGCGTTACGCATGCACCTCGCATGATGCCCACTCAGAGGACGTGCGGTGAGACCATGCAGGCAGGATGCGCCTGGTGGGTGTGCCTAGAACAGCCACACCCGGTGCTCTCCTGGGAGCATGCACTCACTCAGAGGACGTGTGGAGAGGCCATGCAGGCAGGATACGCCTGGTGAGTATGCTCAGACCAGCCCCACCAGGTGCTCTCCTGGGAGCATGCACTCATTCAGACAGAAGAAACGCACTAAGTTACTCCGCAAGAGGATAACTTAGCCGCGCAAGAGAAACGCGCAGAAGCCTTCCAGGTGTGACGCGTGTACGGTCAGATTCCAGTTGCATGCCTCCACGTGTCACCATCTGGGAGAGAAGCGTGGCCCAAGCATAAAGGTACTCTACCTTATGTCAGGTACACATAAGTTTTCCAGATTACAAGTTTACACAAATTCACTACACTTAGTTTCTGAGTCATTGTGGGAGCATTTGAACACGTAGCACAGAGATAACAGAATTCAGTTACAAAGAGAGACAGAGTGGATCTGAGCACACACGAGTCTCACAGAGAGATTCAGCGAGAGTTTTCGGTGTTCTTGTTGCCTGACTTGAGCGTTGGAGTGCACACGGCCGCTAGAGGCGCCGTCTGTGTTATTTTGCAGGCATTGTTTGGAGTTGCGGCGAAGGTTCTTGGAGCGTTCTTGCAGAACGTGCAGTTGCAGAAGGCTAGACAAAGGAGTGACGAGGCTCATCCTCCATGTTCAAGTCCGCGGCAGGATCAAAACCTTTCTTGGTTTGGGTTGAGTTGATATAGGTTTCATTGTATTCATGACACTTTCAAGAATTAGGATCAAAATTCTAAAGAACAATTAATAGAGTTTCTACTCAAGAAAACGAAGGTTCATACTAAAAATACATGAATAGGTAACTTGTAGTGTAAGATAACAATGGAATATGAATGGGTAATTCAAGAACAGTACCAAACTTCAAAGGAAACACAAGAACAACATAAGAACACCAAGAACAAGTGAAAATACTGATTGAAATTCAATAGGAGTTAGAAAATCACCAAGAAATTCATCAAAGAACAAAAACCCATGGATGGAAAACAAGAACAACACATGTATATGGAAACCCATGGTTTGGACGAAATTAAAACAGCAAGAAAACAAGGAAATAAACCAAAAAAGTGCAGAACAATGGCAGCAAATGAAAGGAAACAACTCATGGAAAAGATTGAACCGATTAAAAATGGAAAAACTACAAGAAAACACAAATGGGTATTTTTAGAAGATGAATAAAAATGACTTATGTGGTTGTAGCCTTTTAGAGATGTGATTCACGCCACTTGGAGGGTGGTTCTTCCAAGATGAGTGGGTGGTGCCGCCACTTGAGAGTCTCCAAAGCTCACAAGATAAGACATGAAGGAGAAGAAGAGACAAGTCTCACAAACTCACTCTCTCTCAATTTCAAGATAGTTTCTTTTCTTCTAACTTTCAACTTTTTTTTTCAAAGTACCAAGCACCCCTATTTATAGTGGAGAGGGCTGGTCATGTTACAAAGGGGAAGGAGTGGGAAGAGTCACTCTTCTAGCTCCTTCTAGTGCCTAAGAGAGAAAGGAGTAGAAAAGTCACTTTTTCCACTTTTACCTAAAGAAAGTGCCTAAAATGCCTTACATTTAGAGGTTTCTTTTGGTTTTCCTCTTTGGCATACTCCTAAGGATATTTCTATATTATTTACAAATTTATACAAGAGTATTTACAAAGATTTATTTATACTACTATCTTTTGAATTTTCAAGAGAACCTAAATTGTTCTATTTTTTAAGAAGACTAGTAAGAAGAATTTTAAATGCTTGGGTGGATGACCTCTTCCTCCATTAGTAAAATCCTCTTCTACTTGATCTCCATCATGCTCCCCTGGTTGGAGAGAATTCGTCTGCGAATTCAGAATCCCTACATATAACAAAGTCAGTTTGCTATCAAATAAAGCAGTGGATGATAATAAAGGCAAACTTGACTTAGCATTATGAATCATTGGGATGTCGGAAAAAGAAGTCCTATAGACAGACCATGTTGGAAAAAAATGTGGGGGAATGATTATTTTCTTAGGAAAAATTCCCTTTAAAGGGTAAAAACCATTAGTAGGTATGGAAAAATCATCCCTAACATTTTTCAACCAATATGGAGTGCAAGTAGGAACTTTTGGTAATGAAAAAGACAAAGAATAAGAATACCTTGGATGCTCAAATTGAGGCATAGCATGAGTCAAAAAGATTGATTTAGTTGATAAGGTATTATGAATCGTTTTATCATTTTCTTCTTTTTCATTTTCTCTTTTATTTTTCATTTTTAATTGGTCCTCATGAACTTCTTGTGGAGAGAGGGGTTTTAAGGTAACCTTGCGCCCTTGGAAGGAAAAAGACATTATATTGGTGAGGCCATCATGTAAAACATGTCTATCAAATTGCCAAGGCCTCCCTAAAAGAATATGGGTTGCTTCCATAGGCACAACATCACATAAAACCTCATCTTTATACTTTCCTATTTCAAAATTTATGAGGACTTGTTTATTAACCATGATTTCTCCCTTTTTAGTAAGCCATTGGAGCTTATAGGGCTTGGGATGAGAGATAGTGGGTAAAACAAGCTTATCCACCACTCTTGTACTAGCCACATTTGTACAACTACCCCCATCAATTATCATGGAACATAACTTTTTGTTGATAAGGCACCGGGTATGGAAAATATTTTCTCTTTGGGTATCATCCAAAGGTTTTTGAATTGTGCCCATCATGCGCCTCATCACCAATAAGTCACCTTTACATGGTATTTCACATTCATTATCACTAGGGCTAGGGGTAGGGGAGTTAGATTTAGAAGAATTATCACTATGTTCACTTACAACTAAACCCCCTTTTACCATCATGGTTCTTTTTGTTGGACAATTTGCGGCTATATGACCATAACCTAAACACTTAAAACATTTCTTACTTGAGGTTTTGGTTGGTGATTTATTAGTTGAAGTGGAAGGCTTTGAATCCTTGGATTTGAAAGATGAATCTTTAGAAGGAAATTTGGACAAAGACTTGTTTTTATTTTTCCAAGAGTTGTTGTAATAGCCATCATTATGAGTATTTTTGAAAGCAAGTTTCTTTGCAATTTGGGTTTCAACCTTGATGGCAAGGTGAACCAAGTTTTCTAAAGAAGAGTACTCATAAAGTTCAACAACATCTTGAATGTCCCTTCTAAGACCACTTACAAATCTAGCCATCTTAGCTTCATCACTTTCATGTATATCAACTTTAAGCGTAAGCGTTTCTAGCTCTTTAAAATAAACATCCACACTTAGCGTGCCTTGGTGAAGCCTTTGGAGCTTCAACAATAGGTCTTTCCTAAAGTGTGGTGGAACAAATCTAGCGTGCATACACTCTTTCAAATTGTTCCAAGAAACCACGGGAGGTCTCTTGTTTAGCCCAATGTCCATAAGAGTTTTATGCCACCATTGCATGGCATAGTCTAGAAATTCTAAAGTAGCTAGTTTTACCCTTTGGTCTTCTTGGACCTCATGTACATGAAAGATTTGTTCAACCTTTGCTTCCCACCCCAAATATACATTTGGATCACCTTCACCACTAAAGCTAGGTAATTTTACAAAAGGCATATAAGGCTTTGCCACATGTTGGCGCCTTTCTTCATAATGATGATACCTCCTCCATTCGGTTTCATCTTCATGTCCATGATAGTTGGAAGAAGTTCTTGATGAATGCCTTGAAGAATGGCGTCTTCTATGGTGTGTATGGCTGGACCTTTCATTAGTCACTTCAAGCCTTTGCAATCTTTCTTCCAATTGTCTTATAGCTTCATCTTTTTGTGCAAGTGACCTTTTGGCTTCTTTTAATTCACCAAGAATGAAAGCTTTTTGTGGAGAGTGTGGTTTGGAAGATTCTCCACTTGAATATTGAGCCATTTTCAAAACAGTACAGCAAACACAAATAGCAAACAACTAAAGAAAACAAGGTTAGAAAACAAAGAAATAAGTGGTGCGGTTTTGGTAAAAAAATTAAGGCACTCAAAATCACTCCAAGAAATTATACTTCCCTCAATCAAGCTTCTCTTGTGGAATGGAGTAACCTCAAATGAAAGATGCCAAAGCACTCAACCACTCATCCAAAAATAACCACCACAAAACTTAAAGAACAATAAAAGATAAGCAAGAAAAGGTACAAAACAAGAAAGGGTAGTGCAAAAAGAATACAAGATATATGAAAAAACTTAAGGAATGAAAGACAAGCAATAAAAGGTACACAATAAGACTCAAAGAATACTCACTAAACTTTATAATCAAGAAAGAAAGTACAACTCATAAACTTGTCAAAATACAAGGATCAAAAGTTCCACAAAGTAGACAACAATTTGCCAATCACTATGAATCCAACTTTGGTATGAAAATTAATGTGGGAGATGCAAATACCAAACTGTTTTGAAGGATTTAAAAACAGAATTGGTTCTGTTTTGTTCTGTTTCAGTTCTGTTTTCTTTTTTCTTTTTTTTTATACCAAAATGAACTTATGTAGTGAAAGAACCATAATATGCATCATATGGAAGTTGAAACATCAATCAAATTGCACAAAAATTTTATGAAGGATTCAAGACAATTGAACATTTGAAATCAAATGTTTGGAACCTCCAATCACAAGTACTAAAACAAATTCAAGAGAAACACAAACTTTCAAAATCAAAAGCAAGCAAGTAGAGACAAGATTTGGACACCTAGAACACTATGAACATAAAACTCAAAGCAAAAAGTATGATCAATGAAAAGGCACAACTAAAACATATTCGAACCAAACAAAAGTATGAATATAAGGTGCTGGAAAAACAAGAAACACGAAATTATAGGTGCTGGAAAAAAAATTGCCCAAAAAGAAAGTGTCTATTCAACTCACAATCAACAAATCAACACCATGTCTCTAGATACTACATGATGTGAGTCTCTTATGAACCTTTCTTGGTTTGGGTTGAGTTGATATAGGTTTCATTGTATTCATGACACTTTCAAGAATTAGGATCAAAATTCTAAAGAACAATTAATAGAGTTTCTACTCAAGAAAACAAAGGTTCATACTAAAAATACATGAATAGGTAACTTGTAGTGTAAGATAACAATGGAATATGAATGGGTAATTCAAGAACAGTACCAAACTTCAAAGGAAACACAAGAACAACATAAGAACACCAAGAACAAGTGAAAATACTGATTGAAATTCAATAGGAGTTAGAAAATCACCAAGAAATTCATCAAAGAACAAAAACCCATGGATGGAAAACAAGAACAACACATGTATATGGAAACCCATGGTTTGGACGAAATTAAAACAGCAAGAAAACAAGGAAATAAACCAAAAAAGTGCAGAACAATGGCAGCAAATGAAAGGAAACAACTCATGGAAAAGATTGAACCGATTAAAAATGGAAAAACTTCAAGAAAACACAAATGGGTATTTTTAGAAGATGAATAGAAATGACTTATGTGGTTGTAGCCTTTTGGAGATGTGATTCACGCCACTTGGAGGGTGGTTCTTCCAAGATGAGTGGGTGGTGCCGCCACTTGAGAGTCTTCAAAGCTCACAAGATAAGACATGAAGGAGAAGAAGAGACAAGTCTCACAAACTCACTCTCTCTCAATTTCAAGATAGTTTCTTTTCTTCTAACTTTCAACTTTTTTATTCAAAGTACCAAGCACCCCTATTTATAATGGAGAGGGCTGGTCATGTTACAAAGGGGAAGGAGTGGGAAGAGTCACTCTTCTAGCTCCTTCTAGTGCCTAAGAGAGAAAGGAGTAGAAAAGTCACTTTTTCCACTTTTTCCTAAAGAAAGTGCCTAAAATGCCTTACATTTAGAGGTTTCTTTTGGTTTTCCTCTTTGGCATACTCCTAAGGATATTTCTATATTATTTACAAATTTATACAAGAGTATTTACAAAGATTTATTTATACTACTATCTTTTGAATTTTCAAGAGAACCCAAATTGTTCTACTTTTTAAGAAGACTAGTAAGAAGAATTTTAAATGCTTGGGTGGATGACCTCTTCCTCCATTAGTAAAATCCTCTTCTACTTGATCTCCATCAGATTCTCAACATTTGCGCTCCCTAAGGCTACGTTAAACCCCTTCAAAATCCCACGCCACTTTACTGTTTCATCACTTTGCATTCTCAACTTCTACAAACTCTATCGTCCTGCGCACGCTTCCTCCTCCACGCTAACTTCGTCAACCTTTTTCGTCTCTGCTCAAAAAAGGTATGATTTTTATGCCTCTTCTTTCTTTGTAGTGCGATTTTAACCTTCCTTGCATGTTGTATCTGTCTTAGGCCTGCCTTCGATTTTCTGCATTTAGGGTTTTTGTTCTTCTTTTCTGTGTTTCGTTCTTCCTTGAGTCTTCGTCCGCCATTGTTTTTGTCATCACTTCTTCTGAGCCTTCTTTTCTCCTTGCCTCTCACTTGTTTTAGATTCGAGATGGCCAGAACCAAAACCACTTCCAACCCTTCTCCAACCGTAGCAGTTGATTACAAGGCCCTCTACCCCTGGGCTTCTGAGGATCTCCTTGCTGAGACCTCCAAACTCACCTTCACTGAAGATTGGAAGAAACACAAGGATGACGAAAATGAGATTAAAGGGCGCGTCTTCAGCAGGGAGAGCGACGCGTACATCTCAGTGTGTCCTTGCACCGAGGGTGAACCTGTCTGCATTGACGACCGATGCAATGGCGGGGAACCTTTCTTCTTCTTCTATGCGACCGTATTCAAGCGAGTCAAAGTCCGTCTTCCCTTCACCGGGTTCGAGAGGGCTTTACTCACGGAGTTGAACGTAGCGCCCGCTCAACTGGGTCTTCATCAGGGCGTTCTCCATACTCTACAACAACCTAGGGTTCACTCCCTCGGTAGACGTATTTCTATACTTCTTCGAGGCGAAAAGCCCTGGGAAAAGGCTTTGGGTAAGCCTTAACGGAGTGGCAGGGAGGGTTTTGCTCACCCTCTTCTCTCAATCATACA
Source organism: Phaseolus lunatus (assembly GCA_013389735.1). Taxonomy (NCBI): domain Eukaryota; kingdom Viridiplantae; phylum Streptophyta; class Magnoliopsida; order Fabales; family Fabaceae; genus Phaseolus; species Phaseolus lunatus. The sequence continues at coordinate 190,512 of JAAFYQ010000152.1, read as the reverse complement.
AGGGCTTCAAGGGGAAGTTCTTCCGAGTCTGCTGCAGCTCCTACGACTCCACCATGCTCGATGGGTTCCCACTATATTGGGTGGAGAAGTTGAAGTTTAAGAAGCCTCGCGGACTCGAGGAGCTAACGCCCTTTGACCGTGAAGTGTGCCAAACTCTCTCCAGCTGGGGCGTGGTGTTCGACACCACCCAGCTGATTAAGCACGAGTATGATGCTGAGACCCTCAACGTCTACATTGGTACATTGTCTTTGTCTCGTATCTACCTACCTTTGTGTTTTATGCTTGACTCTTCTCACCTTTTCTTGTTGTCCATTACAGGCATGGTACTAAACGCTGAGAAGAAGAAGAGGCTGGCTGATGTGCTAAGTCGCCGCACTGCAGGTGGCTCAGGCCCTGCCGGCCCTTCTTCGCCCGCTATGGCTGCGAAGTATAGTCGTAGCGGGGTGCCGAGCTGGGGTTTGCACAAGACTGGTGGGCTAGCCAGGTACTCCTTGAGCTTAAGGAACGCCTGTTCACACTCCAGGGTCCATGAGAATCTGTTGTTTCTCCTCAAACATTGGAAATAAGGGTGGCCCTTGTCTCCTCCTGATGACACAAACCTTGAAAGTGCAGCCATCTGACCTGTCAATTGCTGCACTTCCTTGACCGACGTTGGACTCCTCATGGCCAAGATCACCGCACACTTGTCTGGGTTGGCTTCAATCCCTCGTTCAGTGAGCAAGAAACCAAGGAACTTGCCTGCTTCTACCCCAAAGACACACTTCTCTGGGTTTAGTTTCAACTCGTACTTAGCTATTGTATTAAATAGCTCTTTCAAATCAGCGAGATGCTGATCTCGCACCTGGGACGTCACCACCATGTCATCCACGCAGGCTTGCACATTGCGCCCTAGCATGGGTGCAAGGACCTTGTCCATCAGCCTTTGATAGGTGGCGCCTGCATTCTTCAACCCAAATGGCATGACTGTGTAGCAGTAGTAGGACAACTCAGTCATGAAAGTTGTCTTGCTTTCATCTCTCGGGTGCATCTTTATCTGATTATACCCAGAGAAGGCATCCAAGAAACTGAGCAACTTGCATCCCGAGGCGCTATCTACCAACGTGTCAATGTTGGGTAAGGGGTAGGAGTCTTTCGGGCATGCCTGGTTGAGGTCAGTGAAATCTATGCACATCCTCCATTTTCCATTGGCCTTTTTCACCAACACGACATTCGCCAACCACTCAGGATACTGGATTTCCCGTATGTGGCCTGCGTTGAGCAGCTTCTGCGTCTCCTCCCTGACCACCTGCCTCCTTTCCTCATTGAACTTGCGCCTCCGCTGTCAAATAGGTCTGGCTTGGGGATTTAACGCAAGGCGGTGACATAAGAAATCTGGATCAATGCCTGGCATGTCTGAGGCAGACTAAGCAAAAGCGTCCATGTGCCGCTCTATGAGCCCCGCTACTTGGTCCTGCGTCTCCTGGCGTAGGGATTTGCCAAGTTTGAACATCTTGCCTCCGATTTCCCTCTCTACCACCTCCTCTGCTCGCATGACCCCGATGTCTCCTCGGGGTAGGTCAGTGTCATCGCACTCCCCACCCGGAGGTTGGGTGGTCACTGTGCACACTCCCCTTCTTGTTTTGAGGCTGTTTTCATAGCACTTCTTAGCCTCCTTTTGATCTGATTTGATGGTGATCACTATCCCTTCCATCAAGGGCAACTTCACCTTCATATGCCTTGTGGACGCCACTGCCCCCAACCTGTTTAGGGCTGGTCTGCCTAACAACATGTTATAGACAGACGGGGCGTTCACCACCGGATACTAAATGTTCTCGGTGCGGGAGGCCACTCCATCAGTAAAAGTGGTCCTTAACTCTATGTACCCCCGCACTTCTACCTGGTCTCCCGCGAATCGATATAGACAGCCTACGTAAGGCCTCAACTGATCAGGAGACAGCTATAGCTTGTTGAAGGTCGACCAGAACATCACATCGACCGAACATCCTTGATCCACCAGGACTCGATGCACCTTGCGTCCCGCAGTGACCACTGATATCACCACTGGATCGTTATCGTGGGGGTCAATGTCCCGGCGATCAGCCTTTGTGAAGACAAGGTCGATGTCTGGGAAGTGGTCATCCTCACATGTTTCCACTGCCATCACGGAACGCGCATACTTCTTGCGCTACGATGAGGTGCACCCTCCTCCTGAGAATCCACCTGCTATAGTGTGGATCTCGCCATGTATGGTCACTTCATGTCCTTGATCAGCCCTCGGGGCTACCACCACCTCGCCCCCTTGTATCTCCCTCGGGTAATCACTCAAGAACCCACTCTTGACCAACTCGTCCAACTGGTGCCCTAAGGCCAGACAGTTGCAAATGGGATGGCCAAAAGCCTGATGGAACTCGCACCAGGCTCTTGTCCGTCTTTGGGGGCATCTTCAACCTTTCTACCACATTAGGAATGGCGATCAGCTCAGCTCCACCAGGAAATCATGTCTAGGGGGCACATCCTCCTTAGTGCGTGCCCTAGTCTGGGGCTTTCTAGCCTTATAGTGCTTCTGCTTTCCTTGAGCCCTCTTTTCTGTTGTCGCCTCATGCACCCGCAGGGGTTGAGGTCGACTTGGCGCTCGCGGCCTTGAAGAAACTGTGCTCTCTCGCTTCTCATTGAGCTCTCCTTCTACGAATATATGAGCAACAACACGTCGTTTAATGTCACCAAAGGTCTTGGGGCAATTTCGGATAAGGGACTCGCTAAAAGGCCTTGGCAATATTCCCTTCCTGAAGGCATGCACCACCATATCTTCATCTTTGGTGTGCAACCTCACCACCATTGCCCCAAATCTGTTGAGGTAATCTTTAAGGGACTCCCTCTGATGCTGTCTTACATCGAAGAGATCATAAGACACTGGTGGAGGGGCCCGATTGACAATGTATTGTTCTCTGAACAGCATGGAGAATTGCGCGAAAGATGTGATATGTAAGGACCTGTAAAAAAAAAAATTAAATTGGAATAAAAGGGTATATTTTAAATGAATTCTAAGTATGTTTTTATTTAAAATAAAAAGGAAGGAAAGTGTAGTTTAGAAGACTATAAGATTTCCTTGTTAGTACAAAATCGTCGGTCGCCTAGACTACACGTGATCGCCAGGGCGCGAGGCATGCGGGCATCGCCAGGGCGCGAGGCATGCGGGCATCGCCAGGGCGCGAGGCATGCGGGCATCGCCAGGGCGCGAGGCATGCGGGCATCGCCAGGGCGCGAGGCATGCGGGGATAGTCTTCGCGCGAGAGGTCATCGGTGGATAGTCTTCGCACGAGAGGTCATCGGTGGATAGTCTTCGCGCAAGAGGTCATCGGTGGATAGTCTTCGCGCGAGAGGTCATCGGTGGATAGCCTTCACGCGAGAGGTCATCGGTGGATAGTCTTCGCGCCACTGGTCATCGGTGAAAGGTTATCGCGCGATGTCGAGTTGCACACAGAGAAGGTGGGACCCAGACTCCCAGCATGAAACGTCCTGCACGCGCGCCACGTAGACAAAAAGGGTGGTTCAGAATAGTGACCTCAGAGTGTTAGCCTGCGCAGAGGCACGCTTAGTCGTACTGTTCAGTGCAGCGTACACGCAAACTTCCCTGCAGAGTGGGTGGTGGCAGCGGCTTTTGTGGACAAGTTAGTTTAAGATGCAAAAACCCACTTCTGAGAGAAGGAAAAACGTTGCAGTGGTTCAAGAGCGAAAGAGTGTGTTTACCTCCCTTCTTCTCCTTTTCTCTCCTTCGCACTGCGATTCAGGCACCTTCACCCAAAAGTACGACGAGCGACGGCTACCATTAGAGCACCTGGGAAGTTCTCTGCAAGTCCTACAAACCAGACGCAAAAACAGAGTGAAAGCATCTTTTAAGCTTCGTTGGGTTTTGGAGTTCTTGGTGTTTTGCGCAAGTCCAGGTAAGGGAAGCTAGCCTTCATTTTCAATACAAGCCATAGATTAGCTGTTTCTGAAGTGAGGGCGACGTGGTCGCCGGTTTCATGTTTCTTTTCGCAATGCTCTGTTCTATGTGGTTGGGCGACGTGGTCGCCGGTTTTAAACCTCTTTTTTCATGATGTTCTGTTCTTATGTGTTTGGGCGACGTGGTTGCCGGTTTTAAATACAGATTTCGAAATCCCCTGTTTTTGGACGAGATCGCCGGTTTTGGCGTTGTTTTTCGAACTCCCCTGTTTTTGTGTTGTTAGAAGCTGTTTGAGATTTAAAGGTGGAATGCATGTGACATTCGAAAATCTGAACCTTTGAAATGATTGTTGCTGTGATTTGAATCATTCATTTGAGTGGTATGATGTTTTGAATGTTGTGAATGTGGGATCAAGGCATAGTATTTTCAGGAAAGGAAATACCGTGTAAGATCGTGTGTAGGTGTATTGACTAGGGGCTTGTCTAGAAGGAGATATCCTGACTCTGCTGATATAATGGAATCACGTAGATGAAGTTATTCAGTTGTGGAGAGTCGGAGGAGGTTCATATGAATGGGCGAGTAGTGTGAAAAAGAACGAGCTCGGCCTGTTATATGAATTAACCCTGTCATACCGGGAGAGTTAATGACATTGAGATTATATATGCGCATGGCTGTGTGGATTTCACAGTGGTATGGTATGACAGGTGCAGATCTCTGAGCCTGAGTCAACGCACGAGTCAATCCGGAAGTAGAGTCATGTGTCTATGCATTGTGAGTCAGTGGAAAGTCTGACGTGTGAATCTTGAATACTGAAAGTAGCAAATGGACACTTGACGAGTATGTGGAATATGGCAATGTTGATGGTTGTAATTGATATGGATCATGAATGGTGTGAAGCTTTATGTTTACTATTGATTTAAAAGCTTTTAAAACATCTAGCTTATCCCTTTCTTTTGTATTGCTCTGTGGTTGTTTTCTCTTAAACTGTGATGATCGTGTATTTTTGCACGGGAGCAGACGAGGTTGCAGGTGGTGGAGCTCCTCAGTGAGTGGTCGCCGGGAGGAGATCGCTCATATATATTTCTGTTAGGCGATCACCCTTTTTATGTTGTCTGATAGGAGATCGCCCTTTTCTGATAGGAGATCGCCCCTTCCTGATGGGAGATCGCCTATCCTGTTGGGGAATCGCCTGTTTTTATTTATTTTGTTGTATTTAGTTTACGTTTTTGGAAACCGGCAGATTATGTATTAAACTCCCTACGAGGAGAAAACTTCATTACAAATATATATAATTATGTTTACTTCAACATTATTATTTTATCTCTACTTCATTTTATAATTATGCAATGAAATTGGCGGGATGTTACATGATATGTCCCTCGGGCAAGCTAACGAACCACTCCAGCGCTGTCCCTGTCAACGTGGTCATGTTCCAATGTACTGCATCAGACCCACCTGACAGCATCATTTGCGTGTGGAACGCTGTGAGATGCGCTTCAGGATCTTCTACCCCAGTGAACATGGTCTTAGGCCCCACGAAGGTGGCTGGGACCACCGTGTCCATGATCGCTTGGGAGAAGGGCATGGGGAAAGCCCTTGGCGGCGTTGATGGAGCCCGATTGTCTCCCACGCAATCCCCAGTTTGCTGCAAATGGTACAGGTTTAAACGTAGCTCCTCATTCGCCCTGTGTAATTCCTCATTCCTGGCCTGTGATGCGGCCAGGTCCACCTGCATACGAGCCTGATGCGCTCTAGACTCCGCCACCGTCTCTTGGAGAGCGCGCATCGTCTCCATGAGTTGTTCATGGTAACGTTTTCACCCCCATTTGGCGAAACGGATCCTTGTCCAGTATTCCTCATCTCTGTGGTTTCTTCTCTTACTCTCGTGTATGGGACCTTGTTTTACTTTGGGCCCCATGTTGGGCGCCAAATGTTCTCGTCGGTTGACTCGCCTGCCGGTTGACTCTGCGACACTCACACGCCTCCTTCCTCACGTTGATATGTTCTTAGTTCTTTCGAAGCAATCTGCACCTGCAAAAGAGAATGGGGGCGCCCTAGAGGCCATTTGCACTCCGACGCTCAAGTCAAGATTGGGCAAGAAACACCAAGTGTTTGAGTAACTGTGTTTAGGGTTTGAAACTGCGTACCTCTGTGAAGTATTTTACTTTCCTTTATATAGTCTAGGGTTTACTGCGCCGCTAGCCTTAATTAGGGTTCACTGCGTTGCTAGCCATATTCAGGGTTTACTGGAATACCCTTGTGCCGCTATCACCCAGTCTTTGGGTAATCTAGCACATAAGGTTTCCTTATCTAGAGTGCAAACTCTAACAGGGTGACCACCTGGGTGCCTCCTCGTGCACCTAGTCTTTGGGGCCACCTATTCTGGGAGTGCCTTCACTGTTCACGTGCCATGCATGTAGCTTTACTGGGAAACCCTAGTTCTGATGAGTACTCGACCCCTCAGGACTCTGCACCTAACTGTGCTTTCCCTGCCACACGCATAAGCTCTTCGTGATTTGGGCCTCACCTTATCTCTAGGTTTTTCCTTCACATCGGCCCACTCTGGGAACCAATCCTAACTTTCTGGTCATATTATCCAAATCATTCAAGACCGATGTCACCTCGTCACACTCTGTTGCCGAGGACTCATCAACCTGCGGAGTGACAAGGACACATCAGCCTGCTCTGGTGATCGACACCACTGATTACTCATTGAACCCATTCCACGCTACTTGTGGGACCATGCTTACATGGCTCTGGCCCGCACTGTAGGGCCCAACTGACGTGTCTTGCTGTCATCAGCAGATCTCCATGTCCGAGGACTGGTCGGTACAGCGCCTAAGGGTGGGAGATTCAAACTTGATTTTTCCTCTCTTTGTGCTACACTCTTGACCTAATTTGCATCTATAAATAAGTGTATCCAACATGTACAAATCAGTTTATGAATGAGAGTGTTATGCTGCCGAATTTCAATCTTATACACTTCTCTTATCTCTCTCTAGGGTAGACTTCTAAATAACTCCCCTAAAACCTTTCCTATTGACTTGGCTCAACCTCTCAGTCTCCTTAATTCCACTAATTATAACTCCAATTTTTGGTCAAAACAGATTTAAGAAAATTAAGAAAGTCATTTAGACAACACGAAAATGCAAGAACAAAAGTTAGAAGAAGAAGAAGAAGAATATCAACTTACATGAACCAAGGCTCTAGATACCAAATGATGGAGCCTCTTCTTCATAGATTTGATTCTTTTGATGGATGTATTGGAGACTTTGGCGGAAGCAACAAAGGAAATAGAGCCAAGGAAGAACTCTAAGAGTTTTATGGAGCTTGGAGTGGTCATGAGGTGTGGGGAAAGTGATAGATGAGGCCTAATCACTTGGAAAGGGTGAGGGAGATCAAACCTAGACCTCTACCATAAAGAGGGAAGAAGAATGAAAGTTGTTAAACTGGATGGCTTAAAACAAGAAGGGGGGGTGAATTGTTTTCACAAGATTTTCGCAAATCAACAAGGTTTGAAGATCTTTATAAAACCATAGAAAGAAAGCTTAAAGAATTAAAGAGAATTAAGGTATACAAAACTATGTAACAGAATTTTAACCTATTAAAATTTCGAGTTAGTCAGTTGTTAGAGTTAAAGAAGAAAGACAGATGAACAAGCAAAGCATACACTAGCTACATAACCAATTAAGGTTTCGAGATAATCGGTTGTTTTTGATATACAAGAAGAGCCAAGATAAGCAAAGTTGATAATGAAAGATATAACCGATTGATTTATCATTTAACCGGTTGATCATGTGTTACAGTTTTAAGAACAAGTCACTACAACAATATAACCAATTGATATTAAGGAAAACCGATTGTTTATGGCAGAATATCAAACAGATGAAAGCACAAGAGAGAAAGAGAGATTCACACAAGGCAATTATATCAGTTCACTCTTTACAGAGCTACATCCAGTTCCCAGAACCACACTGGGTAATCCACTAACTTGCAATACACAACAGATTACAAGAATTCACAATTACAAAGATTAGATCTTTACACACAAGATCAACTACACACAACCTTTGCAATATAAACCAACCTAAACAGCCCTCTGCTTTTGCAAATTAACTGTTATCACACCCTATTACAATTACACAGATACAAGAAATTATTTAAGGAAGGAGTACACCTGAATTACGAATTCTAAAAGTCTTTTCTTGACCAAAACAAAAGCTATTGAGCAATCTTGAACCTTTTCTTGCAAAACTTTCTCAGCACAAACTTTCAATTCTCTCTCTCAATTTTCTGTAAAATATTGGTGTGTATTTCGTGTTTTCAAAGAGAGGAGAAGGTCCCAATTTATAAGATTTCAAAAAGAGCTTTTCAGGGATGAGCTAAGACAGATAGAGAGTTAGCTGTAAATAGCCTTAACTGATTTTCAAAAAACAGTTTGAAATTCAAATTTTAACGGATTAAAAAAATCGAGACATACGGTTGAATTTGTTACAACAGTTATGAACTAGTTTTTGAAAAACCCCTCAGACACTCTATGTATAGAACAATCGGTTAAAACGAAATTATAACCGGTTGTTTTATCATAGTTTTCAAAAACATCTTTTCTCTTTTAAAAACAGATTGCTCAACTTGTGTTTAAGGTTAAGAAAGACCTTTACAAATTCTAAAAGCACACTATAGATCCTAAAACACCAGCTGCTCCAGCAACACAAAGTCTTCAGGATCTGGATTCATCAAAGCTTTGCTTCAACATTCTCCCCCTATTTGATGAAGACAAATCCCTGGTTGCTTTGGAGAGTTGTGTTTAGAATTTGATCATCACCTGCAATCACAGATAGAAGAAGAAAAATGCATAATATTCTTTGCCAAAAAGTTAGAGCACCATAACACAGCTTTCTCAGCCAAATCAAAATGAAAACCAAACCATAGGTGCATACAGCAGAAGAACAATCGATTAAAACGCATGATTAACCGGTTGAAAATATCAGAGCAGTAAAAACTTCTATCTAATGCAGTGATTAAAGTAGAATTAAAATGAGCATTTATAAACAATTACAACCCAAAGAAACCAAGATAATTCTCCCCCTATTTGTCTTATCAAATAGACAAAAGGAAGGCATAAAAACAACACAAAGATAAAACAGAAGGTGTTCAGAAAACTAAACCAGAAAAACTTAAAAAGAGGGATTTTTCTCCCTATCAAACTGAAGTTCTGAAAATTGATTCTGGAGCTCTTTAACTTTCTCATCCAGGTTGGAAAAGCATGAGTCCATATGGTTGAATCTTTCACCAAATTGCTGAAAATTTGTTGCACAAAAGTCATATAGATTCCTTTGATTTTCAGCAAAGGTGTCCATCCTGCTCACCCATTTCCCATCAATCTTGGTAAATCCCATTTTGCTTAGGGATCCACTATTGACTTCACTTGATGACTTTACAATTTCTGACTTTTCTTCTTCCAGATCTACTTCAAAATATTGTAGAAATTTAGTCACCAAAACAGCATAGGGATAGTGGAAGTCACTTAACCTTATTGCTTTTTGCATATGTTCTTTGATGATACGAATCTATTTGAGCTTGATCTTGTTCATGATGCAGTATATGAGAACCAAGTCTTCCTCTGATAGTGTGGGGTGATTGCTTCCCCTTGGAGTCAAAATCCATGAGACAGCAAAGGCTATTAGTCTTGCATCCACCTTCAGCCCACCAACAGCAAGATTTTTCACTCTGGCTTGAGGATTTTTGAGGCAGCTTTTGTAAAATTCCATTTTATTAAGCTCATCTACACGTCCAGTGTTGCCTCTATGAATTCTCAGTCTAGAGATAGCCACAACAGTCCACACATCATTTGTGATCTCCAAGTCTACCCCTTTTACATGAGACACAAGAGTATCACCATTAAATTGCAAATTAGTGTAGAAAACCCTTACCAAGTCTGGATAAATGTTGCCATTTAATTCCAGAAATCGTTTCAGAAGTTGTTCCTTCAGCAACCTCCTTACTTCCAAAATTTTCTGTTCTTTCAGCCACTTGAAAGAGATCACCTTTGGAGTGTTGATGACTTTGCTACTAGTTTCATGGAGATACTTGGCTATTAGCTCTGGATCACGTGAGAACCAGCTTTCAAGCTTTCCAAATCTTCTAACCGCTCTGGTTTTTGTTCTTTTAGCTGAGGGAGAAGTGATATCCATGGCAGGAACAGAGATGATATACTGCAGAGGTTAATGTTGAGAGAAAAATAGTTGGTTGTGATGAAGAACAACCTGTTATTTCAGATTTATAGGCTTAGGAAAAAAAAAAACTGGATTAATAGTATTAAATGAGTCAAAGGGTCAGACGAAAAAGGAATCAATTCAACTTAATAAAGCTGTTATTGTCAGATCAACATAGAATGCACAGAAATCACATGTAAGCTTTTACCAAGTTTTAAAAGCAGTTTTGATTTATAAGATTTGAAGGAATCTAATTTGTAAAGAGTTGTTATAGCAGAGGCAAATAGTATTCGAGCATGCAATTAATACAATTTTGACTACAGATATCAATGGGCTTGAATAGAATCACAGATCAAATCACAGAATTTAAAAACAGATATTCCAGTGCTGACAAGGAGCAAATAATCAGTTGTTTCGAAGAAATAACCGGTTGATTTTTCTGAGACAGCAAGAACAGTTAAACCTTTTCCTTGGAAATGCTCATGAACCAGAGGCATAGTTTTGATCATAGCACCTGCACTTGAAAAAGATTTTGAAAAGCAGAATTTATGCATATCCAAAACCAGCATGGCAGTATTATAGTGGTGTACACATTAAACAGAAAAAAAAATAGTGTTGTAATCCAATGTGTGCCCATGATTATAACAATAGTAGATTATATCAGAGAAAAACATTAGTTTTAAAGCTAACAAAACAGTTAAAACACACATAAACTTCTCTCTTTATATGATCAGAACCATTATTAAAAAATTTAAACATGCATAAGCCAACAAGGTAGCATTTCACAGATATGCCAGATTTTGACAAAACAATCGATTGTTTTGACAAAACAATCTGTTGTTTTACTGTGATAGGGTTTTTGAAAAAGACTAATCCAATTCCTTTGAAAAAAACCCAAAACAACTTGTGTACAAGATAACGAATATGATATATGAACAAGATTGAGGTAATATTCAAAACAGAAACAATTTAAAGAAAAACATTGTAATATTTTTTGATTGTTCAAGAGAAGAACCCAATACAACTCTTTCTTTGAGTCTTTACAGAATTGAATAACAGACTAACAACTATAGAAAGCAATTCTTTAGCCCAAGATGATGCATTATGAAGAACCAATTTCAACAGAACCTTTAGCATCTTGCATCAAAAGAAACACATTAGATACCAAGATTTGATCCCTTTATAAAGTTGGAACCTTTGTTATTAGCAGAAGTATTTGGAACCTTAGAATTTATAGGAATCCATCTTAGAATACCTTTGATGATGGAGATCAAATAGAAAAGGAAAGTGAGGAGAAAAGCCAAGAACCTCAAGGACAAGATAGCTCAAAATCCTTCATACCTCAAAGGATCACAAGGAGCAAGGCTAGAGATTTGGGTAAAGAACATCAATTGTTTTCTCTTTTTGTAAGTACCCATGTATAAACATTTGTAAATATTTTTAAATAAATATAGAATTAGCTTTAGGAATATGCCCAAGAGGGAAACCAAAGAAACCTCTAGTGTAAGGCATTGTTCGGGACGGTTTTAAGTAAAAGAGTGGAAGAAGTGACTCTTCCTACTCCTTCTAGACTTAGGCGCTAAGAAAGAGCTAGAAGAGTGACTCTTCCCACTCCTTCTCCCTTGTAACATGTCCATCCCTCTTTATTATAAATAGGAGTGCTTGGTTCTTAATAATACAAGTTGAAAGTTAGAAGTAAAGAAACTATCTTGAAATTGAGAGAGAGTGAGTTTGTGAGACTTGTCTCTTCTTCTCCTCCATGTCTTATCTTGTGAGCTTTGGAGAATCTCAAGTGGCGGCACCACCCACTCATCTTGGAAGAACCACCCTCCAAGTAGCGTGAATCACATCTCCAAAAGGCTACAACCACATAAGTCATTTCTATTCATCTTCTAAAAATACCCATTTTTGTTCTACTTGCTTGTTTTGAATTCTAATAAGTCCGTTCTCTTCCTTGTGATGACCTCTATCATTTTATGTGTTGTTCTTCCATTTTAATCGGTTCAAACTTGTTATAGCAACCTGTTTTTGTTTCGGTTTGCATGGGTATTATGGTTCATGTTGTTTTCTTGAATTTCCAATAGTAGGTTGTGTTCTTGTTGTGTTTCTATTACTAGTTTCAATTCTTGTTGTGTTCTTGTTTTAATTCTTGTTTCTTTGAACTGTTTTTGTGTTGTTACTGCACTTTGGTTGCTGTTCTTGAATTATCCATTCATATTCCATTGTTATCTTACACTACAAGTTACCTATTCATGTGTTTTTAGTATGAACCTTTGTTTTCTTGAGTAGAAACTCTATTAGTTGTTTATTAGAATTTTGATTATAATTCTTGAAAGTGTCATGAATACAATGAAACCTATATCAACTCAACCCAAGCCAAGAAAGGTTCATAAGAAACTCACATCATGTGGTATCTAGAGCCATGGTGTTGATTTGTTGATTGTGAGTTGAATAGACACTTTCTCTTTGAGCAATTTGTTTTTCTAGCACTTTAACTTTGTGAATTCTGTTTTCCAGCACCTATATTTCATGCAGAATTTTTTTTCCAGCCCTATATTCATGCTTTGTTTGTTTGAATATGTCTATAAATTGTGCCTTTTTATTGTTCATACCTCTTGTTTTGAGTTTATGTTCATAGTGTTCTAGGTGTCCAAATCTTGTCTCTACTTACTTGCTTTTGATTTTGAAAGTTTGTGTTTCTCTTGAATTTGTTTTAGTAATTGTGATTAGAGCTTCCAAACATTTGATTTCAAGTGTTCAATTGTGTTGAATCCTTCATAAATTTTGTGTGCAATTTGATTGATGTTTCAACTTCCATATGATGCATATTATGGTTCTTTCACCACATAAGTTCCATTTGGTATAAAAAAAAAAAAGAACTGAAACAGAACAAAACAGAACCAATTTTGTTTTTAAATCCTTCAAAACAGTTTGGTATTTGCATCTATTCATTCTTTTGCGCATTAATTTTCATACCAAAGTTGGATTCATAGTGATTGGCAAATTGTTGTCTACTTTGTGGAACTTTTGATCCTTGTATTTTGACAAGTTTATGAGTTGTACTTTCTTTCTTGATTATAAAGTTTAGTGAGTATTCTTTGAGTCTTATTGTGTGCCTTTTATTGCTTGTCTTTCATTTCTTAAGTTTTGTCATATATCTTGTATTCCTTTTGCACTACCCTTTCTTGTTTTGTGCCTTTTATTGCTTTTCTTTTATTGTTCTTCAAGTTTTGTGGTGGTTATTTTTGGATGAGTGGTTGAGTGCTTTGGCATCTTTCATTTGAGGTTACTCCATTCCACAAGAAAACACTGGTGCAGAAAAGCCAAACGAGTGCGGTTATTTTGAATTTATAAAGGCGGCTATATAGCCATATTTGATCAGCACGCACTTGTAAATCGAAGAGATACGAATGCGGCTATATAGCTTTTCCTTTTAGGGTTTAGGGTTTCTTTTCTTTTTCGCTATTGATTGGGTTTCTAATCAAAGTTCTCAATTTTTATCTTTTCTAAAGAACATGGTCATTATTTTAGTGTTTTTTTTATGTCTTGGTGCATCCATATCATACCTCTTCGTATTTTATCCCAATGGAAGTCCAAAAAACGCAAATAAAAATTCTCCAATGAAACGTAAATATATGACGGAGCAAGGCGACAACAGCGACGAGGAAGACACAGCAGAAAGCAAACAAAAACATTCCCAATGAAGCATGACCTTAGCAATGACATAAGACAAAACCTAAGGGAAACGCAAAACATACAAAAATCAATGGTGAAAAAGAAGAGAGGAAGACAATGCTTACCAATGGCATGAAGACAATGCAAAGAAGAGAGAAAGAAAAGTATCAAAATGTAAGTGGCGCGTTTCTGAAATTAGGGTAAAAAAGGTTTTAAGAAGGTGGTTATTTGTAAAGTTGCATTCGTAAATCAAGCGTTTTGATTTACAAAGGCGGCTGTACAAATAGCCGCTCTTGTAAATCAAAGCATTTTGATTTACAAAGGCGACTATACAAATAGGCGCCTTTGTAAATCCAAAGGCTTGATTTACAAGTGCGGCTTTACAAATAGCCGCACTTGTAAATAAACTTAATTACAAAAATGCCACCGCATTTTTAACGAAAGCGTTTGAGCGCAAAACCGCACTAAATAAACCGTATTCGTTTATACATTTTGCACTAGTGGAAGCTTGGTTGAGGGAAGTATAATTTCTTGGAGTGATTTTGAGTGCCTTAATTTTTTTACCAAAACCGCACCACTTATTTCTTTGTTTTCTAACCTTGTTTTCTTTAATTGTTTGCTATTTGTGTTTGCTGTACTATTTTGAAAATGGCTCAATATTCAAGTGGAGAATCTTTCAAACCACACTCTCCACAAAAAGCTTTCATTCTTGGTGAACTAAAAGAAGCAAGAAGGTCACTTGCACAAAAAGATGAAGCTATAAGACAATTGGAAGAAAGATTGCAAAGGCTTGAAGTGACTAATGAAAGGTCCAACCATACACACCATAGAAGATGCCATTCTTCAAGGCATTCATCAAGAACTTCTTCCAACTATCATGGACATGAAGATGAAACCGAATGGAGGAGGCATCATCATTATGAAGAAAGGAGCCAACATGTGGCAAAGCCTTATACGCCTTTTGTAAAATTACCTAGCTTTAGTGGTGAAGGTGATCCAAATGTATATTTGGGGTGGGAAGCAAAGGTTGAACAAATCTTTCATGTACATGAGGTCCAAGAAGACCAAAGGGTAAAACTAGCTACTTTAGAATTTCTAGACTATGCCATGCAATGGTGGCATAAAACTCTTATGGACATTGGGCTAAACAAGAGACCTCCCGTGGTTTCTTGGAACAATTTAAAAGAATGTATGCGCGCAAGATTTGTTCCACCACACTTTAGGAAAGACCTATTGTTGAAGCTCCAAAGGCTTCACCAAGGCATGCTAAGTGTGGATGCTTATTTTAAAGAGCTAGAAACGCTTATGCTTAAAGTTGATATACATGAAAGTGATGAAGCTAAGATGGCTAGATTTGTAAGTGGTCTTAGAAGGGACATTCAAG
Source organism: Phaseolus lunatus (assembly GCA_013389735.1). Lineage (NCBI taxonomy): Eukaryota > Viridiplantae > Streptophyta > Magnoliopsida > Fabales > Fabaceae > Phaseolus > Phaseolus lunatus. The sequence continues at coordinate 175,316 of JAAFYQ010000152.1, read as the reverse complement.
ATGTTGTTGAACTTTATGATTACTCTTCTTTAGAAAACTTGGTTCACCTTGCCATCAAGGTTGAAACCCAAATTGCAAAGAAACTTGCTTTCAAAAATACTCATAATGATGGCTATTACAACAACTCTTGGAAAAATAATAATAAGTCTTTTTCCAAATTTCCTTCTAAAGATTCATCTTTCAAATCCAAGGATTCAAAGCCTTCCACTTTAACTAATAAATCTCCAACCAAATCGTCTAGTAAGAAATGCTTTAAATGTTTAGGATATGGTCACATAGCTTCTAATTGCCCTTCTAAAAGAAATATGATTATGCATGATGGCATAGTAGTTAGTGAGCATGATTCGGCTTCTTCTAGACATTCTACACCGCTTAGTTCATCTAATGAATGTGATAGTGAAAGTCCACTTGAGGGTGACTTGTTAGTAGTGAGACGCATGTTTGGCCAAGTTTTAAAACCTTTTGATGAAAGCTAAAGAGAAAACATTTTCCATACAAGGTGTCTCATTAATAACAAGTTATGTTCATTGATTGTGGATGGTGGTAGTTGTGCTAATGTGGCTAGCACAAGAGTGGTAGATAAACTTTGATTATCTACTATCTCTCATGCAAAGCCCTATAAATTGCAATGGTTGAGTGAAGTAGGAGAAATCATTGTTAACAAACAAGTCCTCCTAGCATTCTCAATTGGTAAATATAAAGATGAGGTCTTGTGTGATGTTGTACCTATGGAAGCAACACATATACTTTTAGGTAGGCCATGGCAATATGATAGAAAAAAATTTCATGATGGCTTTACCAAAAAAATTTCTTTTGACTTCCATGGGCACAAGGTCATATTAAAGTCACTCTCTCCAAAAGAAGTCCATGAGGACCAAGTTACAATGAAGAAAAATAGAGAGAATGAAAAAGAAAAAAAAGTTTCTAAATAGAGTCTTATTTCAAGCCAAGAGGTCAACAAGGTAATTGTTTCTCAAAAGCCTATTTTTTTAGCTATGCCTAGATCTCTTGATTATGATTCAACTAAATGTTTGGATAATTTGGTTAAGGAATTCCAAGATGTGTTTCAAGATCCTCCAAAAGGCTTACCACCTCTAAGAGGGATTGAACACCAAATTGATTTTCTACCTGGGGCTTCCTTACCCAATCGTCCGGCTTATAGGACCAACCTAACCGAAACTAAGGAAATCCAAAAACAAGTAGAGGAATTACTTGCTAGAGGATGGGTGCAAGATAGTATGAGCCCTTGTGCTATGCCTGTAATACTTGTCCCTAAAAAGGATGGATCATGGAGGATGTGTACGAATTGTAGGGCCATAAACAACATTACCATCAAATATAGGCATCCCATTCCTAGGCTAGATGACTTGTTGGATGAATTGTATGGGTCTAAAATATTTACCAAGATTGATCTCAAAAGCGGCTATAATCAAATTCGAATTAAAAAAGGTGATGAATGGAAAACCGCTTTTAAGACCAAATTTGGTTTATATGAGTGGTTAGTTATGCCATTTGGTTTGACTAATGCTCCTAGTACCTTCATGCGACTTATGCATCATGTCTTAAGAGCATTCATTGGCAAGTTTGTTTTGATGACATTCTTATATATAGCTTGTCTTTGGAACAACATGAGTTGCATGTTAGGGAAGTTCTTGAAACCCTTAGGAAGGAACATTTGTATGCTAACCTTGCTAAATGTATGTTTGGGCTTGATCATATAGAATTCCTAGGGTTTGTTGTAAGTTAAAGGGGTGCATGTTGATCAATCTAAGGTTGTAGCAATTTAACATTGGCCTACACCCACCAATGTGAATGAGGTACGAAGCTTTCATGGACTTGCTTCTTTCTATAGAAGGTTTGTGAAAGACTTTAGTACAATTCCCGCACCACTCAATGTTATAGTAAAGAAGGATGTGGTTTTTAAGTGGGGAGAAGAGCAACAAAAATCTTTTGATACTTTGAAAGAAAAATTAACTAAAGCTTCCATCTTAGCCCTTCCTAACTTTGCTAAAACATTTGAGATTGAATGTGATGCTTCAAATATAGGCATTGGGGTTGTTCTCCTTCAAGAGGGCCACCCTATAGCTTATTTTAGTGAGAAATTGAAAGGAAGTCATCTCAACTATTCCACTTATGATAAAGAGTTATATGCACTTGTTAGAGCTTTGCACAATTGGCAACACTATCTTTTCCTTAAAGAGTTTGTGATACATAGTGATCATGAATCTCTTAAATATTTGAAAGGCCAAAGCAAGCTCAACAAGAGGCATGCTAAATGGGTGGAATTCATTGAGCAATTTCCTTATGTGATAAAAAACAAACAAGGTAAAATAAATGTTGTAGCGGATGCACTTTCAAGAAGATATACCTTGTTAAATCTTTTAGATGTTCAATTTCTTGGGTTTGATTACATAAAGGATCTTTATCATGATGACCTTGATTTTTCTAGCATCTATCAAGAGTGTTCTAAAGGTGGTCACAAAAATTTTTTCTTACAAGATGGATTCCTTTTTAAAGGCAAACGACTTTGTGTTCCACATGGGGTCTATTAGACAATCTCTTGTTAGAGAAGCAAATGAGGGAGGTTTAATGGGACATTTTGGGGTAGCCAAAACTTTAGCTACATTGCATGAGCATTTCTTTTGGCTACACATGCGAAAATCCGTACATAGTTTTTGTGATAAGTGTCTAGCATGTAGAAAGGCTAAATCTAAAGTGCAACCCCATGGCTTGTATACCCCTCTTCCCATTCCTACAATGCCTTGGGTAGATATTTCTATGGATTTTATCTTAGGTCTTCCCAAGACATCAAAGGGTATGGATTCCATCTTTGTGGTTGTGGATAGATTTTAAAAAATGACTCATTTTATACCATACCACAAAGATGATGATGCTTGTTATATTGCCAATCTATTCTTTAAGGAAATTGTTAGATTGCATGGGATTCCTAGAAGCATTGTTTCGGATAGAGATTTTAAGTTCTTAAGGCACTTTTGGAGGACCTTATGGGGCAAACTTGGCACTAAACTCTTGTTTTCTAGTACTTGTCACCCCCAAACTGATGGTCAAACTAAAGTGGTTAATAGAACTTTGGGTCAAATGCTTAGATGCTTTATTTCTGGAAATCCTAGGGTATGGGAGAATTTACTACCTCACCTTGAATTTTCTTATAATCGAGTAGTAAATTCTAGCACATCCCATTCTCCTTTTGAGGTAGTTTATGGTTTTAATCCTTTGACACCTCTAGATCTTCTTCCAATTCCTGTACCTGATGATGTTTTATGCAAGGATGGATTTGAAAAGCTTTTTTTATAAAAGACTTGCATACTCACATCAAGCTACAAATTGAGAAGAAGGTTGGTAAATATGCTGAAAATGCCAACAAAAGAAGAAAGGCATTGATCTTTGAACCTGGTGATTGGGTTTGGCTTCATTTGAGAAAGAATAGATTCCCAACTCAAAGAAAGTCAAAGCTTATGCCTCGTGGAGATGGTCCTTTTTAGGTCATCAAGAGGATTAATGATAATGCCTATGAGTTAGATATGCCTGATACTTTTCTTGGTAGTCCTACTTTTAATATTAGTGATCTAACTCCCTTTTCTACAGGTCTTCAAAATTCGTGGACGAATTTTCTCCACCCCGGGGAGCATGATGGAGATCAAATAGAAGAGGAAAGTGAGGAGAAAAGCCAAGAACCTCAAGGACAATATAGCTCAAAATCCTTCATACCTCAAAGGATCACAAGGAGCAAGGCTAGAGATTTGGGTAAAGAACATCAATTGTTTTCTCTTTTTGTAATTACCCATGTATAAAAATTTGTAAATATTTGTAAATAAATATAGAATTAGCTTTAGGAATATGCCAAAGAGGGAAACCAAAGAAACCTCTAGTGTAAGGCATTGTTTGGGATGGTTTTGAGTAAAAGAGTGGAAGAAGTGACTCTTCCTACTCCTTCTAGACTTAGGCGCTAAGAAGGACCTAGAAGAGTGACTCTTCCCACTCCTTCTCTCTTGTAACATGTCCATCCCTCCTTATTATAAATAGGAGTGCTTGGTTCTTAATAATACAAGTTGAAAGTTAGAAGTAAAGAAACTATCTTGAAATTGAGAGAGAGTGAGTTTGTGAGACTTGTCTCTTCTTCTCCTCCATGTCTTATCTTGTGAGCTTTGGAGACTCTCAAGTGGCGGCACCACCCACTCATCTTGGAAGAACCACCCTCCAAGTGGCGTGAATCACATCTCCAAAAGGCTACAACCACATAAGTCATTTCTATTCATCTTTTAAAAATACCCATTTTTATTCTACTTGTTTGTTTTCAATTATAATCGGTTAATTCTCTTCCTTGTGATGTCCTCTATCATTTGATGTGTTTTTCTTCCATTTTAATCGGTTCAAACTTGTTATAGCAACCTGTTTTTGGTTCGGTTTCCATGGGTATTATGGTTCATGTTGTTTTCTTGAATTTCCAATAGTAGGTGGTGTTCTTGTTGTGTTTCTATTACTAGTTTCAATTCTTGTTGTGTTCTTGTTTTAATTCTTGTTTCTTTGTATTGTTTTTGTGTTGTTACTACACTTTGGTTGCTGTTCGTAAATTACTCATTCATATTCCATTGTTATCTTACACTACAAGTTACCTATTCATGTGTTTTTAGTATGAACCTTTGTTTTCTTGAGTAGAAACTATTAATTGTTTATTAGAATTTTGATCCTAATTCTTGAAAGTGTCATGAATACAATGAAACTTATATCAACTCAACCCAAACCAAAAAAATTTCATAAGAAACTCACATTATTTGGGCACAAGATAATTTCCTTACTCTGCAGAATTTAATAGTATGGCCCTTTTTCATACAGTAATGACACCTTTTAACCGGTTGTTTCGAAAAAACAACAGGTTGTTTTCTTAAAAGAGGTTTTGAAAAGAAATTGCTCTTAATTTTTGAATTGTAACCCAATCCAGCTTTGCCAAAAACACAGTTTTGAGAAGCAAGAACTTTTTCAAAGTTGGATTGGCCTTTAGAAAACATATCCACAGTTTTTAAAAGATATTGGACTTTCTTTTCAAGAACTTCACAGTTTTTGCAAAAACTAGCATCAACACATTTGCAAGAAGAGTTTTGATACACCATTTCTAACATCTCAAAGCCTTGACACAGTTTACCAGCCAATTATTTAGATCATTTAATCTGTTATTCAAAAGAGCCGGCCTATTTGCTTCTTCATGAGTTTCATTAAAGGCATCAAGCAGTTGATAATAATTGTCACCTTTAGTTGAAGAGGATGAACTTGAGCTGCTGGGCACTGAAGTTTTCAGGCATAGGTTTTGTTTTTGCCGGTTGACTCTCCTGTCGGTTGACTCTACGACAATCTTGCTACCCATAATTAGGGTTTCTGCAGGAATACCCTTGTGCCGCTATTACACAATTTTAGGGTAATCTAGCGCGTAAGGCTTCCCTTAACTAGAGTGCAAATTTCAACAGGATGGCGACCTGGGTACCCCCTTGTGCACCTTATCTCTGGGGCCATCTGTCCTGGGAGTGCCCTCACTGTTCACGTGTCATGCATGTAGCTTCACTTGGCAACCCTAATCCTGATGGGCACTCAAACCCTTCAAGACTATGCACCTAACTGTGCTTTCCCTGCCACACGCATGGATGCTTCGTGACCTAGGCTCCTCCCTACCTCTGGGCATTTTACTGATAACTGGTCTTGTTCTTGGGACCCACCTTCCATGATCTAGTTCAGCTGCTCAAAACAGCCAAGACCGATGTCACATCGTCGCACTCTGTTGCCGAGGACTCATCACCCTGTTGTGTGACGAGGACACATCGTTCTACTCTAGTGATTGACATGCTGATGACTAATCAGCCCACTAGTCCATGCTACCTGTAGGACCCAACCCACGTGGCTCTAGCCCATGCTATGGGACCCAGCTGACGTGGCTCACCATTACTAGCTATTCTCGGTGTCCGAGGACTGGTCGGTACACAAGCCCCCCAGTCTCAAGCTGTTAACTTGTTCAGCGAAGAGACTAAGTCATCGGCTCGGGCGACCTACGTGGCTTTGAGTGAAAGGACATGAACAGTGCACTGAAGGGACGACTTGATGAAGACCAAGTAAAGGAGGCGCTTGAGGCCCAAGCCCATGAAGCCCAAGCCCAAGTTGGGGCCCAAGCCCAACCAAATAGCTCAACATCCTTCATGCCTCAAAGGTGACTAGGAGCAAGGCTAAAGCTTTGGGAGAAGAGCATCAATGGATGTCTCTTTTTGTAATTACTTGTGTATATTTTTAGTAGAACTTTAAAGGAAGGTGTAGATATTAAAATAAGGGGTGCCAATGTATATAGATAGGTCACACCTTCCATGTGACATAAAGAGTAGGTGTAGGTGTAGTTTTTAGGAGGTGCCAAAGTAGAAAAAAGGTCACACCTCCCATGTGACTCAAGATTGGGTCCAAATTTGAATTAGAATTAGGAGGGAATTTTGAATTTGTTTCACTTTCATTTCAGCCCTCTAAACCTATAAATAGAGGTGCTTGGTCATTGTAAATTCAACATTGAAATTAGAAGAAAAGTTACTATACCCAAATTGTGAGTGAATTTTGTGAGACTTGTTCTCCTCTTCCTTGTCTCATCTTGTGAAGCTTTGGGAGCTCTCAAGTGGCGGCAAATCTGCACTTATCTTGGATCATCACCTCCAAGTGGCGTGTCCATTCCCAATCCATGGCTACAACCACATAAATTTTATCTTCTTTCATCTTCCATAATCATTTCAATCGGTAGTTTTGATTCTATGTCTTGTTCTTGAATTTCAATCGGTTCTTTTGTTTCAATTTGTGTTTCCATTTTCTTTTTTGTGTTTAAACTCTGCACCTATTATTTTTTTGAGTTCAGCACCTTGTTCTTCATTCATTCATCACCATTAATTGTGTTTTAACCTTGGACCTTTGGAAATGAACCTTCACATCTACTTAACACTAGTTAAGTTAATGTCCAGTGGGGATTTTCCTTAGGTGACTCGCTCTAAATTGCTAAGAATCTTGATCCTAATTCTAAGAAAGTGTCACAAATATAATGAACCTAAAATCAACTCACATCATGTCTCACCATACTTCCTTAATCAGCGAACATGTGGCTGGATCAACGGCCAGGGCTTCTTAATGTTTGCACTCCCTTGTCTACGTTAAACCCCTTCAAAAACCCACGCCTCAACATTGTTCCATCAATTTCACTCAAACTCTCTTGTGATCATCATCTTCTCTCGAACGCTTCTACTCCCCCTTCAACTCTCGCAACCCCTCGTCTTCATTTGCTTAAAGGTATGATTTTTACTCCCTTTCCTACCTTTGCTTTACGATTCTGCTACCCATTACATGCTATAACTGCTCTGGGACTGTTTATGATTTCTGCACTTTAGGGTTTTTGTTCTTCTGCCCTGTTTGCGTTCTTCCTCTTTGAGTCTTTGTCCCCTATTTGAAACACACCATCGTTTTCTTCTAAACCTTTGTTTTCCTTCCTCTTGCCTTTCATTTTGTTTTAGATTCGATGTTCTCTTAGTAAGAAAGGTTTTCTTATTCTTAAGAGGTCTTGATTTCAAGGGGAGATTAGGACTGGTTAGCTAGATAGGTAAAGAATACTTGGTGTACCTGGAGAGGTAGAGAGTACTTGGTGACCTACAAATGTGTAAGAATACTGGGTGACCTACAAAAGTGTAAGAATATTGGGTGATCTGAAAAGGTGTAGATTAGTTATGTAATTGGTGAGGTGGAGAATATTTAGTGAAAGGCTTTTAAGCATGTTGCTGGAGCAGACTAGATGTAACCCTTGTTGTTAGGTGAACCAGTATAAAATATTGTGTTTATTTCTCTCTTTCTCTATCGTTTATTTGGTAGATGTTTTGTTTTCTTTATTCTTTTTAGGTTAGCGAATTGAGTTCATACTCCATTCAATCCCCTCTTCTGGAGCCAATTGTACCTGCAAATTTAGTTATAGAATTAGGTAAGTGAATTGAGAATCATGTATGACATGCTCTTATTTAGTGTTTTCTTTTTCAAATTCATTTCAAAATTCTATTTTCGATTGAAAGGTTTTTTTCTAAGAACATACAAATTGATTGGTTGTGTTTTCTTCAAGAGCAAGGAATCTAGATTTGGGTCTCTTACATTTGAACTTGAAGATTACTGAACCATGGTTTTTCTTCCCTATTTTACATTCTAGTATTGAATTTCACTTTTCTTGTTTGTAATTCCCTTTAATTCTTGTTTGTTTACATTTCTGCACTTTTCTTTTATAGTTTATGCGCTTAATTAGTTTTTATTTCATCATTAATTCAATCACAATTCATATTTCCAGTCATGCTTTATTTTACATTCTCAATTGATCTTAAGTTTATGCACTTTACATTTTCTACAATTTATGTTTAGTGCAATTTAGTTTTCCTACACTTTACTTTATAGCCATTTACTTTTTTCGCACATTACATTTTGACCACTCACTTTTCTGCATTTTCCTCTTAGTCGCTCTCTTTCTTTCTCGTTGTCACTAAGTAGAACCATTAGACGGTCTAATAAGCGATTGTAGACTAGATTGTCTAATAGTTGTACTTAGCTTCTTTTGCCTAATTTCTTCTATACTTTAGTGTACACTACAATTTATATTAACGTCTTTTAGATTATGCCATCTATATTTCAGTTATTTACGTCTTATGTGTTGATACACAGTCTCTTAGAAGATTGTTTATAGGTTATCTGTTCTTCACTCTATTTTACATTCTAATTTGTAGTGTTTTTCATTCCAATTTCATTTCCTTTGTTCCCCCAATTTTAATTTATTTAATAATAATATGACACAGTGGAAATATAATAACAAGATGTGTCTTTGGTATTTGACCTATGTTAATCCTATATTATATTAGGAAAAACTTAGTTTTATTTAAAAACCTAACACCACTCAAGATTACATAAAAAAAAAAAAGTTCCAATTGATGGAAAATTTACTTTGATTATTACATTTCTCATTATAAAAGGAACAAAATATTTTCTTAGTAAGACAAGATAACATCATTGCCTTTTCTACTATGTAGTGCTTGAGAAAAAATTAGGAGAGAAAAAAATTATTTCTTTAAAATTTCTTCTTATAGATGTTTTTCTTATTTTTAAAAACGCGTTGCTATTTTCTCTTTAGAGTTAAAAAAGATATAGTATCATAAAAAAATTGTAGTAAAATTATATTATTATTTATCTGATGCATTCCTTTTTTTCATTACTATTTTCTCCTTATATTATTATTTTGTTTTACTTGAAAGTTCTTATTACTTTGTTAATTATATATGTACAAAGAGTATGTATATATAAAGAAGAGGAAAACTCATGTCGTTTCGTTATTCTTATCCCCAACCACAATCGAAACAGGGCTATTGAAATCACATGCAGGTTAATTCGACAAATCAAACACTAATAATGATTTTGTTTTTACAAGTTTCGTAACTTGAATAATCTATCGATACTTTTGAAAGGCTTTCTAGCATAAGAATTAGTATGAAATAATAAAACAGCGTTTACCTGCGTCTAATCTCAATTAACCATTTTAAAAAAACTTATAAAAGAGAAACATCTTCAACGTGACTGACATTTTTCGTTTAAAAATGTCAAAAGGGTATTTGCTAGTGTTAATAAATTTTAAAAATATCCCTTATAACTAGCGTACGTAAAAGGATCTCAAAAGGAACGAAATATATATATATATATATTGCACACTAATAGAGAAAGAAGAAAAGAGGAATACGAAACAATGACATGTATGTACGATTGTGGCTTTATTTATAAACTTTTTGGATAGAGATAAAGAGATGTGTTTGTTGATATTGTCATTTATGGAACCCAGAAAGCGAAGGGGTAGGTTTAAGGTTTGAGTGCATTTGCTGCAAGGATGTGATGGGTGGGTGAATGTCTTTAATTTTTCATCACAACAATGATAAAAGATAGTGTTTAGTGCAATGAAAGGAGAGAATGCTTTAGGTGATGTATGTACCTAACTCCAATGAATTCTGTCAGAATCATTATTGTCAGCTAGAGATTAGTAGTTGTGCTCGCTGAGGAAGCACAATTTTCTTCTGGCTTCCGTTAATTTGAAGATAAACTCTTGTAATGTAATGCATAAAATTATGATTTTGATTATGGTGACTGCGTTGAACTGACCCTTTAAATCCAAAGTGGCTTTACAAACTTGGAATGAAAAAGTTAACTAAAGTAAGATTAAAAATTTTATTTTCAAGGTTAATTGCAGCTTTTTACTTAGCTTTTACCATTGAGTGTTTATAAAATCTTTAGTGTAGTTTAACTTTAAAGAAATAATCGGTTATATTTAAAAAATCTTTTAAAAAAATTAATTCAAACCAACATTCCTTTTTTTTTAATAAAGATATTGAAGTAATCAAGACTAAAATCGAAACTTAAAAAGCAAAAATTATGCAAAGTCCATTAGTAGATGGTTAACAGTTCCTCGTCAACCTATACTAGATGATCAACACTGTGTGTGAAAAAAGAAGTTGAAGTTAGTTAGTTCTAGAACTGATGTAGTTGTACCTTCATCCGTGAGCTTGATTTTGAGATTGGAAGTGGTTGGCAGAAGCATTCATGGATTGAAACGTGCAAGGCACTCCTAGGAGCTGCGGAAACCTTGAAGGTGAAGTGTTAGGTGTGGAGAGTGAGTGGTGAGGCCATCTCACTTGAGCTAGGGAGAATGTGAAGACTAAAGGTCTATCCTAGAGGTAGGAGACAAGAGTGAACAATTGACACAAAGTTGGCAGCAATTTCACTCAACATTAATCTTCAATTTACATGAGTCAAGCACCTCATTATATAGGAGAGAGAGCTAGACATTTTGGAGCCAAAATTTGAAAATTCAAAATAAAACTCTCCAATGAGAAGGTGCCATGTGGAGTAATGCTTTCCATGTTTTAGCTCACACCTTCCATGCTAAATCCTATCCACTCCTAGACTGCCATGTGGACGTCCATATGCTCCATGCCAAGGTGATTTTCGTCCTCGAATATACCCTAGACGTTTTAGGGTTACATTGGTCTCAAAGAAGCCCAATTGTTACCCTAACTAGTCATTTTTAACCCTAACTAGTCATATTTTACTATTGGCCCAAATACAAGCCCAAAAACCTATGCTACTTGGCCCAAATATTTGGTCTAATTATTTTATGCTACTAGGCCCAATACATGGCCCATGAAATCTTAAACAACTTTATACAATTTATTTAAGCTAAAGCTTGGCCCTAAAATAATGTTGACTAGTCAGCAGGAACTGAGTCTTCTTGTGTTCTTTTGTCCAAAGCTTTAGTTCATGTTTTGATGATTTGGAGGTCTTCTTGGATATGTTTGTACATTCCTTCACCCTAGAGTTGTCCTCTTGATTGGACCTACAAAAAGAAACAAAAACCCAATTAGACCCATATTTGCAAATAAATCCCTAAACAACCTCTAGGTTTTTATCCTCCTTATTATGTGGTTATGTGTGGCTGGATGGTTTCCATCAAGAACCAATTTTTGAGCTCGATTGAAAAGTCCGTTAATATGTAAAGATTAGAAACTATATAAATAGAGTAAAAGTAACACTTAAAAAGGGACTTACAAAGAGGTTTAGTGATGGAAGGTCATCCATGAAGATGCATGTGGGACCCCTTACTAGGGCAATGGCTAGAAGGATACACAAAGAAGAGTTGCATCATAAGACTCTTCTTCCATGCACCATAACATCTTCTAGACTTGTATAAACTTGTAAATAGTAGAATAGGGTTTTCAGTTTCTAACCTTGTAAGAAAGTTGTATCTTCCTCAGGAAAAATGTGGGTTAGCTCCACTTTCTTAAAGGTGTTAGAATTGATGGCTTAAAACAAGAGGGGGGGGGGGGTGTTGAATTGTTTTCAAAAGATTTTCGCAAATATTTGATTAAGAATGAATATCAAACAAACACAGATAAGCAATCAGAGAAGCAATCAAACAATGAACACAGAAACTGTTACAGGATTATAATAGGTTAAAATATAATTTTAATCGGTTGTTCTTATGATAGCAGAAGAAATTTATATCAAGCAGTTTCAAATGAAGGTAGAGATAGAGAGATACGAACACAGAGAGTTATACTGGTTCACTCATACATTGAGCTACATCCAGTTCTCATAAAACTATCTGAGTTCCACTAGTAATTAACCTTATTACAATCACACACTCACCAAAGAAGTGATCTTGACTCACACAAGAACACCCACTTCTCTTGGCTTAACCACACAACAGATCAGAACAATCCTTTGACTCTGTGAACCACAATTCTTTACAGATTTATCAAACACAAGAACTATACAAGGATAAAAAACACCTGAAGATTACAACAGGAAATCCTAAGACAGATCTTGAAAAACTCAGCAAAGCTTGGTAGCAATCTTGCTCCTTTTAAAAATTGTTATCTTTCTTTTGATCTCAAAATCTCTTTCATAAAATTTGTTATTTTCTTTTTGAAAAAAGGGCTATATTTATAGCACTTAAAAACTAGCCGTTTTTGGCACTTTTAATAAGCTAAAATGGTTTTAAAACAGTTAAAATAGTTTTTCAAAAAGTTGTTATGAAGACACACATTTAACCGATTGAAACCACAAATTAATCAGTTAAATGGGTCAAGTTGTTACTTAATAGATTCAAAAAGCAGTTTCAAAACCCTTGTGCCAGCTAGGTAACAAACAACCGGTTATTTCGAAGATCTAATGGGTTGTTTTCCCTTTGCTTGAAAAAACACTTTGTTTCTTTAAAATTTGATTAAGCAGTGTTGAGATTAGGATATGATCTTTAACAGAGATTCTAAACACCCTATTCTAAACCCAACACAAAAAGCATTAGATTCTTCAAGCTTTAAGAGGATTTGAAAACATCAAAGCTTCCCTTGTTCAACAATCTCCCCCAATTTAATGGAGACAAATCCTTGGGTTGCTTTTTGGAATGTTCTTTGTTTAGAATCTGCTCAACCTGCAATCATGAGAAAACATAGAAACACAGGGTAATCTATTCAACATATAAGCACTAGACACTGGTTCCCATTAGGTGATTTCCAAAACTAGAACATCAACCAAATCAGATGAGAAAACCAGCAAGCATACACAGACGAACAATCGGTTGTTTCGCAGAGATAACTAGCTAAACAATTGTATCAGAGATTTAAACAGATACAAACAAATCAGATTTAAACCACAGTTCAATGGTCATACCAGCAATGTTCAAAGCAGTTATAAAGGCAGTTTAAAGAACATTACAGACTCAAATTCTCCCCCTATTTGTCTCATCAAATAGACAAAAAGAAAAGATTAAACATGAGAAAACGCATGTATATCAATTACGCCTAGCTCATTTCTAAGAGTGTAAAACCTGTTCTTTGAAAGAGGTTTGGTGAAGATGTCAGCTAGTTGCCTTTCAATTGCAATAAATTTGACTTCACAGTCGCCATTCTCTACATGGTCTTGGATGAAGTGATGTCTTATTTCAATATGCTTGGTCCCTTGAGTGTTGTACTTGATTCTTGTTAAGGTTGATTGCACTTGTATTGTCACAGTAGAGTGGGGTCTTGCTGATCTCCAGTCCAAAGTCTTCCAATTGTTGTTTAATCTGGGCGCAGCAGCTACCTGCAGCTATATATTCTACTTCAATTGTTGATAAAGCAACACATGCTTGCTTTTTGCTGTGCCATGATATTAAGCTTGATCCAAGCAAGTGGCACGTTCTGTTGGTGCTTTTTCTGTCTAACTTGCAACCTGCAAAGTCAGAATCAGAGAAACCAACAAGCTTTATAGAGGAATGAGAGGGATACCATAGTCTAACTTGAGATGTGCCTTTAAGATACTTTAGGATTCTCTTGGCATCTTTGAGGTGAGACTCCTTGGGACATGATTGAAACCTTGGGTAGAGGCAGACAGCAAACATAATATTTGGTATGCTTGTTGTAAAGTAGAGAACCGATTAATCCCCTGTATTTGGTTTGATCCACTTCTGGTCCAACTTCATCAGCATCTAGATAGCAGTTTGTAGCCATAGGTGTTGTTGCAGATTTGCAGCTATCCATTTCAAACTTCTTGAGTATGTCATTGCAGTACTTGGTTTGACACACAAAGATTCCTTTTACTGTTTTTTTGATTTACAGTCCAAGGAAGAAAGTGAGTTCCCCCATCATTGACATCTCAAATTCTCCCTTCATAGCTTGTACAAAATCCTCACATAGTTTCTCATTAAATGAACCAAAAATAATGTCATCTACATATATTTGTACTAAAATGACAGCAGATTCAGATTTCTTAATGAAAAGGGTTTTGTCAATCTTCCCTCTTTCATAATGATAAGATAGGAGAAAGCAACTTAACCTCTCATACCATTGCCTTGGTGCTTGTTTAAGACCATACAATGCTTTATTCAATTTATAGACATGATTAGGAAACTTATGATCTTCAAATCCAGGAGGTTGTGAGACATAGATCTCTTCAATCACGAATCCATTCAAGAAGGCACTCTTCACGTCCATCTGAAAAATTTTGACACCATTCATGCAAGCAAAAGCCAATGACAGTCTCTGATGTAGCCTAGCTTGAGTGCTTTCTTCCATGAGCTGAAAACGAATTTGAAGGTGGCGGAAGCTATGGTTGAAGACGTGCAAGGAGCTCCTAGGAGTTATGGTTTCCTTGAAGGTGAAGTGTTAGATGTGGAGGGTGAGTGGTGAGGCCATCTCACTTGACTAGATGAAGAATGAAGACTAAAGGTGTCTATCCTAGAGGTAGGAGACAAGAGTGATAATTGGCACAAAGTTGGCAGCAATTTCACTCAAATTAATTTTTCATTTACATGAGCCAAGTACCTCATTATATAGGAGAGAGGGCTGGACATTTTGGAGCCAAAATTTGAAAATTCAAAATAAAACTCTCCAATGAGAAGGTGCCATGTGGAGTCATGCTTTCCATGTTTTAGCTCACACCTTCCATGCTAAATCCTCTCCACTGCTAAGTTGCCATGTGGACGTTCATGTCCTCTATGCTAAGGTGATTTTCGTCCTCCAAAACACCCTAGACGTTTTAGGGTTACATTGGGCTCAAAGAAGCCCAATTGTTACCCTAACTAGTCACTTTTGACCCTAACTAGTCATATTTTACTATTGGCCCAAATACAAGCCCAAAAGCCTATGCTACTTGGCCCAAATATTTGGTCCAATTATTTTATGCTACTAGGCCCAATACATGGCCCATGAAATCTTAAACAACTTTATACAATTTATTTAAGCTAAAGCTTGGCCCAAAACTAATGTTGACTAGTCAACAGGAACTGAGTCTTCTTGTGTTCTTCTGACCAAAGCTTTAGTTTATGTTTTGATGACTTGGAGGTCTTCTTGGATATGATTTTACATTCCTTCACCCTAGAGTTCTCCTCTTGATTAGGCCTACAAAAAAAAACAAAAACCCAATTAGACCCATATTTACAAGTAAATCCTAAAATAACCTCTAGGTCTTTATCCTCCTTATTATGTGGTTATGTATGGCTAGAGGCTGATGTGATTCCACTAGCCACAATAACATGATTCTTTGATATTTTATGGAATCAACTTGAGTTGGCAAAGGTTAGGCACTTTTGTAGAAGTGGATCAAGGTTCTATGTTTCAAGAACTCACCAAATCTTGCACCAAAAACCAAACTCACATGGAAGCTCCATCTACTATCAATTGAACCGATTAAAATGAGTTTGAAAACCAATGAACCAAATAGAATATGCTGGAAAACAGTTTTGACCGAACAAAACACAAGAATTGAAGGAAGAACAAATGAATACAGCAAAGGAATTAAAATGTACCAAACAGAATTGCAATTAAAACTAAATGCACCGAAGAAAATAGCTAAGCAAGTAACTAAGACATGAAATGGAATGAAAAAATGGAGAAGAAATGACTTATGTGGAAGATGAGCTTTGGTTGGATGATCCACACCACTTGAACTGTGAAAGCTTCAAGATAAGTGAGCTATGTCGCCACTTGAGGGAACCAAAAGCACTCAAGATGAAGCAAGGTTGAAGGAGAAACAAGTTCTCACAATTCTCTCTCAAATTGAGTAGAGTTCCTCTATATCAAAATTCCAATCTCCATTTTACAAGAGCCCACACCTTTATTTATAGTGTGAGGGTGCTGAAAAATAGGTAGGAAAATTCAAAAGAAACTTTTTTGAAATTCCCACCAAAACAAGTCACATGGGAGGTGTGACCTTTTTCTACTATGACACCTCCTAAAAACTACACTTACATCTACTCTCCTAAGTCACATGTACAATGTGCCTTTATTTTACATATTCACACTCCTATATTTAATATCCACACCTCCTACAACTTATACAAAAGAAATACAAATGATGCTCTGATCCTGCCGCGGACTCGAGCGTGGGGAAAGTGCCTCGTCACTCCTTCGTCTAGCCTTCTAACTGCTGCGCGTTTTGCAAGGAGGCTCCAGGAACCTTTGCCGGAACTCCAAATGATGCCTGCAAAACACACAGACGGCGCCTCTAGCAGCCGTTGTAGCTCCGACGCTCAAGTCAGGCAACGGGAACACCAAAACTTTCTCTCGGATCTATCTGTGTGAGACTCGTGTGTGCCCTCAGTCCTCTTTTTTGAAAACTGAGTGTTCTCGGTTGTTTGTTGTGTGTTTTGTGGCCAAGATTGCGTACCTGGTGTAGTGTTTCTTCTTCCTCATATAATCCCGCGTCGCCCCCTACTGGCTACCTCTAGGGCCACTTGATTACTCTGCACCGCCGTTATCTACCCCCCAGGCCTACCTTGCGTGCAGGCCTTCCTCACTTGAGTGCAAAGTCTGACAGGGGAGGCCGCGTGGGTACCTCTGTACCCCTCGATTTCTGTGCCCATCTGCCCTACCTATTCTCTGGGAACATCTTCACGGTCCACGTGGCATGCATGCAACCTCACTGGGAGACTCTAACCTCGATGGGTTCTTGTCCCAGCAGGATTCTGCACCTAACTGCGTCTTCCCATCTTCATGCATGGTCGTCTCGCGACTAAGGCCACTCCCTGCCTCTGGGCGCTTTACTGATCACTGGTCGCGTTGTTCACTTTGCCGCGGCCGATGTCACCTCAACACATACCGATGACCGAGGTGTCTCTCATCCTGACCGATGGCCGATGTCCCATCCTGGCCAGTGATCGATGTGTCACCCTGACCGATGACAGATGGCGCTTCTTCACGTTGTCGTGCTCTCCTTATGGAATCATGCAAGGTCCTTGGGTAACGTTCTCGCTGGGAGCCTGGGTCCCAATTTAACACGTGTTGGCAAGGAACCCCCGACGACTGATCGCTCTGCATGCACCGAGGACTGATCGGTGCTTCATCACTCCTCGCGCTCTGCTTCCAGGCGCCCATCTAGGGACCGATTTGCGGGTGGTGGTCACTCGGTAACTGACCACCGATCACCTCTCTGAGTGATCTCCTCCTTGATTCACCTGCTATCTTATTCCACGTGTCACCCTGTGAATGGTCCACGTGGTCATCTGCTGCTGACGTCATCGACTACCGATGATCGACCGGATCATGCTCTTTTATTTAATGCTTGGCCTTGCTTCTCATGAGTTGGACTTGGGCTTCTTGGGCTTGGCCTTTTTGGGCTTGGGCTTTGGGCTTGGGCCTCCTCTTTTAAAAAGACTAATAAGAAAAACTTTAAATGTTTTTGTGGATGGCCTCTTCCTCCATTAGTGAAATACTCTCTTCCTTGATATCCATCAGAGGCTCTGCCATCATCCTCACTGCCTCTAACCTTGCTACTGGTGCAAATGTTTCATCATAATCAACTCCTTCTTCTTGACTGTAGCCTTTGGCAACCAGCCTTGCCTTGTTCCTTGTAATGACTCCTGAATCATCTGACTTATTTCTGAACAGCCACTTTGTGCCTATGATATTCATCTGAGCCGTTTGAGGGACAAGGGTCCACACATCATTTCTCATAAACTGGTTGAGCTCCTCATGCATAGCTGTCGTCCAGTGTTCATCTTTCAGTGCTTCCTTGATTGACTTGGGTTCAATCTTGGAGACAAATGTTGTATGATTGCAGTAGTTTGCTACATTCCTTCTGGTAGATACTCCTTTGTTGATATGCCCAGTGATGTTTTCAGCAGATAGATCTTTGGGAATTCTCCATTCTTTTTGAAAAGAACTCTGGTGCAAATTTTCAATCGGTTGTTTCGCAGGTTCAACCGATTGAATTTTTGTATTGTTTTCCAGATTCTTCATAAATGCGTTTTGTTCATCTTCTTCAATGTTGTCTTTTGCTATACCTTGCTCAGATTTGTTAGTTTCATAAAAAACAACATGTGAAGATTCTTCAACAGTCATAAGCCTTTTATTGTATACTCTATATGCATGACTAGATAGAGAGTATCCTATGAAAATACCTTTGTCAGCCTTAGCATCAAATTTGTCCAGATTTTCCTTACCATTGTTGAGGATGTAGTACCTGAATCCAAAGACTTTTAGGTGGCCTATTTGTGGCTTCCTTCCATTTAGCAGCCCATAAGGAGTTTTCTTCAAAATTGGCCTAATGAGGACGCGGTTCATCACATAGCAGGCTATACTTACTGCATCAGCCCAAAAGCATTTAGGCAAAGATGATTCATTCAGAATTGTCTTTGCTAGCTCTTCAAGTGACCTATTCTTTCTCTCCACCACTCCATTTTGTTGAGGTGTTCTTGGTGCTAAAAAATTGTGGAAGATCCCCAGCTTGTTGTAGAATTTTTTGAACTTCTCATACTGAAATTCACCACCATGTTCACTCCTAATCGCTCCAATGTTGCTGCAGCATGTATTTTGTAACCTTTTGGCTAGTTTCTTGAATTCAGAGTAAGCCTCCTTCTTTGAGTGTAGGAATATTGTCCAAGTGAACCTGGAATAGTCATCTACAACCACAAGAGCATACAAATTTCCTCCAAGACTCATAGTCCTAGAAGGATCGAAAAGATCCATGTGCAAGAGTTCAAGAGGTTTTGAAGTTGAAACACAATTTTTCAGTTTAAAAGATTTTCTAGTTTGTTTCCCCTTTAGGCAAGCCTCACACACATGTTCCTTTTCAAATTTGAGTTTAGGTAAGCCAAGAACAAGTTCATTTGAAGTTAGTTTATTCAAATGATGCATATGTATGTGAGAAATCCTCCTATGCCAAAGCCATGATTCCTCATGCTTTGTTAGCAAACAACCGATTGATGTGGAGTTAGAGATATCAAGTAAATAAACATTGTTTGATCTCTTACTAGCAAGAAGGACTTCCTTTGAATTAGGTAACATGATTTAACATGAATTGGTTCTGAAGGTGACTTGGTAGCCCCTATCACAGAGCTGACTGATGCTCAGCAGGTTGTGCTTGTAACATCCCGCCAAATCCTTTTCATATTTATATAATGAAATAAAGGTAAAACAATAATATCGAAGTGAACATATATATATATAATGAAATTTCTCCTCACAGGGAGTTTAATACATATCCAGTCAGTTTTCCAAACTTAAACAAAATACAGCAAAATAAAAAAAACAGGCAATCTCCTAACAGAAAACAGAAAACAGGCGATCTCCTATCAGAAACAGAAAACAGGCGATCGCCTAACAGAAAACAGAAAACAGGCGATCTCCTATCAGAAACAGAAAACAGGCGATCGCCTAACAAAAATAGAAACAGGCGATCTCCTTCCTGCGACCACTCACTGAGGAGCTCTACTTCCTGCAACATCATCTGCTCCCGTATAAATTATACACGATCATCACAGGTTTAAGAAAACATCCACAAAACAAAAACGCAGGGTAAGCTAAATATTTTAAAGAGAATTTAGATATGAAACTTTAAAATCAAGATAAAACAAATTTAAGACACCCACGTAAAAACCATCAACTTTCTCATTCCCTTCACATGACCATCAAGTAATCACATATTTCACAATTTCCTCAAGAGTCGTTCAATTCACATAATCCACCAAGTGTCTATCAATTTCAATGTTTCTCATTTCTCACGTCAGACTTCCACTGACTCATCACACATAGACACTTGACACTACTTCCGGAAGACACGTGCATTGACTAGACTTAGAGATGTGCACCTGTCATACTGCACCACTGTGAAATCACACACATTCACAGGGTCGTTGTGAAATCACACACATTCACAAGCGTATAAATGAATCTCAATATCATCACTATCCTAGCATGACAGGGTTAATCCATACAACGGGTCAAGCTCGTTCTCTTTCAAACAACTCACCCATACATATGAACCTCCTTCAACTCTCAACGCCTGAATAATTTCATCTATATGATTCCATTATATCAGGAGAGTCAGGATATCTCATAATAAACGAATCACCGGTCAATGCACACTCTACACGATCTTACACGGTATTTGTAAGGACCTAGAAACTTTAATTGGAATGAAAGTGTTATATTTAAATAATTTCAGAAGATGTTATTATTTAAAATACAAAGAGCTGGTAAATGAAGTTGCGTTGTAGTCGGACCTCGGACGTCGTCCAATGTCTGGGGTCAGCTGGTAGAGGTCGGCCGGCAGACCATTGTATTAACCAGGTAGTCAGGTGCGATGACTTTATCGTGAGGTAATCACGTGGATGTGCTCGAGGAAGACATGTGGATCAAGAAGAGTAAAGGAAGAAAAGTGTAGCTTAGAAGTCCTCTACGAGATCGCCGTTATTGAAGACGGAGGCGATCTCCGACCTCTCTGGCACATAATCGCCTATGGTGTACATGATCACCGAATGTTCACTTAGTATGTGGTCAAGGTGCTGGATTAACCATAGTGGGTTCCAAAAACCACGCGTATCAAGGTGTGGGTTAAGCCTTAGATACGCTGGGCATGCGAAGCTCTATGCTTGAGCATAAGAAATCATCCTTAGTGTTGCATGCATGGGCGCACGAGGAGTAGTGCTGATCTATTCTTGGAAATGTGAAGCTACCGACGTCACCAAGCCATGTGGAGGTGATACCTTGGACGTAACATAGGGTGATACCTTAGATTCAAAAACTCACTTCTGAGGGCAGGGAACGTTGCTGTGGTTCAAGAGTGACAGAGTGAGTTCACCTTCATCTCTCTCTTTTCTCTCCTTCGCGCAGCAATTCAGGCACCCTCAAGCACCAGTACGATGAGCGACGACTACCCTTGGACACCTGGGAGGTTCTCTGCAAGTTCTCCAGACCGGACGCTAAAACAGAGCTAAGGCACCTTTAAGCTCGGTGGGTTTTGGAACTCTTGGTGTTTTGCGCAAGCTCAGGTAAGGGAAGCTAGCCTTATTTCCAACGAAAACCTTATATTAGATGATTGAGATGATGGGGCAACGTGGTCGCCGGTTTTCAACTGTTATTGCATAATCCCCTGTTTTTGGACGAGATCGCCGGTTTTGGCGTTGTTTTTCGAACTCCCCTGTTTTTGTGTTGTTTGAAACTGTTTGAAATTTAAATGTGAAATGCATGTGATATTCGAAAATCTAAACCGCGGAATGAATGTTGCTGTGACTGGAATCGTTCATTAAGTGTTGTATGATGTGTTGAATGTTGTGAATGTGGGATCAAGGCATAGTATTTTCAGGAAAGAAAATACCGTGTAAGATCGTGTAGAGTGTGCATTGACCGGTGATTCGTTTATTATGAGATATCCTGACTCTCCTGATATAATGGAATCATATAGAGGAAGTTATTCGGGCGTTGAGAGTCGAAGGAGGTTCATATGTATGGGTGAGTTGTTTGAAAGAGAACGAGCTTGACCCGTTGTATGGATTAACCCTATCATGCTAGGATAGTGATGATATTGAGATTCATTTATACGCTTGTGAATGTGTGTGATTTCACAGCGACCCTGTGAATGTGTGTGATTTAACAGTGGTGCAGTATGACAGGTGCAGATCTCTAAGTCTAGTCAATGCACGAGTCTTCCGGAAGTAGTGTCAAGTGTCTTGTGTGATGAGTCAGTGGAAGTCTGACGTGAGAAATGAGGAACATTGAAATTGATAGACACTTGATGAATTATGTGAATTGAACGACTCTTGAGGAATTGTGAAATATGTGATTTACTTGATGGTCATGTGAAGAGAATGAGAAAGTTGATGGTTTTTACGTGGGTGTCTTAAATCTGTTTTATCTTGATTTTAAAGTTTCATATCTAAACTCTCTTTCAAATATCTAGCTTACCCTGTGTTTTTGGTGTTGTGTTTGGCTTTTTCTTAAACCTGTGATGATCGTGTATAATTTACACGGGAGCAGATGATGTTGCAGGAAGTAGAGCTCCTCAGTGAGTGGTCGCCGGAAGGAGATCGCCTGTTTCTGCTTCTGTTAGGCGATCACCATTTTTCTGTTGTCTGATAGGAGATCGCCCTTTTCTGATAGGAGATCGTCTTTTTCTGTTAGGAGATCGCCTGTTTTTTTTTCTACTTTGCTGTATTTTGTTTAAGTTTTGGAAAACTGACCGAATATGTATTAAACTCCCAGTGAGGGGAAATTTCATTATATATATATATACATATGTTCACTTCAATATTATTGTTTTATCTTTATTTCGTTTTATAATTATGAAAGGGATTTGGCGGGATGTTACAATATTTTCTTTCCTGAAAATACTATGCCTTGATCCCACATTCACCACATTCCATACATCATACCACACATAAAGAACAATTCCATCATAGAATACTTTGAATCTTTTCTTAAACAACCCCATTCACAAAAACAAGCATACCACCGTTCAGGTTTTCGAATAGCATATACATTTTTCATTTCAATCTTAACAAGTTCAAAGCGACACTAAAACAGGGGAGTTCGAAAACAACATTAAAACCGGTGATCACATCCAAAAACAGGGGATTATGCAATAACAGTTGAAAACCGGCGACCACGTCGCCCCATCATCAAAATCATCTAACTTAAGGTTTTCGTTGGAAATAAGGCTAGCTTCCCTTACCTGGACTTGCGTAAAATCTCACTACGAGCTCTAACCCACCGAACTTAAGGATACCCGAACTCTGTTTTTGCGTCCTGATCGGAAAACTCGCAGAGAACTTCCCGGGAGTCCAAGGGCAGTTGTCGCTCGTCGTACTGGTGCTTGAGGATGCCTGAATCGCAGCACGAAGGAGAGAAAAGAGAAGGATGAAGGTGAACTCACTCTGTCACTCTTGAACCACAGCAGCATTCTTTGCCTCTCAGAAGTGAGTTTTTGAATCTAAACCAACTTGTCCACAATTGCCGCTGCCACTACCCACTCTGCAGGAAAGCTTGCGTGCACACTTCCTTGAACAGTACGACTACGCGTGCCTCTGCGCAGGCCAACACTCTGATGTCACTATTCTGAACCACCCTTTTTGTCTACGTGTCGCGCGTGCAGTACGTCTCATGCTGAGAGCCTGGGTCCCACCTTATCTATGTGAAACTCGACACCGCGCGATAATCTTCCACCGATGACCGCTCGCGCGATGACCATCCACCGATGTCTCATCCTGGCGGACGACCGATGTCTCTTCCTGGAAAACGACCGATGTGTCCCTCATCCTGGCGATGACCGTCTGTCTCTCATACCGGCGATGACTGACGTGCCTCATCCCGGTGATGACTGATTCCTCATCCTGGCAGACAACCGATGTCTCATCCTGGAGGACCACCGATGTCTCACCCTGGTAGACAACCGATGTCTCACCCTGGAGGACCACCGATGTCTCACCCTGGCAGACCACCGATGTGTCTCCCATCCTGGTTGATGACCGATGTTCCTCTCATCCTGTTGGCGATCTCTTATCGCCCTTGTGTGTGACGAGAACACATCGCCTTACTCTGCTCATCGATGTCACATCGTCACACCTTGCTGAAGGAAACACAAGAACAACATAAGAACACAAAGAACAAGTGAAAATACTGATTGAAATTCAATAGGAATTAGAAAATCACAAAGAAATTCATCAAAGAACAAAAACCCATAGATGGAAAACAAGAACAACACATGTATATGGAAACCCATGGTTTGGACGAAATTAAAACAACAAGAAAACAAGGAAATAAACCAACAAAGTGCAGAACAATGGCAGCAAATGAAAGGAAACAACTCATGGAAAAGATTGAACCGATTAAAAATGGAAAAACTACAAGAAAACACAAATGGGTATTTTTAGAAGATGAATAGAAATGACTTATGTAGTTGTAGCCTTTTGGAGATGTGAATCACGCCACTTGGAGGGTGGTTCTTCCAAGATGAGTGGGTGGTGCCGCTACTTGAGAGTCTCCAAAGCTCACAAGATAAGACATGAAGGAGAAGAAGAGACAAGTCTCACAAACTCACTCTCTCTCAATTTCAAGATAGTTTCTTTTCTTCTAACTTTCATCTTGTATTATTAAGAACCAAGCACTCCTATTTATAATAAGGAGGGTTGGACATGTTACAAGGGAGAAGGAGTGGGAAGAGTCACTCTTCTAGCTCCTTCTTAGCACCTAAGTCTAGAAGGAGTAGGAAAAGTCACTTCTTCCACTCTTTTACTCAAAACCGTCCCAAACAATGCCTTACACTAGAGGTTTCTTTGGTTTCCCTCTTTGGCATATTCCTAAAGCTAATTTTATTTTTATTTACAAATATTTACAAATTTTTATACATGGGTAATTACAAAAAGAGAAAACAATTGATGTTCTTTACCCAAATCTCTAGCCTTGCTCCTTGTGATCCTTTGAGGTATGAAGGATTTTAAGCTAACTTGTCCTTGAGGTTCTTGGATTTTATCCTCACTTTCCTCTTCTATTTGATCTCCATCATGCTCCCCGGGTTGGAGAGAATTCGTCCATGAGTTTTGAAGACCTGTAGAAAAGGGAGTTAGATCAATGATATTAAAAGTATGACTACCAAGAAAAGTATCAGGTACATCTAACTCATAGGCATTATCATTAATCCTCTTGAGGACCTAAAAAGGACCATCTCCACGAGGCATAAGCTTGGACTTTCTTTGAATTGGGAATCTATCCTTTCTCAAATGAAGCCAAACCCAATCACCAGGGTCAAAGATTAATGCCTTTCTCCTTTTGTTGGCATTTTCAGCATACTTGCCAACTTTCTTCTCAATTTGTAGCTTGATGTGATTATGCAAGTCTTTTATAAAAGAAGCTTTTTCAAATCCATCCTTGCATAAAACATCATCAAGTACAGGAATTGGAAGAAGATCTAGAGGTGTCAAAGGATTAAAACCATAAACTACCTCAAAAGGAGAATGGGATGTGGTAGAATTGACTACTCTATTATAAGAAAATTCAATGTGAGGTAGTAAATTCTCCCATACCCTAGGATTTCCAGAAATAAAGCATCGAAGCATTTGACCCAAAGTTCTATTAACCACCTCAGTTTGACCATCAGTTTGGGGGTGGCAAGTAGTAGAAAACAAGAGTTTAGTGCCAAGTTTGCCCCATAAGGTCCTCCAAAAGTGGCTTAAGAACTTAGAATCTCTATCAGAAACAATGCTTATAGGAATCCCATGCAATCGAACAATTTCCTTAAAGAATAGATTGGCAATATAACAAGCATCATGAACTTTGTGGCATGGTATAAAATGAGCCATTTTTGAAAATCTATCCACAACCACAAAGATGGAATCCATACCTTTTGATGTCTTGGGAAGACCTAAGATAAAATCCATAGAAATATCTACCCAAGGCATTGTAGGAATTGGAAGACGGGTATACAAGCCATGGGGTTGCACTTTAGACTTAGCCTTTCTACATGCTAGACACTTATCACAAAAGCTATGTACGGATTTTCGCATGTGTGGCCAAAAGAAATGCTCATGCAATGTATCTAAAGTTTTGGCTACCCCAAAATGTCCCATTAAACCTCCCTCATGTGCTTCTCTAACAAGAGATTGTCGAATAGACCCATGTGGAACACAAAGTCGTTTGCCTTTAAAAAGGAATCCATCTTGTATGAAAAAATCTTTGTGACCACCTTTAGAACACTCTTGATAAATGCTAGAAAAATCAAGGTCATCATGATAAAGATCCTTTATGTGATCAAACCCAAGAAATTGAACATCTAAAAGATTTAACAAGGTATATCTTCTTGAAAGTGCATCGGCTACCACATTTATTTTACCTTGTTTGTGTTTGATCACATAAGGAAATTGCTCAATGAATTCCACCCATTTAGCATGCCTCTTGTTGAGCTTGCTTTGGCCTTTCAAATATTTAAGAGATTCATGATCACTATGTATCACAAACTCTTTAGGAAAAAGATAGTGTTGCCAATTGTGCAAAGCTCTAACAAGTGCATATAACTCTTTATCATAGGTGGAATAGTTGAGATGACTTCCTTTCAATTTCTCACTAAAATAAGCTATGGGGTGGCCCTCTTGAAGGAGAACAGCCCCAATGCCTATATTTGAAGCATCACATTCAATATCAAATGTTTTAGCAAAGTTAGGAAGGGCTAAGATGGGAGCTTTAGTCAATTTTTCTTTCAAAGTATCAAAAGCTTTTTGTTGCTCTTCTCCCCACTTAAAAACCACATCCTTCTTTACTATAGCATTGAGTGGTGCGGCAATTGTACTAAAGTCTTTCACAAACCTTCTATAGAAAGAAGCAAGTCCATGAAAGCTTCGTACCTCATTCACATTGGTGGGTGTAGGCCAATGTTGAATTGCTACAACCTTAGATTGATCAACATGCACCCCTTTATAACTTACAACAAACCCTAGGAATTCTATATGATCAAGCCCAAACATACATTTAGCAAGGTTAGCATACAAATGTTCCTTCCTAAGGGTTTGAAGAACTTCCCTAACATGCAACTCATGTTGTTCCAAAGCCAAGCTATATATGAGAATGTCATCAAAAGAAACTACAACAAACTTGCCAATGAATGCTCTTAAGACATGATGCATAAGTGGCATGAAGATACTAGGAGCATTAGTCAAACCAAATGGCATAACTAACCACTCATATAAACCAAATTTGGTCTTAAAAGCGGTTTTCCATTCATCACCTTTTTTAATTCTAATTTGATTATAGCCGCTTTTGAGATCAATCTTGGTAAATATTTTAGACCCATACAATTCATCCAATAAGTCATCTAGCCTAGGAATGGGATGCCTATATTTGATGGTAATGTTGTTTATGGCCCTACAATCTGTACACTGTAACATCCCGCCAAAAACTATTCATATTTATATAATGAAAATAAAGGTAAACAAATAATGTTGAAGAGAACATAATTATATATATAAGTAATGAAGTTGCTCCTCACAGGGAGTTTAATACATAACCAGTCAAATGTTTTTCAAAACTTAACGAAATCAATCAAATACAACGAAAACGGCGATCTCCATACATAAACCGGTGATCTCCTAACAGAAGACCCCAAAACAGGCGATCTGCTATCAGGACATAAATCCGGCGATCACCACCAAGAGATAGAAACAGGCGATCTCTTCCCCGGCGACCACTCACTAAGGAGCTCTACTTCCTGGAAGATCATCTGCTCCCGTGTAAAAATTACACGATCATCACAGTTTTAAGAGAAAAACAGCCATAGAGCAGAACACGCAGGGTAAGCTATATATTTTAAAGAGAGTTTAAATATGAACATAAAAATTAGGATAAAACAAATTCAAGATACCCACATAAAACTATAAAGTTTCTCATTCTCTTCACCTGATCGCCAAGAAATCACACACTTTACAATATTTGCACAGAGTCATTCTATTTCACAAACTGCATCAAGTGTCTATCAATTTCAAGGTCCCTCATTTCTCACATCAGACTACCACTGACTCAGCACACAAGACACTTGACACTACTTCCGGAAGACTCGTGCATTGACTAGACTCAGAGATCTGCACCTGTCATACTAAACTGCTGTAATCTTTCCACTGCCTCGCGCCCTGATGATGCCCGCATGCATCGCGCCCTGGCGACGTCTGCATGCCTCGCACCCTGGCGATGACGTGTAGTCTAGGCGACCGGCGATTATGTACTAACAAGGAAATCTTATAATCTTCTAAACTACACTTTCCTTCCTTTTTTATTTTAAATAAAAACATACTTAGAATTCATTTAAAATATATCCTTTTATTCCAATTTAATTTTTCAGGTCCTTACATTCTCCCCATCAAGAAAAATTTTCGTCCCCGAAAATTGAATTACAAGGAAAAGAGGTATGGATAAGCTTCTCTCATGGGTTCTTCTAACTCCCAAGTTGAATCCCCCGATCTCTCATCCCACACCACTTTCACCATGTCGATGGTCTTGCCTCTGAGCTGTTTACTTTGCCGATCGTCAATCCTGACTGGTTTTGCTTCAAAGGACAAGTCATCCCTGATCTGCACATCGTCTACTTCCAGCACATGACTAGGGTCTGCCATGTACTTCCTCAGCTGTGATACGTGAAAGACATTGTGTAGATTCGCTAGATGGGGAGGTAGGGCGATCTCATAAGCCACTGGACCAATCCTTCTTAAGATCTGATATGGTCCCACGAACTTAGGGGACAACTTCTTTGACCTGATCGCCCGTCCTACACCCTTGGTTGGTTTCACTTTCATGAACACGTGGTCTCCAGCAACAAACTCCAAAGGTTTTCTCCTCTGATCTGCATAGGACTTCTGCCTACTTTGAGAAGCTTTCATTCTGCTTTGTATCTGTTGCACTTTCTCGGTCGTCTGCTGAATCAACTCTGGCACAACCAAGACTGCTTCGCCCTCCTGGTACCAACATAAGGGAGTTCTGCATTTCCTCCCATACAGGGCTTCATATGGTGCCATCCCAATACTGGCGTGGTAACTATTATTATAGGTAAACTCCACCAGTGACAACACCTCATCCCAACTTCCCAATTGATCCAAGACGCACGCCCTCAGCAGATCTTCCAAGGACTGGATCGTTCTTTCTGACTGACCATCTGTTTGGGGATGATATGCAGAGGTCATCCTCAACTTAGTTCCCAAGCACTCTTGTAAGGTCTGCCAAAACCGTGAAGTGAACCTGGGATCTCTATCTGAAACGATGCTGGAAGGCACTCCATGCAACCTCACTATTTCTTGGATGTATAACTGTGCCAGCTTGGCCATAGGCATCTTCATATTCACTGGAAGAAAGTGGGCACTCTTCGTCAGCCTATCAATGATAACCCAGATTGCATCATGACCCTTTACCGATCTGGGTAAATGGGTGACAAAATCCATGGCGATGCTGTCCCATTTCCACTCAGGGATATCCAGTTGCTGTAACAACCCGCCAGGTCTTTGATGCTCTACCTTCGCCTTCTGACACGTTAAGCAGGTTGCAACATACTGGGCGATGTCTCTCTTCATGCCCGACCACCAAAATGACTCCTTCAAGTCATGGTACATCTTGTTCATGCCTGGATGAAGGTTAAGGCGACTCTTATGACCTTCATCTAGGATCATTTTCTTCAACTCTCCATTTGCAGGTATGCAAATTCTGCCATTAAATCTCAAGATCCCATCATCGCCCATCACAAAGTCTCTAGCCTGATCTGTCCCTAGCGACTCCACAGTACGCTTCAGACTAGGGTCCTCCAATTGCCTATCCCTTAACATCCCAAGGAAGTCATTAGTTATAGCCAGCTTACTATAACTAATGTGATTTACGTGAAATTCTACCCCAAGGTTTAAGTCTCTGAACTGTTCGATCAGTTTCTGTTCTTCCATCATCATGGTGGCTACTTGTATTGATTTTCTACTCAAAGCATCTGCCACTACATTGGCCTTCCCTGGATGATACATGAGTTGAAAATCGTAGTCCTTTAGAAACTCCATCCACCTTCTTTGCCTCATGTTTAGTTCCTTCTGATCGAACAGGTATTTCAGGCTCTTATGGTCACTGAACACCTGGAACCGAGCTCCATATAAATAGTGCCTCCAGATCTTCAAGGCAAATACTACAGCCGCCAACTCCAAATCATGCGTAGGGTAGTTTCTCTCATAAACCTTGAGTTGCCTTGAAGCATATGCAACCACTCTTTTCTCTTGCATCAAAACACATCCCAAACCCTGATGTGAAGCATCACAGTAGACGTCAAAAGGTCTTCCTACCTCTGGGATCACCAGCACTGGAGCACTGGTCAACCTCTCCTTTAGTTCCATGAAGCCCTGTTCACATCGGTCGGTCCAAGCAAAAGGTTGGTCCTTGCGGGTCAGCTGTGTTAAAGGAGCCACTACCTTGGAAAAGTCCTCAATAAACCTCCGATAGTAGCCCGCCAACCCCACAAAGCTCCTTATCTCGGTGACTGTCTTAGGCCGTTCCCACTGCAGCACTGCCTCTACCTTGGCTGGATCCACCGAGATCCCCTGGGCAGATATCACGTGTCCTAAGAAGTTGACTTCCTTCAGCCAGAACTCACACTTAGAGAACTTGGCATAGAGTTGCTTCTCCCTCAGTATCTCCAATACTGTCCTCAGGTGTTCCTCATGCTCTTCCTCGGTCCTTGAATAAATGAGTATGTCGTCTATGAAGACCACCACAAACTTATCCAAGAAAGGGCGAAAAATCCTATTCATGTAGTCCATAAACAGAGCTGGAGCATTGGTTACTCCAAACGGCATCACCACATACTCATAGTGCCCATACCGAGACCTAAAAGCTGTCTTTTGAACATCTTCAGCTTTTACCAAAATTTGGTGGTACCCCGATTTCAGATCAATCTTGGAGAACACCGAGGCCCCATGTATTTGGTCCATCAAATCGTCAATTCTGGGTAGGGGGTACTTGTTCTTGATGGTCAACTTGTTCAACTGCCTGTAATCTATACACAGCCGAGACCCTCCATCCTTCTTCTTGACTAGGAGCACTCGAGCCCCCCATGGAGATACACTGGGTCTGATGAATTGTTTCTCCAGCAACTCTTCCACTTGCTTCTTTAACTCTACTAACTCGGCTGGTGCCATCCTGTAAGGTGCCATTGACACTGGTCCAGCTCCAGGTACCAAGTCAATAGAGAATTCCACTTCTCTCTTAGAGGGTAACCCAGGTACCTCTTCTGGAAATACATCCGTGAAATCTTTCACCACGTGTATTCTGCTTACGTCCCCTTTATTCTCCACTTCCAACCGAGCTAGCATCATGAAGCACCTCGCCCCTTCTTCCAACTCTGACCACCCATGCTGAACTGATATCACCTCTGATTCTTGGGGGTCTGGAAACGCTACCTTCTGACTACCGCAGTCTATGAGAACGTGATTGGCAGCTAGCCAATCCATTCCCAGGATAACATCCAGGTCCTGAAGAGGTAGGCAGATCAAGTTCACTTTGAATCTGCGTCCCTCTACTATCACTGGACATTCGGGGCAAACTGTAGAGGTCGACACCTGTCCTGACGCAGGTGTAGAGACCAATAGTTCGGAAGGTAACTCCTTCACTAGAAGGCCCAACTCGGCTACACACAGGCTTGACACAAAGGAGTGTGTCGCTCCAGAATCAAACAAAGCTTTTACACCCCTACCAGCTATAAAACATATACCCTGCACGAGGTTACCTGACTGAGACGCCTCTGCTCCTGACATGGCAAACACTCTCCCTGTTGCCTGAGGTCTGCCCCCTTCGTTCCTCATCTGCTGAGAGCCACTGGGTTGGGTCGCCCCATTCCTGCTAGGGCACTCTCTAGCAACGTGTCCTGTCTTTTGGCAGGCAAAACATCTTCTCTCTGAAGTCTTCTTAAAGCATGCATTGGAGGCGTGTGGTCCACCACAATGGAGACACTTGTGTTTCCAAGGTTGCTGCTGCTGAAACTGGGGAGGCGCTGCTCCTGCCCGATGTGGTGGAGGTCTCGCATAGGGCTTGCTTTGTGGGTGCTGTGCCTTAACTTTCCCACTGGAAGAACCTCCTGGGTGTGACCTGATCACCCGAGAATCACCCTTTTCCAGGGTCTCCACCATCTTCGCCTTTTCTACTAAGGCGTGAAATTCCCTTATGCACATCGGGGCTATGGTCCTCTTCAGCCCATGCTTCAGCCCCTCTTCGAACTTCCTACACCTCCAGGCCTCAGAGGTCGCCTGGGTATAGAATCGGGCGAGGTACTCAAACCGAGCAGCATAGGCGTTTACTGACATATCCCCCTGCTCCAACTTTAGGAACTCAGCTTCCCTCGCAAACTTGGCGCTGTCTGGGAAGTATTTCTCCAAGAACCTCACCCTGAAGCTCTCCCAATCCAATACATCCTCTCGGGCCTCCATCATCTGCTGAGCTCCCATCCACCAGAACTCAGCTTCTCCAGATAGCAGATAGGTGGCAAACAACAGTTTCTTCTCTTCAGGGCAGGAGGTCGCCCTAAAGATTTTCTCCAACTCTCTGACCCACTGATCTGCCTGATCAGGGGTAGCATTCCCACTGAACTTGGGTGGGTTGTGCCTCATGAACTCGGTCAGTCCCATCTGTTCTTGAGGCTGACCGACGTGGGAGTTTGTTTCAGCAGATCGAGCAGTTTCCCAGTGGTGCATCACAGCTTGGTGATTCTGTGCCATCGCTGCATTCTGTTGTTGGATGGCAGTTGCCATCATCTCAATGGCCTTAGCAATCTGGCTCATCTCCGAAGAAGGTTGGGGAGGGGTAGAAGGTCTACGTGCCATCTCTCTTCGTTTCAGATTTTGAAACTATAGGTTTTCTATGTTCCCTACAACTACAAGAATGATATCGATAAGAAATCAATTCATTCAGGAGGTAACATATAGACCTTACAAAGGTCAGCATCTCAAAATCATTAAGAATTTGAGCTCATCAACAGAATCATAATACTTATAACTTCAAACAAAACACCAGAACAGTTACTGGTGTACAATCATCAATCCAAACAACCACTTTCAGGCAATTACAAGAGCACTCAATAAATCACACCAGAATTCAATGTAGGCTAAACATCAAACCTTTGGAATTAAGATTAAGAATCATCTCGATCCAGTTATGGTGTGCAACTTGACATCACGCGATAACCTTTCGCCGATGACCTCTCGCGCGAAGACAATCCACCGATGCCTCATCCTGGCGGACGACCGATGTCTCCCCCTGGAAGATGCCCGCATGCCTCGCGCCCTGATGATGCCCGCATGCATCGCGCCCTGGCGACGTCTGCATGCCTCGCGCCCTGGCGATGACGTGTAGTCTAGGCGACCGGCGATTATGTACTAACAAGGAAATCTTATAATCTTCTAAACTACACTTTCCTTCCTTTTTTATTTTAAATAAAAACATACATAGAATTCATTTAAAATATATCCTTTTATTCCAATTTAATTTTTCAAGTCCTTACATACACATCCTCCATGATCCATCCTTTTTAGGGACAAGTATCACAGGCATAGCACAAGGGCTCATACTATCTTGCACCCACCCCTTAGCAAGTAATTCCTCTACTTGTTGTTGGATTTCTTTTGTTTCAGTTGGGTTAGTCCTATAAGCTGGACGATTTGGTAAGGAAGCCTCGGGTATAAAATCAATTTGGTGTTCAATGCCTCTTAGAGGTGGTAAGCCTTTAGGAGGGTCTTGAAACACATCTTGGAATTCCTTAACCAAATTATCCAAATATGTTGGACTAACCTTAGCCGAATCACAATCAAGAGATCTAGGCATACCTAAAAAAATAGGCTTTTGAGAAACAATTACCTTGTGGACCTCTTGGCTTGAAATAAGAAGGCTCTTTTTAGAAACTTTTTTTTCATTTTCATTCTCTCTATTTTTCTTCATTGTAACTTGGTCCTCATGGACTTCTTTTGGAGAGAGTGACTTTAATATGACCTTGTGCCCATGGAAGTCAAAAGAAAGTTTGTTGGTAAAGCCATCATGAAAAACTTTTCTATCATATTGCCAAGGCCTACCCAAAAGTACATGTGTTGCTTCCATAGGTACAACATCACACAAGACCTCATCTTTATATTTACCAATTGAGAATGCTATGAGGACTTGTTTGTTAACAATGATTTCTCCTACTTCACTCAACCATTGCAATTTATAGGGCTTTGCATGAGAGATAGTAGATAATCCAAGTTTATCTACCACTCTTGTGCTAGCCACATTAGCACAACTACCACCATCCACAATCAATGAACATAACTTGTTATTAATGAGACACCTTGTATGGAAAATGTTTTCTCTTTGGCTTTCATCAAAAGGTTTTAAAACTTGGCCAAGCATGCATCTCACTACTAACAAGTCACCTTCAAGTGGAATTTCACTATCACATTCATTAGATGAACTAGGCGGTGTAGAATGTCTAGAAGAAGCCAAATCATGCTCACTAACTACTATGCCATCATGCATCATCATATTTCTTTTAGAAGGGCAATTAGAAGCTATGTGACCATATCCTAAACATTTAAAGCATTTCTTACTAGACGATTTGGTTGGAGATTTATTAGTTGAAGTGGAAGGCTTTGAATCCTTGGATTTGAAAGATGAATCTTTAGAAGGAAATTTGGACAAGGACTTGTTTTTATTTTTCCAAGAGTTGTTGTAATAGCCATCATTATGAGTATTTTTGAAAGCAAGTTTCTTTGCAATTTGGGTTTCAACCTTGATGGCAAGGTGAACCAAGTTTTCTAAAGAAGAGTACTCATAAAGTTCAACAACATCTTGAATGTCCCTTCTAGGACCACTTACAAATCTAGCCATCTTAGCTTCATCACTTTCATGTATATCAACTTTAAGCATAAGCGTTTCTAGCTCTTTAAAATAAGCATCCACACTTAGCGTGCCTTGGTGAAGCCTTTGGAGCTCCAACAATAGGTCTTTCCTAAAGTGTGGTGGAACAAATCTAGTGTGCATACTGTAAGGACCTGTAAAATTCAATTGGAATAAAAAGGAATATATTTTAAATGAATTCTAAGTATGTTTTTATTTAAAATAAAAAGGAAGGAAAGTGTAGTTTAGAAGACTATGAGATCGCCTGGTTAGTACATAATCGCCTGTCGCCTAGATTACAAGTGATCGCCAGTCGCCTATGGTGCACATGATCGCCGAAAGTGCACTCAGTATGTGGTCAGGATACTGGATCAACCATAGTGGGTTCCAAAAACCACGCGTATCAAGGTGTGGGTTAAGCTTTAGATACACTGTGCATGCGAAGCTCTATGCTGGAGCATAAGAAATCGTCCTTAGTGTTGCATGCATGGGCGCACGAGGAGTAGTGCTGACCTACTCTTGGAAATGTGAAGCTACCAACGTCACCAAGTCATGTGGAGATGATACCTTGGACGTAACATAGTGGGATGAAGAACCTTCAGCAAGGCGTGGCGATGTGTCGTCGGGCATCGCCGGGCGCGAGGCATGCGGGCATCGCCGGGCGCGAGGCATGCGGGCATCGCCAGGGCGCGAGGCATGCGGGCATCGCCAGGGCGCGAGACTTGCGGGCATCGCCAGGGCGCGAGGCATGCGGTCATCGCCAGGGCGAGACATCGATCGTCTCCCAGGGAGAGACATCGGTCGTCCGCCAGGATGAGGCATCGGTGATTAGTCATCGCGCGAGCGGTCATCGGTGGAAGGTTATCACGCGATGTCGAGTTTCACACAGATAAGGTGGGACCCAGGCTCTCAGCATCAGACGTACTGCACGCGCGACACGTAGACAAAAAGGGTGGTTCAGAATAGTGACATCAGAGTGTTGGCCTGCGCAGAGGCACGCGTAGTCGTACTGTTCAGGGAAGCGTACACGCAAACTTCCCTGCAGAGTGGGTGGTGGCAGCGGCTTTTGTGGACAAGTTGGTTTAGATTCAAAAACCCACTTCTGAGAGGCAAAGAACGTTGCAGTGGTTCAAGAGTGAAAGAGTGAGTCTACCTTCATCCTTCTCTTTTCTCTCCTTCGCGCTGCGATTCAGGCATCCTCAAGCACCAGTACTACGAGCGACGACTGCCCTTAGAGCACCTGGGAGGTTCTCTGCAAGTTCTACAAACCAGACGCTAAAACAGAGCTAAGGCATCTTTAAGCTTCGGTGGGTTTTGGAGCTCTTGGTGTTTTGCGCAAGTCCAGGTAAGGGAAGCTAGCCTTATTTTCAACGAAAACCTTATATTAGATGATTGAGATGATGGGGCGACGTGGTCGCCGGTTTTCAACTGTTATTGTATAATCCCCTGTTTTTGGACGAGATCGCCGGTTTTGGCGTTGTTTTTCGAACTCCCCTGTTTTTGTGTTGTTTGAAACTGTTTGAGATTTAAATGTGATATTCGAAAATCTGAACCAGGGGATGATTGTTGTTGTGATTGGAATCGTTCATTAAGTGTTGTATGATGTGTTGAATGTTGTGAATGTGGGATCAAGGCACAGTATTTTCAGGAAAGAAAATACCGTGTAAGATCGTGTAGAGTGTGCATTGACCGGTGATTCGTTTATTATGAGATATCCTGACTCTCCTGATATAATGGAATCATATAGATGAAGTTATTCAGGCGTTGAGAGTCGAAGGAGGTTCATACGTATGGGTGAGTTGTTTGAAAGAGAACGAGCTTGACCTGTTGTATGGATTAACCCTGTCATGCTAGGATAGTGATGATATTGAGATTCATTTATGCGCTTGTGAATGTGTGTGATTTCACAGCAACCCTGTGAATGTGTGTGATTTCACAATGGGGCAGTATGACAGGTGCAGATCTCTGAGTCTAGTCAATGCATGAGTCTTCCGGAAGTGGTGTCAAGTGTCTGTGTGTGATGAGTCAGTGGAAGTCTGACGTGAGAAATGAGAAACATTGAATTGATAGACACTTGATGAATTATGTGATTTGAACGACTCTTGAGGAATTGTGAAATATGTGTTTACTTGATGGTCATGTGAAGAGAATGAGAAAGTTGATGGTTTTACGTGGGTATCTTAAATTTGTTTTATCTTGATTTTAAAGTTCATATCTAAACTCTCTTTCAAATATCTAGCTTACCCTGTGTTTGGTTCTGTGGCTGTTTTTCTTAAAACTGTGATGATCGGTATAATTTACACGGGAGCAGATGATGTTGCAGGAAGTAGAGCTCCTCAGTGAGTGGTCGCCGGAAGGAGATCGCCTGTTTCTGTTTCTGTTAGGCGATCACCCTTTTTTCTGTTTTCTGATAGGAGATCGCCTTTTCCTGATAGGAGATCGTCTTTTCTGTTAGGAGATCGCCTGTTTTTCTATGTTGTTGTATTTTGTTTAAGTTTTGGAAAATTGACCGATTATGTATTAAACTCCCTGTGAGGAGATACTTCATTACATATATATAATTATGTTCACTTCAATATTATTGTTTTACCTTTATTTCATTTTATAATTATGAAAAGAGGATTTGGCGGGATGTTACACATACACTCTTTCAAATTGTTCCAAGAAACCATGGGAGGTCTCTTGTTTAGCCCAATCACTACAAAAAACAGTGTTTATTGTGGCGGTTTTTTTTGCATAAAGTGACGTTTATAACCGCCACAATATACGCTTATGGCGGTTTGCCAAACCGCCACAGAACTGGCCGCCACAAAGTTTAATGTGGCGGTTTTATGTTACCCGCCGCAACAACCGCCACTTTAAACATAATGTAAATAGTGGCTGTAACATCCCGCCAAAAATACCATACATATTCATATAATGAAAATAAAAGTAACAAATAGATTGAAATGAACAAAATCATATATATGTAAATAAAGTTTCTCCTCACAGGGAGTTTAATACATAACCGGTATATTTTTCCAAAATTTAAACAAAATACAGCCGAATAAATTGAAAACCGGCGATCTCCCTACATAGACCGGCGATCTCCTATCAGAGGACCCAAAACAGCCGATCTGCTACCAGAACAGAAAAACAGGCGATCACCCGATAGAGACGGAAACAGGCGATCTCCTTCCGGCGACCACTCACTGAGGAGCTCAACTCCCTGGAAGATCATCTGCTCCCGTGTAAAATACACGATCATCACAGTTTTAAGAGAAAACAGCCAGAGAGCAATACAAAATAAAGGGTAAGCTAGATGGTTTAAAAACTTTTAAATCAATAGTAAACATAAAACTTCACACCATTCATGATCCATATCAATTACAACCATCAAC
The DNA here is from genome assembly GCA_013389735.1 of Phaseolus lunatus. Taxonomy (NCBI): domain Eukaryota; kingdom Viridiplantae; phylum Streptophyta; class Magnoliopsida; order Fabales; family Fabaceae; genus Phaseolus; species Phaseolus lunatus. The sequence goes on along the minus strand of JAAFYQ010000152.1, from coordinate 137,236 downwards.
ATATCCATTATCCACATACTCGTCAAGTGTCCATTTGCTACTTTCAGTATTCAAGATTCACACGTCAGACTTTCCACTGACTCACAATGCATAGACACATGACACTACTTCCGGATTGACTCGTGCGTTGACTCAGGCTCAGAGATCTGCACCTGTCATACCATACCACTGTGAAATCCACACAGGGTCGCTGTGAATCCACACAGCCATGCGCATATATAGTCTCATATCATCACTCTCCCGGTATGACAAGGTTAATTCATATAACAGGCCGAGCTCGTTCTTTTTCACACGAGTCACCCATTCATATGAACCTCCTCCGACTCTCCACAACTGAATAACTTCATCTACGTGATTCCATTATATCAGCAGAGTCAGGATATCTCCTTCTAGACAAGCCCCTAGTCAATACACCTATACAGATCTTACACGGTATTTCCTTTCCTGAAAATACTATGCCTCGATCCCACATTCACAGCATTCAAGACATCATACCATGCAAAGGAATATTTCAAATCACAGCAACAATCATTTCAACGTTTCAAACTTTCGAATATCACATATATATTGTATTTAAATCCCAAACAGCTTCAAACAACGTCAAACACAGGGGAGTTCGAAACCCGTATTTAAAATCGGCGACCACGTCGCCCAACCACATAGAACAGAGCATTTCGAAAGGAAACAAAGAACCGGCGACCACGTCGCCCTCACTTCAGAAACAGCAAAATTATGGCTTGTATTGAAAACGAAGGCTAGCTTCCCTTACCTGGACTTGCGCAAAACACCAGAAGCTCCGAAACCCAACGAAACTTAAAGAATGTCTTGGCTCTGTTTTTGCGTCTGGTTTGAAGGACTTGCAGAGAACCTCCCAGGTGCTCTAATGGTGGTCGTCGCTCGTCGTACTCTTGTGTGAAGGTGCTAGAATCGCAGTGCGAAGGAGAGAATGGAGGAGAAGGGAGGTAAACTCACTCTTTCGCTCTTGAACAACTGCGACGTTTCTTTCTTTCTCTCTCAGAAATGGGTTTTTGCATCTTAAGCTGGCTTCTCCACAAAAACCGCTGCCACCACCCACTCTGCAGGGAAGTTTGCGTGTACGCTTCACTGAACAGTACGACTAGGCGTGCCTCTGCGCAGGCTAACACTCTGAGGTCACTAGCCTGAACCACTCTTTTTGTCTACGTGTCGCGCATGCAGGACGTTTCATGCTGGGAGCCTGGGTCCCACCTTACTCTGTGTGAAACTCGACGTCGTGCGATAACTTTCCACTGCTGACTCATCTTGGTGAACGAACGATGTCTCCCTCACCCTGGAAGACGACCGATGTCTCTCTCACCCTGGAAGACGACCGATGCCTCCCTCTGGGGGACGACCGATGTCTATTCCTGGCGACGCTCTCATGCCTCGCGCCCTGGCAATGCCCGCATGCCTCTCGCGCCCTGGAAATGCCCGCATGCCTCGCGCCCTGGCGATGCCCGCATGCCTCTCGCCCCCTGGCAATGCCCGCATGCCTCGCGCCCTGGCGATGCCCGCATGCCTCTCGCCCTGGCGACGTCCACATGCCTCGCGCCCGCGCGATGCCTGCATGCCTCGCGCCCTGGCGCTCATGTGTAGCAGGCGACCGGCGATCATGTACTACTAGGCCATAGCCTTCTAAACTACATTTTCCTTCCTTTTTATTTTAAATAAAAGCATACTTAGAATTCATTTAAAATATATCCCTTTTTATTCCAATTCAATTTTACAGGTCCTTACAGCTCTGCTCCAACTTGAACAACATTCTTTCCACGAGCCCTCTTACTTGTATCTATAGGGTCTAATGGTTTTCCAAATGTAACATTCACACCCTCAACTTGATTCCATATGTCTAACCCTGACAAAGGTTCTGGTGCATCCCTTAGTTCATTTGTTCCATTAAAAAGATGACGATTCAATCTGAATTTATGCTCTTTATTTAAAAATCTACGATGTCCCATAAAGCAGAATTTGCCCCTGTACAACCAAGAAGAGTCGGTTTCAAAGTTACAGGTAGGGCAAGCAAGACCAGTGTGCGTGTTCCATCCAGACAAATTACCTAGCCCAGGGAAGTCACTAATTGTCCATAACAAAGCCGCTCGCAATGTAAACATTTCTTTTTTTTGAATAGTCAAATGTTTGCACTCCATCAAACCATAACTCCTTCAATTCGCTTATGAGTGGTTGTAAGTAAACATCAATGTCATTTCCTACCATTTGTTTTCCAGGAATTATCATGGAGAGGATAAAAGATGTTTGCTTCATACATTGCCAAGGGGGGCGATTGTATGGGATGAGAACCACTGGCCATATACTATGGTTTGTACTCATGTTTCCATAAGGATTGAAGCCATCAGCAGCTAAGCCTAATCTTACATTTCGAGGATCATTTGCAAATTCTGGATGCAATAAATCAAATGATTTCCAAGCCTCAGAATCTCTAGGATGCCTCATCAACCCATCTTGATTATCCTTTGATGCATGCGATGTCATAGACTCAATCGTCTTAGAACTCATGAATAATCTTTGCAAACGCGGTTTTAATGGAAAGTAACACAAGATTTTTGCGTATTGCTTCTTATCTTTATTTTTCCACTTAGATGTTTTGCATCGTTTACATTCTTCTAAGCCTTCATTGTCTTCACCCCAATATAGCATACAATCTTTTGGGCAAGCTGGTATTTTGACATAATTAAGTCCAAGTTTGGTAATAACAGTCTTCGCCTCATAGAACGAGTTAGGAAACTTAGCATGTTCAAATGTGTCCTTTAGCAACTCTAGAATCATGGTCATTGCTTTGTCACTCATTCTACTCATGCATTTCATATGGTACAACTTCAACATGAATGATAACTTCGAATACTTTGTACAACCTTCATATAAGGGTTCATTATTGTCCTTCATCAATTCATCAAAGTTTGTATTTCCTTCATCACCCACCATATTAGTTTGCAGACCATCAACTTCAGTATCCTCATCATGCCCTGCAAACCCGAATGCATCATTCAACATGTCTTCCATCGGATTTTGAGATTCTAATAAATCTTCAATGACATACGCACGTGTGGCGACCATTGACTCAGTTACACTTGATCCTTCACCGTGCAAATACCATGTTTTGTAGTTCTGAGGGAAAGCTGTACATGTTAAGTGTTCTTGAACTACATCCCTTGTTTGCCACTTTTTGAAACCACACTTTGCACACGGACACTTAATTACAGGACCATTAGCATGTTGAAATGCAATATCTAAAAACATGTTCAACCCATTTGCATACTCAACTGTGTTTCGTGGTTTACAAATCCACGATTTATCAATTGGCATGACTAGAACAAAACAGCAAAATAAAACATTACTTATCTAGTAATGTGTACATATATTAAACTGAAGTTAACTCTCTTAAATAAAGGAGAGTTAACTAAAAAAAGTTAACTAAAACAAATACTTAACAAAAAAAATAGTTAATTGGGTTGTAAAAATAGTTTATTCAAATAAGTAATAAATAATTAAATAAAAATCAAACTTACTTGGAGTGATGGTTGTGAAAACCGAATACACGTATAACCTGTGAAGCTGCTAGATGATTTTGAAGCTGGAAAATGTCCTAAAAAAATATTTAAGTTAGGAGTGACACATTTATCTTACAATAACTCAAAAATTGAATCCTATATCTTTAAGTTTTGACTATGGGAAGCAGGTAGAATAATTTGTACACGTTTTTATATATATGATTTCCCTAACTTCTCTAAAGGTTTGTTTAATTTTTTAATTTTTTTCAGAAAAATCCTTTTAGAGAAACTTGTAATATCTATAGATAATAATAATAATAGTAATAATAATAATAATAGTAAATATAGTAGTAGTAGTAAAGTTGACATTAAATTAATTTTTTTAATATCTATATTAGTCCTAAATAGTGAATGTAAATATACAACCACCACTAATTGTTTTATAAGTATGTTTTCAAAACTTATAAAACTAGGTAAGTTTATATAATATTAGTATTTAATTTTAAATTTAAGGTGTTTTCATGGTGAACAATTTGATATTATGTTACATTTTTTGTTGTATATATAAGTATACAAATAAAATAAATCATTAGTTCTTCTATAAAACACTTAAAATTCTAAAATTTCAACAATAACATTGGAGTAATCGTACTTATGGGACCTATAGTAGGTAAGAAAAAAAAATATAGTCATTATTTCACTCTTTAATGAAAAAAACATGATCTATGGATTATAAAAATAAACTTATTTAAAAAAGTTAGATATGTGAGAAGTCGTGGAAGAGAATTACATTTGTTCTCTAAAAATCTCATCAAGATCTAAATCAAAATGTAGAAAGAAAAAGAAAAGATGGAAAGGATTTGAGACATTAAGTAATATTTAAAGAGATTGTTTACACTACTTTAAAATTATTAAACAAAAATTAATTTTAGAGATAAAAAATAATTGATTTTTATATTAATTAAATTATATATTAATAATTTTTTTAGTTTCTAAACTAATATCTAATTTAATTAATATAAAAATTAATTATTTTTTATTTTTATAATTAATTTCTGTTTAATGATTTTTTTGTAATAAATTTTCTTGGAGCACCATGCAAGATAGATATTTATTTATTTTTATATAATTAGAGTTCATAATAAATAATCATTTTTAAGTATGTAATATTAATAGTTTAATTGACTATTAAAAGTTATTTTAATTATTCGCAATTTATTTTAAATATTAAAATTTAATTTAAAGGCAGAGATAAAAGAGAATAATAGATCATAGTTGAAACATTTGCAAGAAGAGAAAGGTTAAAACATCTTCCTATCTAATTAAATAAATTGGTCTAGAACATGTGAAAACTCAAAAGAGATGGATATGATGGGAAAAATCAAAATAGAAAAAGCTAATAGTGGGTTCTTTATTATTTAACTTTCCTAACACCTTTTTCCCAGATATCTCCATGATGATTCTTTTACCCAATTCACACACTATCGAAGGTGCATCATAGAGCACCAATTACCAGCGTATTTTTAGTATGTGATATTTTTTACAGTTCCTCTTTTTTGTGATTGTAGAGGATAAATTCTAGGAATGAAATATGTTCAGTCGAGAGACATGAGCATGAACAAGACCAGTCCTTTGACACCTCCCTCACACTGGGGTAAGTTTCTTGAAGGCATGCATGTGATTGATAAAAAGATTCAATGAACTTGTTTGATATAGCTTTAGAACTCATGAATGAACATTGTGAGGAACTTCATTATTTTCATGCATGTCCTTTGCAGGTTACCTCTTCCTTCTGGCTCAAACTAGAGTTTCATAGCAATGAAGGAATCACGATGGTGTCTTTTAGTTAGTGAAAAAAAGGAAGATTGAATCAAGAAAAAGAAAAGGTTCATGTATTCATAGAAGGGGGTCATTTCAAAGCCTTGAATAATTACACAATATTTCTTTTCTGCTAATTTACGTTTGTTAGCATAACAGTAATGCATGCAGCTATAATACTACAATATTTCATCTCCCACCACAAATGACACATTCTGCAACTAACATACAAACATCGCCATTCAGTTAACAGTCAAAAGGAGAAAAATAATAAAATTGGAAAAATCCCATTCAGTGGAAGCTAAATTACTACAACTACTCCTACCTTTTCTGCATCTAAATGAGTCATTTTATCTTATATCTAAAAATAATTTTAAGCTACAAATGTTTTAATGAAAACTTACACCTTTGTTGAAGAACTGTATTGAAGCTCCCAAATGGCTATTCGAGATTCACTGCATCTACACGTTAAAGATGTTAAATATGCACAGTTTGGACTAACTTTTTGAACAGAAACAGCAAATGAATGTTTTGTGGTGTTCAGCTTCAGAAAATAAAATAGCACAGAAATCCCCTAAGAGCAAACAACCTTTCATGGAGATAGCACACAACCACATACGAAAATACAAAAAATGGAGTGCAATTGGGTCAATCAATTCGACCATTTTGGACCAGGCTTTGCTTATCCTATATATGTATTTTGGAAAAAATTTTCTTGGTATGTTTTCATGAATTGCTAAAGCTTTTGTTGGGTCTGAATGAAGATGACTCATATGCCCAACAAAGGCTAGGGATTATGACTCATATGCCCAACAAAGGGTACAGATTTACAGGGGTTGATTTAGATGGACTAATTCAAGATATATTCCTTTCCAAATCCATATTTAATAGTATTAAGTTATAAAAGGATTAAAGTATCCTAAGTAATCTCATTCAAATAATTATTTTGATAAAGAAAACCAAAGAACTATGATGATGAATAATAAGTGAAGCAGTAATATCTATTTCGCTAACTAAAAACAAGGTTTATATTTATATAACTAGTAACTTATTTTGAATTTACATATCATAACTATGAGAATCAAAGAATTTTAAATGGATTGATATATGTTACATCACAATTAGAAGTTGGAATTATTTTCTGAACTAAAAAAATACCAGAGCTGGAATTAGAAGTCAAGGTCCATCTAGGAAGAAGCTACATTGCCTGATCAAAGGATTAGATATAAATTAATTCAATCATAAAAGCATATTCTTAGAAAAGTCTGCTTTGCACTCTGTAGAAAATTACCTGGCAGGGAGATCAAAAGGCTATGGTGTATGAACATAGGATGATGCTGACAAGTATAACAAGACCAATCAAATTAAACCCACCCCAAGCGTTTAATATGGGGCCATGATAGCCAAATTTCTAGGTATAAGGGATTAGCGTGATCCTCTTATCCTGCACAAATCTAGAAAATTCCACTATACTAAAAAATACTACAGTTAAATGTTCTTTCATAAATATAAATTTCATACAATAAAATAGTCCATAATGATGCAACCCAAAAGCAAAGTCTTTCTAAATACTACCAACTACAAAAGAACACAATGTTGCTTAATGATGGAGACACATCTGCAGAAAGCTTGATTTTCAAAAGAATATATAAATATAGGATACAAAATGCAACTAGTTTTCAGTACAACTAAACAATACTTTATTCAGGAGTGACTTTATCATTTAAAAATGTAGTTTGAACAGGGGGCAGTTGTTAAAAACCAACCATGATATAGGGACTGGTTTAGTGTATTAATTGACATAATCAAACTTTGAAATCAAGTGCTTGTTAACAATTATGTGCATTGAATTCACCTACATATGTAGGCCATTGAGAACCATTTGAGCTTTTAGTTTGTACATCATCAAACTTCATCAAGAGCAATATGCGACATGAATGAAGGTAATTTCTCCAAAAGCAACTTTAGGGTGGTTAGGAATTAAGACTAACTTCAAAAGTCAAACTACATCTATAATAAAAATAAGATACATCTTGTGGAAGGGCTAACCAAAACTAAGCTCTGTCTAAACACTAAACCAAGTGTATACCTCAAACACTATCCAGCTTTTGCAACTGTGACCAACAATCTCCCACAAAGAAAAAAACCCATAATCTGCACTTACCATATTCAATCTTCTCCAACTTTGAGGCAGCTGTAGTAAATGCCTTTTGTATGTAATAAAGGGCCCTTCCCTGCCAAATCAATCACAAAACCAGTATTAGACACCCAATCTCTCCCACAATAAAAAAAAAAAAAAAACTAACTAATAGAAAAACTAGTAAACTGCCCTAAAATTGTAGAATAAGGATGGATGAAAATAAGAGAGCCATGGGAAGGGATGGTGCGGGGCATCAAAGGTTCAACCAGTGTTATGGTCAAACAAAGCTCAAAGGCTTAACTGTTGTAACCACACGAGTCACTCAACACACTTCCCATCATGCCAATACCTAACTCCCACACACATTTATGCACAGATCATTCATCGTTTTCTTCCAATAATCCATTTTCAAAACTCCATTCCCCTTCCACGATTTCAAGGATTTGCATACCATTACCATTTCAAGGCCTAAGTGCCTAACCAACTAGGCAGGGTTAGGGAGATAACTGATCAACCATGTTTCTAGTTGGAGGAAATGCTAAACAACTGTCTGTGCCTCAGACATTTTCTATTTTCATTTACTTATTTCACTTTAGATAGATCCAATACTACAATGGTGCATCCTGCACTACCTACACTGCTCAGGTTTAAAATTGAGGGAAAATAATTTAAATAATAGATAGGGTTGGAAAAAATTGCAGGTTTCCTCTTCCAGAGGATCTCAGGATATCCACATAACAAGAAATTATCAAAACATTAAGATAGCAAACCGAAAAATGAACAGAACAAAACCAATCCAATCCAACCAAATCAAAGAACTGCATAAATCGATCTCCGAAAGAATGTGATGAAAGAAGTAGAAACGAGATGGCGAAAAAAACCTTGTTGAAATGAAAATTGCGTAGATCTTCGCCCTCCTTCCACTACCTCCAGGGCCACCACATGAAGGTTCGTGAGTAGAGCTTCGCGATTAGGGCTCACACTGGTTCGTGAGGGTTTAAGTGAGGGTTCGTCAGCTTCGCGATTAGGGCTCACACAAGGTCGTGAGGGTTGAGTGAGGGATCGTCAGGAGCTTCGCGATTAGGGCTCACATTGGTTCTTGAGGATTTGAGTGAGGGTTCGTGAGGAGCTTCACGATTAGGGTGGGTTCGTCAGTACAGCTTCACGATTAGGGCGGGTTCGTGAGGGTTCGTCAGTAGAGCTTCACGTAGGGCGGGTTCGTGAGGGTTCGTGAGGGTTTGAGTGTTTAGGCACTTAGGCACAGAGAAGGAAGATAGCGAAGAGAGGGAAGAGAGTAAAGAGAGGGAACAAATTTTTCTTTCCCAATAGTCAAACCACAATTTCAAAAATAATTGGAAATAGTAAAATAAGATTTTCAAAAATAATTGGGAATAAAAAAATTTTGTTATCAAAAATATTTTTAAAAATAATTGGGAATAATGAGGGAAGCAAAATTTGTCTTTATTATGAAGGATAATTGTGACGGTTAAAAATGACATATTTTGAAAGATGATTGTGGCGGTTAATAAAATGACGTATTATACTTCAATTTGTGGCGGTTATTAATAACCGCCATATTAAAACCGCAACCTTTTACACAATTTTTTGTAGTGAATGTCCATAAGAGTTTTATGCCACCATTGCATGGCATAGTCTAGAAATTCTAAAGTAGCTAGTTTTACCCTTTGGTCTTCTTGGACCTCATGTACATGAAAGATTTGTTCAACCTTTGCTTCCCACCCCAAATATACATTTGGATCACCTTCACCACTAAAGCTAGGTAATTTTACAAAAGGCATATAAGGCTTTGCCACATGTTGGCACCTTTCTTCATAATGATAATGCCTCCTCCATTCGGTTTCATCTTCATGTCCATGATAGTTGGAAGAAGTTCTTGATGAATGCCTTGAAGAATGGCATCTTCTATGGTGTGTATGGCTGGACCTTTCATTAGTCACTTCAAGCCTTTGCAATCTTTCTTCCAATTGTCTTATAGCTTCATCTTTTTGTGCAAGTGACCTTTTGGCTTCTTTTAATTCACCAAGAATGAAAGCTTTTTGTGGAGAGTGTAGTTTGGAAGATTCTCCACTTGAATATTGAGCCATTTTCAAAACAGTACAGCAAACACAAATAGCAAACAATTAAAGAAAACAAGGTTAGAAAACAAAGAAATAAGTGGTGCGGTTTTGGTAAAAAAATTAAGGCACTCAAAATCACTCCAAGAAATTATACTTCCCTCAATCAAGCTTCTCTGTGGAATGGAGTAACCTCAAATGAAAGATGCCAAAGCACTCAACCACTCATCCAAAAATAACCACCACAAAACTTAAAGAACAATAAAAGACGAGCAAGAAAAGGTACAAAACAAGAAAGGGTAGTGCAAAAAGAATACAAGATATATGACAAAACTTAAGGAATGAAAGACAAGCAATAAAAGGTACACAATAAGACTCAAAGAATACTCACTAAACTTTATAATCAAGAAAGAAAGTACAACTCATAAACTTGTCAAAATACAAGGATCAAAAGTTCCACAAAGTAGACAACAATTTGCCAATCACTATGAATCCAACTTTGGTATGAAAATTAATGTGCAAAAGAATGAATAGATGCAAATACCAAACTGTTTTGAAGGATTTAAAAACAGAATTGGTTCTGTTTTGTTCTGTTTCAGTTCTGTTTTTTTTTTCTTTTTTTTTTATACAAAATGGAACTTATGTAGTGAAAGAACCATAATATGCATCATATGGAAGTTGAAAGATCAATCAAATTGCACAAAAATTTTATGAAGGATTCAAGACAATTGAACACTTGAAATCAAATGTTTGGAACCTCCAATCACAAGTACTAAAACAAATTCAAGAGAAAGACAAACTTTCAAAATCAAAAGCAAGCAAGTAGAGACAAGATTTGGACACCTAGAACACTATGAACATAAATCTCAAAGCAAAAAGTATGATCAATGAAAAGGCACAACTAAAACATATTCAAACCAAACAAAAGTATGAATATAAGGTGCTGGAAAAACAAGAAATACGAAATTATAGGTGCTGGAAAAAAATTGCCCAAAAAGAAAGTGTCTATTCAACTCACAATCAACAAATCAACACCATGGCTCTAGATACCACATGATGTGAGTCTCTTATGAACCTTTCTTGGTTTGGGTTGAGTTGATATAGGTTTCATTGTATTCATGACACTTTCAAGAATTAGGATCAAAATTCTAAAGAACAATTAATAGAGTTTCTACTCAAGAAAACAAAGGTTCATACTAAAAACACATGAATAGGTAACTTGTAGTGTAAGATAACAATGGAATATGAATGGGTAATTCAAGAACAGTACCAAACTTCAAAGGAAACACAAGAACAACATAAGAACACAAAGAACAAGTGAAAATACTGATTGAAATTCAATAGGAATTAGAAAATCACAAAGAAATTCATCAAAGAACAAAAACCCATGGGTGGAAAACAAGAACAACACATGTATATGGAAACCCATGGTTTGGACGAAATTAAAACAGCAAGAAAACAAGGAAATAAACCAACAAAGTGCAGAAAAATGGCATCAAATGAAAGGAAACAACTCATGGAAAAGATTGAACCGATTAAAAATGGAAAAACTACAAGAAAACACAAATGGGTATTTTTAGAAGATGAATAGAAATGACTTATGTGGTTGTAGCCTTTTGGAGATGTGAATCACGCCACTTGGAGGGTGGTTCTTCCAAGATGAGTGGGTGGTGCCGCCACTTGAGAGTCTCCAAAGCTCACAAGATAAGACATGAAGGAGAAGAAGAGACAAGTCTCACAAACTCACTCTCTCTCAATTTCAAGATAGTTTCTTTTCTTCTAACTTTCAACTTGTATTATTAAGAACTAAGCACTCCTATTTATAATAAGGAGGGCTGGACATGTTACAAGGGAGAAGGAGTGGGAAGAGTCACTCTTCTAGCTCCTTCTTAGCACCTAAGTCTAGAAGGAGTAGGAAAAGTCACTTCTTCCACTCTTTTACTCAAAATCGTCCCAAACAATGCCTTACACTAGAGGTTTCTTTGGTTTCCCTCTTTGGCATATTCCTAAAGCTAATTTTATATTTATTTACAAATTTTTATACATGGGTAATTACAAAAAGAGAAAACAATTGATGTTCTTTACCCAAATCTCTAGCCTTGCTCCTTGTGATCCTTTGAGGTATGAAGGATTTTGAGCTAACTTGTCCTTGAGGTTTTTGGCTTTTATCCTCACTTATTCAAGCTGATGCACATAACTAGAAAAAGAGAATCTTGAAAGAGATTAAATTGAGAAGAGAACAAGTGAGAACAATACTTTAATATGCAAGTAGAACTTTCCTTATTCAACGTCTAATATGACAAAGAATCAATACAACGTTCGAGAATAGCTGATTTAAGAAGATATGTGAAGAATGAGTATGTTACGAAGTGAAAAGCATAATTTATGTTATGGAGAACAAGATTCAAGGAACATCAAATAAATAAGATAAATATGTTCCCATAAAATAAAGAAATTGAGAAAACATGTGACGCGACAAACAAAGCAAATATTTCCATACTCAACGTCCAAGGTAATTCCAGTGAATGCATCAATGGCAAAAATATGATTGAATAATCAAATCACAAAGCTTTGAAAGGTTAACATTCACATCAGAAGATAAAAAAGGAAACAATCCAAATTGTTTCAAATGCTCAAAGACGCAAAGAACATAATCAAAGCATAAGTTTCCATATTTAGTGTCCGACGTGATGAAGATAATGAACAACGAGAAGAAATGAAGGATACCCAAGGGATTACATTATCAAAGATTCAACATTCACATTGGGACTAAAATAAGATACAAATCAATTTTATTTAAAGTGCAAGACGCAGAAGAATCAATCAAGAGTAAAATTTTTTGTATCCAGTGTCTAACACCTATTTGAACAAATTGATGAATGAAAGCTTCAATGGTCACAATCTAAAACTCTATATAAAGACCTTGAAGATGAAGAAAACTACAACAAAGCATACAAGCATACAAAGATTAGTATAAATGATTTAGCTTTCATTGTATTAGTGTTCTGAGAGAATAGTTCATATATACTATTTAGAGCCCTCATAAATTAGGGAGTGAGTCTTTTATTATAAATCTTTCACTATGTGAAGTTTACCTTGGGAGCTTTCACTATCTGCTCTCTTGTTGAGAGTGTTTTTCTCACTTGTTGAGAAGTCTTAGTCTCAAGGGAGATTAAGACTTGCTACTTGGAGAGATGTGCAATACTTATTGCCTGGCATGTGTTTAATACTTGTGTTCCTGAAGAGGTGGAGAATACTTGTGTATCTAGAGAGGTGTAGCATACATGTGTTGACAAAGGCTCTTAAGCGGGTTGCTTAAGGGGACTAGACATAGCCCAAGTTGTGGGTGAACCAATATAACATATGTGTGTACTTTTCTCTCTCTGTGCTTTATATTTTAGATATTGCTTTGATTTGATATTTTTGCATGCATGAAAAGAGTTCGTGCTCTATTCGACCCCCCTTCTAGAGCCAACTGTTTCTTCAAACAGATTGAAATTCTTTAAAACAATGAGCACATCTACATCCGTTGAGCGAGTTCAAGCTAACACAATTAAATAATTCTAGAGAAAAAGGGTTAAGTGGAACCAAAATAGTTTAGCGAATATAGTCTTTAACCATGAAAAAATCCCAAATTCACTCAAATAGGGCTCAAGCCAAAATAAACCAAAGTTAGGATCAAGAGGATTTTGCTTAGAGCCTAAGGCAAGCTAATCTTAGCTCATGACCAAGGTTTTTCAATGACTGGTAGGATCTGGAGCAAATCCCTGACTTTGGAATCTCAAGCAGCCCAAGGATTGAGGATTGAAACCCAAAAAGAATGCTTAAGCATGAAGAACACCAATCCGTCAAGCGAAGTGGCCTGAATCGAGAAAATCACTAATCACTTTTATTACCTTTGAGTCCTAAGTAGAAGTAAATGTTGAACCAAGTGGTGTTCAAGGTTTTGAAGAATCCAAATCCTTTGAAGGATGATGAAGCTTCTACTTGCTTGGTGCTGCTGTGTTGTTTTATTGTGTTGTTCTGGGGTAGTTTAAAGTGTAATCCAACCTTAGATTAAATCTCAAAGCAATTAGCATCTCAGTTTTTGATAAAACAAAAGTGTTTTTCAAACTAAGTTGAAACAACCGATTGTTCTATCGAAACAACCGATTGTTTATACTTAGATGTTTTGAGAAAGTTTGAAAACTGTTTTTGAATGGAGAAAACTGTTAAGTGATAAAACAACCGATTGATTCGAGGAAACAACCGATTGTTTGTTTTTGAACCATAACAGAAAAACTGTTTTCTTTGACTGAGCTTTAAATGATTTGAAATTGAATACGCTCCAATCATTAAATGCTTTGACCAATCTTTTTGAAAGCTTTTATGGATTTATTAAGATTTGGTAACAAACTTCCTTTTATATAATTCAGAAAATCTATTTTAAAGATGGGAATGCTTTTGACAAAGTTTTTTTTCTAAGAGAGTTTTCAAAGTGCTGAGATTGCTTAAGAGCAAAAGACATTGATCAAAGTGCTGGGATAGGTTTCTACTTGTATTGATTTCAGATCTTCATCTGTAACAAGTGTAATCTGTGTAACTGCTAAAACATTTCTTTTCTGTATTGTTGCTGAGATTGGCTGTGTGTTCTTGAGGTGTTCAAGATCAGCAATCTTAGTGTTGACCAAGGAGAGTGTGTGTCTTGAGGTTTTCAAGGTCATTCTCTTGGTTGTTGTGTAAGTGATCAAGGTGTGATTGCTTAGTGGAATTCCTCAGGGGTTCTGAGAAGACTGGATGTAGCTCTGGGTTGGAGTGAACCAGTATAAACAACTATGTACAATCTCTCTATCCCTTACTCTTTAAATTCAGTTTGTTTGTTGTTTGCTGATAAAAACAACCGATTGTTTTTCTGACAGTGCAATTTTGCTTACTGTTTTGACTAATTGAATTGCTTGATCAATTGGTTTCTGAGATAAACTCATTCTAGTTTTAAAAAGTTTGCGAAAACCTCTTTAAACAATTCACCCCCCCTCTAGTTTAAAGCCATAATTTCTAACAATTGGCATCAAGAGCTTGGTTCTTGAAAGTTATTCAAGTTGATCTAAAATCTTTTTTTATGGCTGGAAAACTATCTTTTGAGGAGGGTGCTTCAATCTACAAATCACCTTTATTCTGTGGATTGAATTATAAGTTTTGGGAAGCAAGAATGAAAATCTTTATTGAATCAATTGATCAAAGAATTTGGGACTCAATTGAGAATGGTCCTTACATTCCAAAGTTCAAAAAGAATAATTCCTTTACTATAAAACCTTTGTCCAAATGGAAAGATGATGAATGTAAGATGGCTCAGCTTGATAGGTCTGCTCAAAACATTATAGCTTCTGCACTAGATACTAATGAATTTTTCAGGATATCAAAGTGCAAAACTGCTAAGGAAATGTGGGAGACTCTCAAGGCTGCTCATGAACCAAAGGAAACAATGACAAAGAGTCAAGCAAGAAGGAAGAAAAGACAAAATAAGAAAAGCCTCAATCTTTGCTTAATGGCCAGAAGGGAGGATGACTCATGTAGTGTAAGTTCATCAAACTCTTCAAACTTTGAAAATTATGGTCAATTGCTTCAAGCCTTTCAAGAAACACATGAAGAAGCGAACCAATTGGCTCTCTTAAACAATCGATTGAAAGAAAAGAATAGCTGGCTTGAAAACAGAGTAAAAGCACTGGAGGAGGATTTAGAAAATTCAAAAATGGATTTTGAAAATCTGGAAATCATTTACAAAAACTCCTCTTGCAAGTGTGACACTCTAGTTTTTGAAAATTGCGAAAATCTTGAAAAGAAGGTCCACTATCTTGTTAAAACAGTGGATAAGCTTTCTAAAGGCCAATCCAACTTTGAAAGTGTGCTAGCTTCTCAAAAGTGTGTTTTTGGAAAATCAGGATTGGGTTTTAATCCACAAAACCAACAAGATAGATTTTCAAAAACTTTTTCAAAAAAGCCAGAAAAACAATCGATTGGACCATCGAAACAATCGATTGTTACATGCTTCTATTGCATGAAAAGAGGTCATTCTGTGCGATTCTGTAAAATCAGAAAACATGCTGTTCCTAAAGGGCTTATGAAGTGGATTCCCAAGAAAAATAAAGCTTGTGTTGATGAGTATACACCAGATGGACCCTCATTCATAAGGGGACCAAACCTATGTACTTGAGAATTTTCTTTGTAGGAAAACTTGGAGGAAAGAAAGCAGCTTTGGTACTTGGACAGTGGATGCTCCAAGCATATGACAGGGGACAAATCAAAGTTCCTGAGAATATCCTTCAAGCAAGAGGGTCATGTCACCTATGGAGATAACAACAAAGGAAGAATACTTGGAAGAGGATCCATAGGAGATGAGAACATCTTGGTGATTCATGATGTGCTCTTTGTTGAAGGCCTAAAGCATAATCTGCTGAGTATTAGCCAACTGTGTGACAAGGGGTATCAAGTGATGTTCAAGGCAAACACATGTGAAATCTGTCTACCCAACACTAAAGAGGTAATGTTGGTAGGTAAGAGAGTTAATAATGTGTATCTTCTAGATATCTCTTCACCATGTTCAATTGGATGTCTTCTATCCAAGCAAGATGAATCTTGGCTTTGGCATAGAAGAATTGCTCATATTCACATGAATCATTTGAACAAGCTAATATCAAAAGATCTTGTGATTGGGCTGCCAAAACTCAAGTTTGAGAGGGATCACATTTGTGAAGCTTGCCAAAAAGGGAAACCAGTGAAAAGTTCTTTTAAAACCAAAAATGTTGTCTCTTCATTGAGACCTCTTGAACTCCTTCACATGGATCTCTTTGGACCCTCTAGAACTATGAGTCTTGGTGGAAATTATTATGCTCTTGTTATTGTTGATGATTTCTCTAGGTACTCTTGGACCTTGTTCTTGGAATCAAAAAGTGATGCCCTTGCTGCATTCAAAAAGCTAGCAAGAAGACTTCAAAACACAAAGGGCAGCAACATAGGCTCAATAAGGAGTGACCATGGAGGAGAATTCCAAAATGAGAAGTTTGTCAAGTTCTGTGAGAAGTTGGGAATCCTACACAATTTCTCTGCTCCAAGAACACCACAGCAAAATGGAGTTGTAGAGAGGAAGAACAGGTCTCTTGAAGAGCTTACAAGGACAATGCTTAGTGAATCTTCACTTCCTAAGTATTTTTGGGCAGATGCAGTGAGTACCTCTTGTTATGTGATGAATAGGGTGCTTATAAGGCCCATTTTGAAGAAAACTCCATATGAACTTTTCAATGGAAGAAAGCCTAACATCAGTCACCTCAAAGTCTTTGGCTGTAATTGTTTTGTTCTCAACAATGGAAAGGAAAGCTTGGGAAAATTTGATGAGAAAGCTGACCTTGGCATTTTCATTGGTTATTCCCTCACAAGCCATGCTTATAGAGTCTACAACAAAAGGTTGATGACTGTAGAAGAATCAGTTCATGTAGTCTTTGATGAGGTAGATCGCAGAATTAGTGAGAACCCAAAGATCAGTGCTGAGGAAGATGAACAGAGCATCAGTTTGGAGAAGCTGGAAATCTGTGCAGAAAAACAACCGGTTGATTCGCAGAAAAAACCGATTGAAATTCTGCAACAGAGTGAGCTGCCCAAAGAGTGGAGAATTCCCAGAGATCTGTCAGTGGATAACATCATAGGGCAGATAAAGGAAGGTGTCTCCACACGTAGCTCCATCTCAAACTTCTGCAGACACACAGCTTTGTCTCTCAAATTGAACCAAAGTCAATTGAAGAAGCTCTCAAGGATGAGAAGTGGGTTGAAGCTATGCAAGAAGAGCTAAATCAATCCGAAAGAAATGAGGTATGGTTTCTTGTTCCTAGAACTAATGAAATGAATATTATTGGTGCAAAATGGGTTTTTAGGAACAAGCTAGATGAGGAAGGAGTGATCACAAGAAACAAAGCAAGGCTAGTTGCCAAGGGCTACAATCAAGAAGAGGGCTTAGACTATGGTGAAACCTTTGCTCCTATGGCTAGATTGGAGGCTGTGAGGCTGCTGCTGGCTTTTGCATGTATGAGTGGTTTTAAACTCTTCCAAATGGATGTAAAAAGTGCCTTCTTGAATGGTTACATCAATGAGGAAATCTATGTAGATCAACCACCGGGTTTTGAAGACCACAAGTATCCCAACCATGTCTTCAAGTTGAAGAAAGCTTTATATGGACTGAAACAAGCTCCAAGGCAGTGGTATGAGAGGCTTAGCAACTTTCTGCTATCTCTTGGCTATGAAAGAGGAATGATAGACAAGACTCTCTTCATCAAGAAGTCACATGCAGAAATAATTCTAGTGCAAATATATGTTGATGACATCATCTTTGGTGCTACACAAGATAGGTTGTGTGAAGAATTTGTGGCTGCTATGAAAGGTGAGTTTGAAATGTCTATGATGGGAGAACTATCTTTCTTTCTTGGATTGCAGGTTAAACAAACAAAGGATGGGATCTTCTTAAGTCAATCAAAGTATTGCAAGGAGATTCTCAAAAAGTTTGAAATGGAGAATTGCAAAGAGGCAAGCACTCCAATGCCATCAAGCTACTACATGGATGCAAATTTTGCTGGAAAGAGTATAGATCAAACAAAATTCAGAGGATTGATTGGATCATTGCTTTATCTAACAGCAAGTAGACTGGACATCATGTTTGCGGTGTGTCTATGTGCAAGATTTCAAGCAAATCCTAAAGAGTCACACTTCAAAACTGCAAAGAGGATTCTGAAATATCTCAAAGGAACATCATCTGTAGGATTATGGTATCCCTCTCATTCTCCAATACATTTAATTGGTTATTCAGATTCTGATTTCACAGGTTGCAAGCTAGATAGAAAAAGCACAAGTGGCACTTGTCACCTTCTTGGCTCTAGCCTAATCTCATGGCATAGCAAGAAACAAGCATGTGTTGCTCTCTCTACAGCTGAGGCAGAATATATAGCTACTGGTAGCTGCTGTGCACAGATCCTATGGCTCAAACAACAACTTGCAGATTTTGGTGTACAAATCAGCAAAGTTCCTTTGATGTGTGATAACACAAGTGCAATCAATCTTACCAAAAATCAAATCCAGCACTCAAGGACCAAACATATTGAAATAAGACATCATTTCATCAGAGATCATGTGCAAAATGGGAACTGTGAAGTGAAGTTTATGGAGACCAAACTGCAGCTAGCTGACATCTTCACAAAGCCTTTGCCAAAAGAGAGGTTTTTCTTCTTAAGAAATGAGTTAGGTATTCTTGATCTAAATAATCTCTCTTAAAATCTGTGTTACATGTTAAAATCTATTTGTGAAGACAAATAGGGGGAGAATTATTGGTACTTGTATATCTGTATCTTATATGCATAAAAATGTTTAAATCTCTGAGTATAAAAGTGTTTTCTGCTGCTGCTGATAGAAACAATTGATTGTTTCTTGTAAACAACCGATTGAATTTTATGTTAAAAGAGGTATAATCTAACTTGCTGCAGTAAGAAGCTTTGGATGGTACAAATGTTTTCTCTGCAGGAACTGCTTCAGATTTAATCAGTACAACACAAGCACCAGGGATTTGTCTTCATCAAATAGGGGGAGATTGTTGAACCAAGTGGTGTTCAAGGTTTTGAAGAATCCAAATCCTTTGAAGGATGATAAAGCTTCTGCTTGCTTGGTGCTGTTGTGCTGTTTTATTGTGTTGTTCTGGGGTAGTTTAAAGTGTAATCCAACCTTAGATTAAATCTCAAAGCAATTAGCATCTCAGTTTTTGATAAAACAAAAGTTTTTTTCAAACTAAGTTGAAACAACCGATTGTTCTATCGAAACAACCGATTGTTTATACTAAGATGTTTTGAGAAAGTTTGAAAACTATTTTTGAATGGAGAAAACTGTTAAGTGACAAAACAACCGATTGATTCGAGGAAACAACAGATTGTTTGTTTTGGAACCATAATAGAAAAACTGTTTTCTTTGACTGAGCTTTAAATGATTTGAAACTGAATACGCTCCAGTCATTAAATGCTTTGAGCAATCTTTTTGAAAGCTTTTATGGGTTTGTTAAGATTTGGTAACAAACTTCCTTTTATATAATTCAGAAAATCTCTTTTAAAGATGGGAATGCTTTTGACAAAGTTTTTTTTTCTAAGAGAGTTTTCAAAGTGCTGAGATTGCTAAAGAGCAAAAGAGATTGATTAAAGTGCTGGGATAGGTTTCTACTTGTATTGATTTTAGATCTTCATCTGTAACAAGTGTAATCTGTGTAACTGCTGAAACATTTCTTTTCTGTATTGTTGCTGAGATTGGCTGTGTGTTCTTAAGGTGTTTAAGATCAGCAATCTTAGTGTTGACCAAGGAGAGTGTGTGTCTTGAGGTTTTCAAGGTTATTCTCTTGGTTGTTGTGTAAGTGATCAAGGTGTGATTGCTTAGTGGAATTCCTCAGGGGTTATGAGAAGACTGGATGTAGCTCTGGGTTGGAGTGAACCAGTATAAACAACTGTGTACAATCTCTCTATCCCTTACTCTTTAAATTCAGTTTGTTTGTTGTTTGCTGATAAAAACAACCGAAATTTTCGAAGAAACAACCGATTGTTTTTCTGACAGTGCAATTTTGCTTACTGTTTTGACTAACTGAATTGCTTGATCAATTGGTTTCTAAGATAAACTCATTCTAGTTTTAAAAAGTTTGCGAAAACCTCTTTAAACAATTCACCCCCCCTCTAGTTTAAAGCCATAATTTCTAACAGTAAAGACCAATCTTTGGAGGAGGAAAACCCATTTAGAATAGGTGGCTTGAAACAAGAAGGGGTGAATTGTTTTCGTAAGATTTTCGTAAATACTTGTGTTAGATTGAAAACTTCAATTAAATCAACAAATTGATTAACCTATTGAACTGATTATAAAAAGCTTAATAGTGACAACCAAAATATAATCCAGTTGTTTCGAAAACTCAATTGATTGTTTTACATGCAAAACACTTAGAACAGTTTATATAACAAATATCAAAGTAAGGAAGAGATTGATAACACAAGAGAATTATATTGATTCGCTCTTAACCAAGAGCTACATCCAATCCTCAGTGCATCACTAAGAATTCACTAAAGCAATGAAACAAGATTACAAAAAACAGCCAAGATTATTGATCTTGAACCCTTGAAGAACACACAAAACTCTTAACAACACACAGATTTCATAAACCCTATTTGGATCTATTTACAACACAATATAGTAAAGAAGAATGAAGTTCGAATACACTTGTGTTTGATACAAATGAAGAATAGAAAAAATGTTCACCCAGAACCTATTTCACATCACAACAATGATCCAAGATTAAAATGTTATCTTCAAGAATGATTTTAAAATAGTTTGATTTTCTCTCCAAAAAAGTGTTATGCGGTGTTATGTTAAATGATTAGAAAACATCTTTTTTATAGACTTAGAAAGATTATTAAAACAGTTTGATCATTTCATGAAATTAGTTTAAATCCATTAAAAATAGTTTGAAAAACATAACAGTATTATGTTAAAATCATTTAATTGATTTTTGAAACTAACTAATTGTTTTCTTTAACTGTTAAAATCACCATATAAAAAGGTTCATTTATCGAAATAACTGGTTGATTTCACTTAACAAAAAGAAAAAAATAAAACAAATCATTTTTAAATCCTTTAAAAATCTTTAAGTGTTTATAACGAGTTGATACATTAACCAGTTAAAATACTTGTTATAGTCAAAAGACTTGAATAAAAGTAATATCAACTGATTAATATATGAATCAACTAATTAAAATAATCACGGATTTGAAAAAAAAACATTTAAAGGAGATTTCAAATCAAATTTACTCGGATCATAGCTGGATGCAAATTAACAATACAAAATCTAGCTAACTAGACACACACATAACCAACATTAGCTCTTCAAGACAAACTTGAAAATCATCAAAGCTTCTTTGTTCAATAATCTCCCCCTATTTGATGAAGACAAATTCCTCGTGTTGTGTTGTAGATTTTGACACAAGGAGATCCTACAAAACAAAATGATAGACCAAGGAATCCACAAAATACATGCATAGCAAGATAATGATATGCAGAATCACATTTTCTATAAACATAAACCAAACAATACAACAACAAAAATTATGCATAATTTTAAAATAATTTAAAACAAAAAAAATATTACAAACCAACATCCAATATTTCTCCCCTTTTTGTCTTCAACAAATAGATAAAGGAGAGGATATAGAATAAAAATAAAAATAGAATTACACATAAAAGCATAATTATAATTGTTCAGATATAAACCACATAAGCATTATGAAAAAATTTTAAATTTCCCTTCCATATTGGAAATCTTCAAGCTGAGTCTGAACAACCTGAATCTGCTAATCCAGATGTTGGAACCTTGCTGCGCAAAATTCATAATGCTCTTTTTGATCACTTGCCATTATGTCCATGCGATTTATCGTCTTTCGAACTGAGACATGGGAATTCCATGGTCCACTGGTGGTTCATAGGAAACAAGTACTTGCATGTTGTAGTTTTCATCAGCAGAAGCACTCAGTCTAGCACCATCATTTGCACCTGCAATTGCACTTGGTCCAGCAGAGGTACTAGCAGAGTCTTCCTCTTTGTTAACCCAAGAGTTATTTACCTTAACAAACCCCATTTTGATCAAGGAACCATTGTTTATCTCATAAGATGGCTTTGCTACCTCTATCAGTTCTTCATTAAGATTAACCTCAAAGTATTGGAAATATTTAGAAACAAGAATAACATAAGGAAACTGATAGTCACTTAACCCCACTGATTTTAGCATGTGCTCTTTGAAGACATATATCCAATTTACTTTGATATTCTTCGTTATGCAGTACATTAGTTCCAGATCTTCCTTAGTTAACATAGCATGGTTTCTCTTCCTTGGTGTCAGGATCCAAGTCGTGATGAAGGCAATGACCCTTATATCTAGTTTGAGTGCACCAACATGAAATCTTTTCACCTTTGTGAGTGGATTATTGAGGCGGCTGATGTAGTATTGCATTTTATTGAAGTCCTCCAAGGTTTTGGTATTTCCCTAGCCCACTTTTGTGACTTAATAATTCAAGCTCGTAACAGCAGTCCACACGACTAGTAATCTTCATGTCAACATCTTTGACATGAGAATACATCTTTTCACCTTCAATTGTTATATTGGTATAGAACACCTTCACCAAGTCAGGAAAAATGTTCCCATTCATTTTCAAAATCTGTTGTAGTTTTTTTTTTTTTTAGAGCTTTTCTCGCGTCCTTGAGGTTTTGTTCTTTCAACCAATTGAAAGACAGGAGCTTAGAAGTGTTGATATCTTTTATGCTCACCTTATGCAGGAAAACTTCTATATGCTCATTATCTCTAGAGAACCACGTCTCTAAGTGACCAACCCTAGTTGTGCCTTTGGTTACGCAAGATTTCTTCCTCCGAGATGAGTGAGATGAAGAAGCCATAATACATAAATTTTTTTAAAATGCAGAAAAGAGAGAAATGAAATTGTGTTCGTGATATGTGATGCGTACTCACAAGCAATATATGCACAAAAGAATGGATATTATTGTACCGACCAGTCCTCGGACACCGAGAACAGCTAGTGTAAGGACCTGAAAAATTAAATTGGAATAAAAGAGTTATATTTTAAATGAATTCTAAGTATGTTTTTATTTAGAATAGAAAGGGAGGAAAAAGTTAAGTTTAGAAGGCTACGAGGTCGCCGGTCGCCTGCTATACATGAGCGCCAGGTGGACATCGCGCGGGCGTGAGAGGCATGCAGGCATCGCGCGGGCGCGAGAGGCATGCAGGCGTCGCGCGGGCGCGAGAGGCATGCAGGCATCGCGCGGGCGTGAGAGGCATGCAGGCATCGCGCGGGCGTGAGAGGCATGCAGGCGTCGCGCGGGCGCGAGAGGCATGCAGGCATCGCGCGGGCGCGAGAGGCATGCAGGCATCGCGCGGGCGTGAGAGGCATGCAGGCATCGCGCGGGCACGAGAGGCATGCGGGCATCGCGCGGGCGCGAGGCACGCGGGCATTGCCCGGGGCGCGAGGCATGTGGACGTGGCCAAGGCGCGAGAGTTATGAGGGCGTAGCCAGGGAAGACATCGGTTGTCTCCCAGAGGAAGACATCGGTCGTCTTCCAGGGCGAAGGGGACATCGGTCGTTCGCCAGGATGAGTCAGCAGTGGAAAGTTATCGAGCGACGTCGAGTTTCACACCGAGAAGGTAAGACCCAGACTCCCAGCATGAAGCGTAATGCACGCACGCCACGTAGACAAAAAGGGTGGTTCAGAATAGTGACATCAGAATGTTGGCATGCGCGGGAGACACTCGCGGTCGTACTGTTCAGAGCAGTGGCTGGCATGCACAAGCGACAACAGTGGCAGTACTGTTCAGAGCAGTGGTTGGCATGCACCAGAGGCAACAGTGGTCGTACTGTTCAGGGCAGTGGTTCTCAGACTTCTCTGCAGAGTGGGTGGTGGCAGCTGCTTTTGGTGGATAAGTTGGTTTAAGATGCAGAAAACCCACTGCTGAGAGGAAGAAACGTCGCAGCCTTCAAAGAGAGAAAGAGTGAGTTACCTCCCTTCTCCTCCAGTTGCCTCCTTCACGCTGCGATTCTAGCACCTTCACACGAGAGTACGACGAGCGACAGCCACCATTAGAGCACCTGGGCAGTCCTCTGCAAGTCCTTCAACCAGACGCAAAAACAGAGCCAAGGCGTTCTTCAAGCTTTGTTGGGTTTCGGAACTCTAGGTGTTTGCGCAAGTCCAGGTAAGGGAAGCTAGACTTCTTTTTTAATACAAGCCATAGATTAGCTGTTTCTGAAGTGAGGGAGACGTGGTCGCCAGTTTCCTGTTTCTTTTCGCAATGCTCTGTTCTATGTGGTTGGGCGACGTGGTCGCCGGTTTTAAATACGGATTTCGAACTTCCCTGTTTTTGATATTGTTTGAAGCTGTTTGAGATTTAAATGTTAAATACATGTGATATTCGAGAATATGAACCTTTGAAATGACTGTTGCTGTGGTTGAAATCATTCTTTGAATGATGTGTGTAATGTCGTGATTGTGGATCAAGACATAGTATTTTCAGGAAAGGAAATACCGTGTTGAGATTTGGTTGTGAAGTGTATTGATCTGTGAGTATCCTGTGAATGAGGCGATCCTGACTCTGATGAGGTAATGAAATCATATAGAGGAAGTTACTCAGTTGGTGAGAGTCGAAGGAGGTCTATATGATGGGCGTCTCGTGTGAAAAAGAACGAGCTCCGCCTGTCCTATGGATTAACCCTGTCATACTGTGAGAGTGATGAATTGAGATCGAGATTGTGTTGATGCGCATGGCTGTGGAAACATTCCAGCCAATGAAGTATGACAGGTGCATGTCTCTGGATGCTAGGTTCAACGCACGAGTCTTCCGGAAGTGGAGTCAAGTGTCTTGTGTGATGAGTCAGTGAAGTCTGACGTGAGAAATGAGAATCTTTGAATTGATAGACACTTGATGGAATTATGTGAACTGAACGACTCTTGAGGAAATTGGGAAATATGTGACTTCTTGATGGCTGTGTGATATGAATGGGGAATTGATAGTTTTACGTGGGTATCTGAAAATTGTTTTATCTTGATTTTAAAGTTTCATATCTAAATTCTCTTTAAAAATATCTAGCTTACCCTTTATTTTGTATTGCTCTGTGGCTGTTTCCTCTTAAAAACTGTGATGATCGTGTATTTTACACGGGAGCAGATGATCTTCCAGGGAGTAGAGCTCCTCAGTGAGTGGTCGCCGGAAGGAGATCGCCTATTTCCGTCCCTATCGGGTGATCGCCGGTTTATGCCTCCATCGGGTGATCGCCTGTTTTTCTGTCCTGATAGCAGATCGGCTGTTTTGGGCCTTCTGTTACAGATCGCCGGTTCATGAATGGAGATCGTCGGTCTTGTTCTATTTGGTTGAATTTCGTTTTAAATTTTGAAAACATTTGACCTGGTCATGTATTTAACTCCCTAAGAGGAGCAACTTCATTTCTTATATATATAATATCATGTACTCTTCAATATTATTTGTTTACCTTTATTTTCATTATACATGTATGTATGGTTTTATTTTGCGGGATGTTACATTAATGGTATCAGAGCAGTTCGTCCTTAGGATGACCTGAGGGCTGTGGATCCATTGTGTTTCTTCTGCTCATGAAAATTTATTTGAGTTTAAAATAACAACTATAGTGAAAGGTTTTCAAACGTTTTTGTATTGAAATTTTGTGTGTGCTTTGGTGAATATATGTTCTGACTGAAAATCTTAGTATTAAGAATGAGAAGGTCTTGATAAAGTAGTGAGGGTGCACACTCATAACTGGATCGAGATGAGTCTCAATCTTAATTCCAAGGGTTTGATGTTTGGCATATATTGAATTCTGGTGTGAGCTATTTCATTCTCTTGAGTGTCTTTGTAATTGATTGAAAATGGTTGATTGGATTGGTGACTGCATACCAGTAGTTGTACTGGTGTTATGCTTGATGTTATAAGCATTATGATTCTGTTGATGAGCTCAAATTCTTAATGATTTTGAGATGCTGACCTTTGTAAGGTCTAGCTGTTACCCCCTTGAATGAATTGATTTCTTATCGATCTCATTCTTTTAGTTGTAGGGAAATATAGGAATCTTATAGTTTCAAAATCTGAAAACGAAGGAGATGGCACGTAGACCTTCTACCCCTCCCCAATCTTCTTCAGAGATGGGCCAGATCGCCAAGGCCATTGAGATGATGGCAACTGCCATCCAACAACAGAATGCAGCAATGGCTCAGAATCACCAAGCTGCGATGCACCACTGGGAGACTGCTCGGTCGGCTGAGACAGCCTCTCACGTTAGTCAACCTCAGGAACAGATGGGACTGACCGAGTTCCTCAGGCACAACCCACCTAAGTTCAGTGGGAACGCTACCCCTGATCAAGCAGACCAGTGGGTCAGGGGGTTAGAGAAAATCTTCAGGGCGACCTCCTGCCCTGAAGATAAGAAGCTGGTATTCGCCACATATCTTCTGTCTGGAGAAGCTGAGTTCTGGTGGATGGGAACTCAGCAGATGATGGAAGCCCGAGAGGAAGTGGTGGATTGGGAGAGCTTCAGGGTGAAGTTTCTGGAAAAGTACTTCCCAGATAGTGCAAGGTTTGCCAAGGAAGCTGAATTCCTCAGATTGGAGCAGGGAGAGATGTCAGTGAATGCTTATGCTGCTCGGTTTGAGTACCTCGCCCGGTTTTATACCCAAGCTACCTCCGAGGCTTGGAGGTGTAGGAAATTCGAAGAAGGACTGAGGCATGGGCTGAAGAGGACCATAGCCCCGATGTGCATCAGGGAATTTCACGCCTTAGTGGAGAAGACGAAGATGGTAGAGACTCTGGAAAAGGGTGATTCGCGGGTGATCAGGTCTCACCCAGGGGGTTCCTCCAGTGGGAAGGTAAAGGTTCAGCAGCAGCAGAATGAGCCTTATGCGAGACCTCCCCAGCATAGGGCAGGAGCAGCGCCGCCCCAGTTTCAGCAACAACAAACATGGAGACCCAGGTGTTTCACATGCCAAGAGATGGGACACATTTCTAGAGATTGTCCTAACAGAAAAAGGATGACTCAACCCGTGGGTTCCCAGCAGTTGAAGAACGAAGGCAGTCGACCTCCGGCAGCAGGGAGAGTGTTTGCCATGACTGGAGCGGAGGCATCTCAGTCAGGTAACTTAGTACAGAATGTTGCTCTATAGCTGGTAGATGCGTTAGAATTTTGTTTGATTTTGGAGCGACACACTCCTTTGTGTCAAGCCTGTGTGTAGCCGAGTTGGGCCTTCTAGTGAAGGAGTTACCGTTTAAAACTGTTGGTCTATACACCTGCATCAGGACAGGTGTTGACCTCTGCAGTTGCCCCGAATGTCCAGTGATGGTAGAGGGACGCAGATTCAAGGTGAACTTGATCTGCCTACCTCTTCAGGATCTGGATGTTATCCTGGGAATGGATTGGCTAGCTGCCAATCACGTTCTCGTAGTCTGTGGTAGTCAGAAGATAGCGTTTCCAGACCTCCAAGGGGCAGACGTGATATCTACTCAGCGAGGGTGGTCGGTGTTGGAGGAAGGGGCGAGGTGCTTCGTGAATCCTAGCTCAGTTGGGAGTGAAGAATGAAGAGGACGTAAGTTGAATACCTGTGGTGAAAGATTTCATGGATGTAATTTCAGAAGAAATATCCGGATTACCTCCTAAGAGAGAAGTGGAGTTCTCTATTGATTTTGGTACCTGGGGCTGGACCAGTGTCAATGGCACCTTACAGGAGGGCCCCAGCCGAGTTGGAAGAGTTTACCTATAATAACGGTGATCATGATGGCATTGGGATGGCAACGTATGAAGCTTTGTATGGAAGGAAATGCAGAACTCCTTTGTACTGGTACCAGGAAGCAGTATTGGTTGAACCAGAGTTGATTCAGCAGACGACCGAGAAGGTGCAGATCAGGGATGACTTGTCCTTTGAAGCGAAACCAGTCAGGATTGAAGATCGTCAAAGTAAGCAGCTCAGAGGCAAGACCATCAACATGGTGAAAGTGGTGTGGGATGAGCGATCGGGTGATTCAACTTGGGAATTAGAAGAACCCATGAGAGAAGCCTATCCATACCTCTTTTCCTTGTAATTCAATTTTCGAGGACGAAAATTTTTCTTGTTGGGGAGAATGTAAGGACCTGAAAAATTAAATTGGAATAAAAGAGTTATATTTTAAATGAATTCTAAGTATGTTTTTATTTAGAATAGAAAGGGAGGAAAAAGTTAAGTTTAGAAGGCTACGAGGTCGCCGGTCGCCTGCTATACATGAGCGCCAGGTGGACATCGCGCGGGCGTGAGAGGCATGCAGGCATCGCGCGGGCGCGAGAGGCATGCAGGCGTCGCGCGGGCGCGAGAGGCATGCAGGCATCGCACGGGCGTGAGAGGCATGCAGGCATCGCGCGGGCGTGAGAGGCATGCAGGCGTCGCGCGGGCGGGAGAGGCATGCAGGCATCGCGCGGGCGTGAGAGGCATGCAGGCGTCGCGCGGGCGCGAGAGGCATGCAGGCATCGCACAGGCGTGAGAGGCATGCAGGCATCGCGCGGGCGTGAGAGGCATGCAGGCGTCGCGCGGGCGCGAGAGGCATGCAGGCATCGCGCGGGCGCGAGAGGCATGTGTAACATCCCACCAAATACATTTCATATTTATATAATATAAATGAAGATAAACAAGTATTTTGAAATAAACATAATCATATATATATATAATGGAGTTTCTCCTCATCGGGAGTTTAATACACAAACTGTGAATCTTTCCAAAAGCACTTAACCAAAAAATACAACAAAAGACAAATCGGGCGATATGCTAAAAAAAAAAAAGGGCGATCTCCTAGTCAATCAGGTGATCTCCTATCAGCCAGGCGATCTCCTATCAGACCGGCGATCTCCTATCAGACCGGCGATCTCACTTTCCTGCAACGTCATCTGCTCCCGTGTAAATCATACACGATCATCACAAGTTTTAAGAAGAACATCCACAAACGAAAACGCAGGGTAAGCTAGACAGTTTTAAAAGAGAATTTAGATATGAACTTTAAAATCAAGATAAATTAATTTAAGGCACCCACGTAAAAACATCAGCTTTCTCATTCTTCCCACATACCATCAAGTAAAAACCCACATTTCACAATTCCTCAAGAGTAGTTCATATCAGACAGTGCAGCAAGTGTCTATCCACATACAGTGTTCCTCATTTCTCACGTCAGGTTTTCCACTGACTCACAATACATAGACACAAGACACTAATTCCGGAATACTCGTGCATTGATTAGACTCAGAGATCTGCACCTGCCATATTGCCCACTGTGGAATCTCTCACATCCACAGGGTCGCCGTGAAATCTCTCACATTCATCAGCGTATAATGAATCTCACACATCACCATACAGCATGACAGGGTTAATCCACGCGAAACAGGTCGGTTTGTTCTCTTTCAAACAACCCACCCATACAGGTGAACCTCCTTCGACTCTCAACAACTGAGTAACTTCCTCTACGTGAGTCCATTACCTCAGCAGAGTCAGGATATCTCGTTCTTAATCACCGATCAATGCACCTACTACAAGATCTTACACGGTATTTTCTTTCCTGAAAATACTATGCCTCGACCTCACACTCACCACATCCAACACATCATACCATTCAAATAAATCATTCAAATCACATCAACAACCATTTCAAAGCTTCAGATCTTCGAATACCTCATGTAAATCTCAAGTAGTTTCAAAACAGTATCAAAAACAGAGGAGTTCGTAAAACAGCGCCAAAACCGGCGATCTAGTTCAAAAACAGAGTGTTTCGAAGATTGTATATAAAACCGGCGACCTCGTCGCCCAAGCACACAAACAGAGCATTTTACGCAGATGAAAACGAAAATGGCGACCACGTCGCCCTCACTTCAGAAGATAGCTAAACTATGGCTCGTATGGAAAAGAGGTCTAGCTTCCCTTACCTGGACTTGCGCAAACACCAGGAGTTCCGAAATCCAACGAAGCTTGAAGAACGCTTTGACTCTGTTCTTGTGTCTGGTTTTGAAGAGCTTGCAGAGAACCACCCAAGTGCTCCAAGGGCAAACGTCGAACTGGTGCTTGAGGATGCCTGGAAAACGCAGCGCGAAGGGGAGAAAGGAGGAGGATGGAGATAGTCTCGCTCTTTCACTCTTGGGTCACTTGTAACGCTCTTTGCCTCCTCTCAGTGGGTTTTGATCCCAACCATACCTGTCCTCGTATACTGCTGCCCTCCCCTTTTTCTGCAAAAGCCTGGGCGTACGTTCCTCTGAACAGTACGACCCCGGTTGTCTTTTGTGCATGCAAACCACTGCTCTGAACAGTACTGCCACTGTTTGTCGCTTGTGCATGCCAGCCACTGCTCTGAACAGTACGACCGTGAGTGTCTCCCGCGCATGCCAACATTCTGATGTCACTATTCTGAACCACCCTTTTCGTCTACGTGGCGCGCGTGCAGAACGTCTCATGCTGGATGTCTGGGTCCCACGTTCTCTGTGTATAACTTAACGTAGCGCGATGACCTTTCGCGCGAAGACTCTCGACCGATGACCTCTCGCGCGAAGACTCTCGACCGATGACCTCTCGCGCGAAGACTCTCGACCGATGACCTCTCGCGCGAAGACTCTCGACCGATGACCTCTCGCGCGAAGACTCTCGACCGATGACCTCTCGCGCGAAGACTCTCGACCGATGACCTCTCGCGCGAAGACTCTCGACCGATGTCTTCCTCTGGCGACGCCCTCATAACTCTCGCGCCTTGGCCACGTCCACATGCATCGCGCCCTGGCAATGCCCGCGTGCCTCGCGTCCGCGCGATGCCCGCATGCCCCTCGCGTCCGCGCGATGCCTGCATGCCTCTCGCGCCCGCGCGATGTCCACCTGGCGCTCATGTGTAGCAGACGACCGGCGACCTCGTAGCCTTCTAAACTTAACTTTTTCCTCCCTTTCTATTCTAAATAAAAACATACTTAGAATTTATTTAAAATATAACTCTTTTATTCCAATAAATTTTTCAGGTCCTTACAGCATGCAGGCATCGCGCGGGCGTGAGAGGCATGCAGGCATCGCGCGGGCACGAGAGGCATGCGGGCATCGCGCGGGCGCGAGGCACGCGGGCATTGCCCGGGGCGCGAGGCATGTGGACGTGGCCAAGGCGCGAGAGTTATGAGGGCGTAGCCAGGGAAGACATCGGTTGTCTCCCAGAGGAAGACATCGGTCGTCTTCCAGGGCGAAGGGGACATCGGTCGTTCGCCAGGATGAGTCAGCAGTGGAAAGTTATCGAGCGACGTCGAGTTTCACACCGAGAAGGTAAGACCCAGACTCCCAGCATGAAGCGTAATGCACGCACGCCACGTAGACAAAAAGGGTGGTTCAGAATAGTGACATCAGAATGTTGGCATGCGCGGGAGACACTCGCGGTCGTACTGTTCAGAGCAGTGGCTGGCATGCACAAGCGACAACAGTGGCAGTACTGTTCAGAGCAGTGGTTGGCATGCACCAGAGGCAACAGTGGTCGTACTGTTCAGGGCAGTGGTTCTCAGACTTCTCTGCAGAGTGGGTGGTGGCAGCTGCTTTTGGTGGATAAGTTGGTTTAAGATGCAGAAAACCCACTGCTGAGAGGAAGAAACGTCGCAGCCTTCAAAGAGAGAAAGAGTGAGTTACCTCCCTTCTCCTCCAGTTGCCTCCTTCACGCTGCGATTCTAGCACCTTCACACGAGAGTACGACGAGCGACAGCCACCATTAGAGCACCTGGGCAGTCCTCTGCAAGTCCTTCAACCAGACGCAAAAACAGAGCCAAGGCGTTCTTCAAGCTTTGTTGGGTTTCGGAACTCTAGGTGTTTGCGCAAGTCCAGGTAAGGGAAGCTAGACTTCTTTTTTAATACAAGCCATAGATTAGCTGTTTCTGAAGTGAGGGCGACGTGGTCGCCAGTTTCCTGTTTCTTTTCGCAATGCTCTGTTCTATGTGGTTGGGCGACGTGGTCGCCGGTTTTAAATACGGATTTCGAACTTCCCTGTTTTTTATATTGTTTGAAGCTGTTTGAGATTTAAATGTTAAATACATGTGATATTCGAGAATATGAACCTTTGAAATGACTGTTGCTGTGGTTGAAATCATTCTTTGAGTGATGTGTGTAATGTCGTGATTGTGGATCAAGACATAGTATTTTCAGGAAAGGAAATACCGTGTTGAGATTTGGTTGTGAAGTGTATTGATCTGTGAGTATCCTGTGAATGAGGCGATCCTGACTCTGCTGAGGTAATGAAATCATATAGAGGAAGTTACTCAGTTGGTGAGAGTCGAAGGAGGTCTATATGATGGGCGTCTCGTGTGAAAAAGAACGAGCTCCGCCTGTCCTATGGATTAACCCTGTCATACTGTGAGAGTGATGAATTGAGATCGAGATTGTGTTGATGCGCATGGCTGTGGAAACATTCCAGCCAATGAAGTATGACAGGTGCATGTCTCTGGATGCTAGGTTCAACGCACGAGTCTTCCGGAAGTGGAGTCAAGTGTCTTGTGTGATGAGTCAGTGAAGTCTGACGTGAGAAATGAGAATCTTTGAATTGATAGACACTTGATGGAATTATGTGAATTGAACGACTCTTGAGGAAATTGGGAAATATGTGACTTCTTGATGGCTGTGTGATATGAATGGGGAATTGATAGTTTTACGTGGGTATCTGAAAATTGTTTTATCTTGATTTTAAAGTTTCATATCTAAATTCTCTTTAAAAATATCTAGCTTACCCTTTATTTTGTATTGCTCTGTGGCTGTTTCCTCTTAAAAACTGTGATGATCGTGTATTTTACACGGGAGCAGATGATCTTCCAGGGAGTAGAGCTCCTCAATGAGTGGTCGCCGGAAGGAGATCGCCTATTTCCGTCCCTATCGGGTGATCACCGGTTTATGCCTCCATCGGGTGATCGCCTGTTTTTCTGTCCTGATAGCAGATCGGCTGTTTTGGGCCTTCTGTTACAGATCGCCGGTTCATGAATGGAGATCGCCGGTCTTGTTCTATTTGGTTGAATTTCGTTTTAAATTTTGAAAACATTTGACCTGGTCATGTATTTAACTCCCTAAGAGGAGCAACTTCATTTCTTATATATATAATATCATGTACTCTTCAATATTATTTGTTTACCTTTATTTTCATTATACATGTATGTATGGTTTTATTTTGCGGGATGTTACAGCAAGTAAAGGTGAGCCGCGTCAGCTGGGTCCCACAACATGGGCCAGAGCCACGTGGGTTGGATCCCGCAAGTAGTAGGGACTAATGGGATGATTAGTCATCAGCGTGTCGATCACCAGAGTGGATTGATGTGTCCTCGTCACTCAGCAGTATGATGAGTCCTCGGCATCAGAGTGGGACGATGTGACATCGGTCTTGGGTGTTTTGAACTACAGGATTAGAGCATCTGATGTGGATCCTGAAAGAAGAGCAGTTATCAGTGAAATGCCCAGAGGTAGGCAGAAGCCTAAGTCACGAAGCGCCCATGCGTGTGGCAGGGAAAGCACAGTTAGGTGCAGAGTCTTGAAGGGTCGAGTACTCATCAGGATTAGGGTTTCCCAGTGAAGCTACATGCATGGCACGTGAACAGTGAAGGCGCTCCCAGGACAGGTGGCCCCAGAGACAGGTGCACGAGGGGGTACCCAGGTGGTCATCCTGTTAGAATCTGCACTCCAGTTAAGGAAACCTTACGTGCTAGATTACCCTAAGTTTGGGTGATAGCGGCGCGAGGGTATTCCAGTAAACCTTAAATATGGGTAGCGACGCAGAGGAAACCCTAGACTATATAAAGGGTAGTAAAATACTTCACAAAGGTACGCAGTTTCTAGACCTAACACAGATATTGAATAAACTTGGTGTGCTTGCCCTAGTTTTGACTTGAGCGTCGGAGTGCAAACGGCCTCTAGGGCGCCCCTTTCTATCTTGCAGGTGCAGGTTGTTTCAAGATAGCAAAGCATAATCCAAGGTGTGGAAAGGAGGTGCGTGATTGTCGTAGAGTCAACCTGTAAGGACCTAGAAACTTTAATTGGAATGAAAGTGTTATATTTAAATAATTTCAGAAGATGTTATTATTTAAAATACAAAGAGCTGGTAAACGAAGTTTCATAGTGGTCGGACCTCGGACGTCGCCAAAGATCTGAGGTCAGCTGGTAGAGGTCGGTCGGCTTACCATTGCAGTAACATAGTAGTCAGGTGCGATGACTTTATCGTGAGGTAATCACGTGGATGTGCTCGAGGAAGACATGTGGATCAAGAAGAGTAAAGGAAGAAAAGTGTAGCTAAGAAGTCTCCTATGTGATCGCCTGGTTAGAGCATGATCGCCTGCCTCCTATGGTGCACATGATCGCCGAAAGTGCACTCAGTATGTGGTCAAGGTACTGGATCAACTAGAGTGGGTTCCAACAACCACGCGTATCAAGGTGTGGGTTAAGCCTTAGATACGCTGTGCATGCGAAGCTCTATGCTTGAGCAAAAGAGATCGCCCTTAGTGTTGCATGCATGGGCGCACGAAGAGTGGTGCTGGTCTACTCTTGGAAATGTGAAGCTACCGACGTCACCGAGTAATGTGGAGATGATACTTTGGACGTAACATAGTGGAATGAAGAACCTTCGGGAAGGCGTGACGATGTGTCATCGGTCATCGCCAGGGCGCGAGGGATGCGGTCATCGCCAGGGCGCAAGGCATGCGGGCATCGCCAGGCACGGGACATGCGGGCATCGCCAGGGCGCGAGGCATGTGGACATCGGTGGTCCACCAGGGTGATACATCGGTCGTCTTCCAGGATAATCCATCGGTGGAAGGTCATCGCGCGAGATGTCATCAGTGGATAGTCATCGCGTGAGAGGTCATCGGTGGAAGGTCATCGCGCGAGATGTCATCAGTGGATAGTCATCGCGCGAGATGTCATCAGTGGATAGTCATCGCGAGAGAGGTCATCGGTGGAAGGTCATCGCGCGAGATGTCATCAGTGGATAGTCATCGCGCGAGATGTCATCGGTGGATAGTCATCGCGCGAGAGGTCATCGGTGGAACGTTATCGCGCGATGTCGAGTTTCACGCCGATAAGGTGGGACCCAGGCTCTCAGCATCAGACGTACTGCACGCGCGACACGTAGACAGAAAGGGTGGTTCAGAATAGTGACCTCAGAGTGTTAGCCTGCGCAGAGGCATGCGTAGTCGTACTGTTCAGGGAAGCGTGCACGCAACCTTTCCTGCAGAGTGGGTGGAGGCAGCGACATTCCTGGGCAAGTTGGCTTAGATTTAAACCCACCCCTGAGAGGTAAGAGACGAGAGGTGATTAGAAAGTGATTTAGAGAGTTAACGTTGGCTCCTTCTCCTCCAGATATCTCCTTCGCGCTGCGATTCTAGCATCTTCACACAAGAGTACGACGAGAGGCAGCACCATTAGAGCACCTGGGAGGTTCTCTGCAAGTCCTTCAACCAGACGCAAAAACAGAGCCAAGGCGTTGTTCAAGCTTCGTTGGGTTTCGGAGCTCCTGGTGTTTTGCGCAAGTCCAGGTAAGGGAAGCTAGACTTCATTTTCAATACAAGCCATAGATTAGCTGTTTCTGAAGTGAGGGCGACGTGGTCGCCGATTTTCGTTTTCATCTTCGTGAATGCTCTGTTTCTATGTGGTTGGGCGATGTAGTCGCCGGTTTTAAATGCAGACTTCGAAATACCCCGTTTTGAACTAGATCGCCGGTTTTGGCGCTGTTTTACGAACTCCCCTGTTTTAGTGTCGCTTTGAGCTTGTTTGTGACTGATATGTGAAATGCACGCGTTTTTGGAAAAAGTCTGAACCTGGATACGTTTGTTGCTGTGGTTGAGATCGTTCATTTAAGTATTGTATGGTGCGTTGGGCGAATTGATGATCTTTAACTGTCCTGTGTGGACTTTGCTTGCTGTCCTGTGTGGACCTTGGTTGCTGTCCTGTGTGGACTTTGCTTGCTGTCCTGTGTGGACCTTGGTTGCTGTCCTGTGTGGACTTTGCTTGCTGTCCTGTGTGGACCTTGGTTGCTGTCCTGTGTGGACTTTGCTTGCTGTCCTGTGTGGACCTTGGTGGCTGTCCTGTGTGGACTCCGGTTGCTGTCCTGTGTGGACTTTACAGTGGTATGGTAAGTGTCTATGTGTGTTAAATCAGTGGAAGTCCGACGTAAGAAATGAGAAACTTTATAATTTTATGTAGGTATATGGAATTTGTTTTATCCTGATTTTTATGTTCATACTTAAACTCTTTTTTTAAACCATCTAGCTTACCCCTTTTCTTTTGTATTGCTCTGTGGCTGTTTTCTTTTAAAACTGTGATGATCGTGTGTTTTACACGGGAGCAGATGATGTTGCAGGAAGTAGAGCTCCTTAGAAAATTGTCGCTGGAAGGAGATCGCCTGTTTTCTTTTCTGTTGGGTGATCGCCCCTCTTGCTGTTTTATAATAGGAGATCGCCTTTATGATAGGAGATCGCCCTTCTTATAGGAGATCGCCCTTTTTGCCAGGAGATCGCCCTTTCTGCCAGGAGATCGCCTATCTGTCTTTTGTATTGTAATTCGTTTACGTTTTTAATGGAGAAGTGATCGTTTGTATTAAACTCCCTGTGAGGAGAAACCTTATTCTCATATATAAAATTTTAATTCACTTCAATCCATTTGTTACTTTTATTTTCATTATATAAATACATATGTATAGTATTTTGGCGGGATGTTACACAACCGACAGGAGGGTCAACCGGCAAGAACAATTATTAAGATGGTTAGGTGAGTTTATTTCTCAAAAAAAGCTACGGGTACGTTTTGGAAACTATAATTTGTCGATTTTCAAAATAAAGTAATTTCACTATTTTTTATTGTGATTAAAGGCATTCAATCACAATTTTAAAAAAAATAGCTAGGTATTTATAAAGAAAAACTAATTTTAATGCACATCACAAATGCATGTTTGACTGGTTGATTTTGAATTCAAAGTAAAACTAACATGAGACACGCGTAAGAAAATATTATAGTTTATGTAGAGATGGTCAGAGATACAAACAACCAGTTGAAATAAATTTTTAACAGATTAAAAAAAATGTTTTAAACATATGCTTTGATTTCAATCAGTTGAACCAAAAATTCATCCAGTTCGTTTTTAGGATAGTGCCAAACATGACCTTTTAAAAGGTGGAAAACATTGTGTGATTGTTTCACATCTATACGATGATCATTTTAGTCAAGGATCCTTATTGAGTTGTTGTTGACCATATGTAACATCGTCATTGAGTTTGAGGTGCAGAATCAAAAAATCCTTTTCGTCTCTAAATTTTTTTCCTTTGAACAGCCACTGTCCAAGTACCATTGGTGTTGCTTACCTGTTAAGGATTCC
Source organism: Phaseolus lunatus (assembly GCA_013389735.1). NCBI lineage: Eukaryota > Viridiplantae > Streptophyta > Magnoliopsida > Fabales > Fabaceae > Phaseolus > Phaseolus lunatus. The sequence goes on along the minus strand of JAAFYQ010000152.1, from coordinate 99,727 downwards.
TGCCAAAATAAATCATGGAACAAGATTTGGTCCCCTTATAAATTTGGGTCCAATAATATTAATTGAATTTTTAGGAAGTCACTTTACAAGACCTTAAGGTAAATCAAGTTTTCTTACTCTGCAGAACCTAGCAATGTGACCCTTGTTCAAACAATAAAAGCAAGTTATCACAGGTTTAAAAAATGGTTTTTTGTTTATAAAGAAACTTGTAAAAGGTATGCTCTTAGTGCTTGGGTTGTAACTTAAACCAGCTTTGCCAAAAACACAGTTTTGAGATGCAAGAACAATTTCAAAATTTTTGACTGCTCTCTTGAGAATTTGTCCACAGTTTTAAAAAAGATAATGAACCTTCTTTTGGAGGGAGTCAAAGTTTTCACAATTGTTTAGGTCAACACACTTACAAGAAGAGTTTTTGTAAATGAATTCTAAATTTTTGAAATCGATTTTCAAATTATTTAACTCTTCTTCTAAGGTTTTGACTTTTTTTTCCAACCAGTTGTTTAAACCTTTTAACCGATTTTTTAATAGGGCATTTTGTTTGCTTCTTTATGAGTCTCTTTAAATGCATCAAGCAATTGACTATAGTTCTCAAATTTAATAGAGGAATTAGAACTTACATTGCTTGTGTCTAAAACTTCTTTGGCCATTAAGCACATATTAACTTCCTCATCATTTCTTGATGATGAACTTGATGAAGAATTATCATTATCTTGCCATGCAATGTATGCTCTTTTGGCTTTTCCTCTTTCTCATATTTCCTGTCAAGAACTTTGTCTTTGCTTACAATATTTGGACATTCAAGTTTGATATGTCCTTGTTTGTCACAACCAAAATGAGTATAATTTGTGGAATTAAAATCAATTATTTTCTGTTCTTGCCGGTTGACTCTCCTGTCGGTTGACTCTATGACAATCTCACGCCTCCTTCCCTCTCCTTAGGTAATGTTTCACTGTATCGAAACAACCTGCACCTGCAAAGACAGAAAGGGGCATCCTAGAGGCCGTTTGTACTCCGACGCTCAAGTCAATACTGGGGCAAGCACACCAAGTGTATTGAGTATCTTAGTTTAGGTCTAAAAACTGCGTACCTTTGTGAAGTGTTTTACTAGCCTTTATATAGTCTAGGGTTTCCTCTGCGCCGCTACCCATATTAGGGTTTCTGCAGGAATACCCTTGCGCTGCTATTACCCAGTCTTAGGGTAATCTAGCGCGTAAGGCTTCCCTTAACTAGAGTGCAAATTCTAACAAGATGGCCACCTAGGTACCCCCTCGTGCACCTAATCTCTAGGGCCATCTGTTCTGGGAGTGTCTTCACTGTTCACGTGCCATGCATGTAGCTTCACTGAGAAACACTAATCCTGACGGGCACTCAAACCCTTCAAGACTCTGCACCTAACTATGCTTTCCCTGCCACACACATGGATGCTTCGTGCCTTAGGCCCCTCCCTACCTCTGGGCATTTTACTGATAACTGGTCTTCTCTCGTGATGGAGATCAAGTAGAAGAGGATTTCACTAATGGAGGAAGAGGCCATCCACCCAAGCATTTAAAATTCTTCTTACTAGTCTTCTTAAAAAGTAGAACATTTTGGGTTCTCTTGAAAATTCAAAAGATAGTAGTATAAATAAATCTTTGTAAATACTCTTGTATAAATTTGTAAATAATATAGAAATAGCCTTAGGAGAATGCCAAAGAGGAAAACCAAAAGAAACCTCTAAATGTAAGGCATTTTAGGCACTTTCTTTAGGAAAAAGTGGAAAAAGTGACTCTTCTACTCCTTTCTCTCTTAGGCACTAGAAGGAGCTAGAAGAGTGACTCTTCCCACTCCTTCCCCTTTGTAACATGTCCAGCCCTCCTTATTATAAATAGGAGTGCTTGGTTCTTAATAAAAGAAGTTGAAAGTTAGAAGTAAAGAAACTATCTTGAAATTGAGAGAAAGTGAGTTTGTGAGACTTGTCTCTTCTTCTCCTCCATATCTTATCTTGTGAGCTTTGGAGACTCTCAAGTGGCGGCACCACCCACTCATCTTGAAAGAACCACCCTCCAAGTGGCGTAAATCACATCTCCAAAAGGCTACAACCACATAAGTCATTTCTATTCATCTTCTAAAAAGACCCATTTTTGTTCTACTTGTTTGTTTTCAATTCTAATCGGTTCATTCTCTTCCTTGTGATGTCCTCTATCATTTGATGTGTTGTTCTTCCATTTTAATTGGTTCAAACTTGTTATAGCAACCTATTTTTAGTTCGGTTTCCATGGGTATTATGGTTCATGTTGTTTTCTTGAATTTCCAATAGTAGGTTGTGTTCTTGTTGTGTTTCTATTACTAGTTTCAATTCTTGTTGTGTTCTTGTTTTAATTCTTGTTTCCCTGTATTATTTTTATGTTGTTACTGCACTTTGGTTGCTGTTCTTGAATTACCCATTCATATTTCATTGTTATCTTACACTACAAGTTACCTATTCATGTGTTTTTAGTATGAACCTTTGTTTTCTTGAGTAGAAACCCTATTAATTGTTCTTTAGAATTTTGATCCTAATTCTTGAAAGTGTCATGAATACAATGAAACCTATATCAACTCAATCCAAACCAAGAAAGGTTCATAAGAGACTCACATCATCTCGGGACCCACCTTATGTGTTCTAGTTCTGCTGTTCAAAACACCCAAGATCGATGTCACCTCGTCGCACTCTATTGCCGAGGACTCATCACCCCATTGCGTGATGATGACACATCGTTCCACTCTGGTGATTGACATGCTAATGACTAATCAGCCCACTAGTCCAGGCTACCTGTGGGGCCCAGCCCATGTGACTCTGGCCCATGCTGTGGGACCTAGCTGACGTGGCTCACCATTACTAGTTGTTCTCGGTGTCCAAGGACTGGTCGATACATTTTCATAGAATTATACTTGTTTAAGGACTATGATTTGTCGTTACTGTTCTTTCTTAAGAACTTACCGAACTTCCTTGTTAATAGGTTAAGGGTCTTTATATCACTACAGTCACTGGATTCTGCTAGAGTATATGGCCTTAAACAAGAGGGGGTTGAATTGTTTATAAAAGATTTTTGCAAACTTTGAAGGTATAATGAACTTTAATGCAGAATCACATAGAAAGAAATCAAGGAAACAATCAAACAAAACTGTTCAAGTTTATTATCAAGAAATCTGTAAGGACCTAGAAACTTTAATTGGAATGAAAGTGTTATATTTAAATAATTTCAGAAGACGTTATTATTTAAAATACAAAGAGCTGGTAAATGAAGTTTCGTAGTAGTCGGACCTCAGACGTCGCCCAAGGTCTGGGGTCAGCTGGTAGAGGTCGGTCGGCTGACCATTGTATTAACCAAGTAGCCAGGTGCGATGACTTTATCGTGAGGTAATCACGTGGATGTGCTCGAGGAAGACATGTGGATCAAGAAGAGTAAAGGAAGAAAAGTGTAGCTTAGAAGTCCTCTACGAGATCGCTGTTATTGAAGACGGAGGTGATCTCCGACCTCTCTGGCACATAATCGCCTATGGTGTACATGATCACCGAATGTGCACTTAGTATGTGGTCAAGGTGCTGGATTAACCATAGTGGGTTCCAAAAACCACGCGTATCAAGGTGTGGGTTAAGCCTTAGATACGCTGGGCATGCGAAGCTCTATGCTTGAGCATAAGAAATCATCCTTAGTGTTGCATGCATGGGCGCACGAGGAGTAATGCTGATCTATTCTTGGAAATGTGAAGCTACCGACGTCACCAAGCCATGTGAAGGTGATACCTTGGACGTAACATAGTGGGATGAAGAACCTTCAGCAAGGTGTGACGATGTGACATTGGGGAGCAGAGTAAGGCGATGTGTTCTCGTCACACACAAGGGCGATAAGAGATCGCCAACAGGATGAGAGGAACATCGGTCATCAACCAGGATGGGAGACACATTGGTGGTCTGCCAGGGTGAGACATCGGTGGTCCTCCAGGGTGAGACATCGGTTGTCTGCCAGGGTGAGACATCGGTGGTCCTCCAGGGTGAGACATCGGTTGTCTGCCAGGATGACGAATCAGTCGTCCGTCAGGAAGAGGAATCAGTCATCGCCGGTATGAGAGACAGAGGTCATCGCCAGGATGAGGGACACATCGGTCGTTTTCCAGGGAGAGACATCGGTCGTCCGCCAGGATGAGACATCGGTGGATAGTCATCGTGCGAGCGGTCATCGGTGGAAGGTTTTCGCGCGGTGTCGAGTTTCACACAGATAAGGTGGGACCCAGGCTCCCAGCATGAGACGTCCTGCATGCGCGACACGTAGACAAAAAGGGTGGTTCAGAATAGTGACATCAGAGAGTTGGCATGCGCAGAGTCACGCGTGGTTATACTGTTCAGGGAAGCGTGCACGCAAGCTTCCTGCAGAGTGGGTGATGGCAGCGGCTTTTGTGGACAAGTTGGTTTAGATTCAAAAACTCACTTCTGAGGGCAGAGAATGTTGCTGTGGTTCAAGAGTGACAGAGTGGGTTCACCTTCATCCTTCTCTTTTCTCTCCTTCGCGCTGCGATTCAGGCACCCTCAAGCACCAGTACGACGAGCGACGACTACCCTTGGACACCTGGGAGGTTCTCTGCAAGTTCTCCAGACTGGACGCTAAAACAGAGCTAAGGCACCTTTAAGCTTAGGCGGGTTTTGGAGCTCTTGATGTTTTGCGCAAGTCCAGGTAAGGGAAGCTAGCCTTATTTCCAACGAAAACCTTATATTAGATGATTGAGATGATGGGGCGACGTGGTCGCCGGTTTTCAACTGTTATTGCATAATCCCCTATTTTTGGACGAGATCGCCGGTTTTGGCGTTGTTTTTCGAACTCCCCTGTTTTTGTGTTGTTTGAAACTGTTTGAGATTTAAATGTGAAATGCATGTGATATTCGAAAATCTGAACCGCTTGATGAATGTTGTTGTGACTGGAATCGTTCATTAAGTGTTGTATGATGTGTTGAATGTTGTGAATGTGGGATCAAGGCATAGTATTTTCAGGAAAGAAAATACCGTGTAAGATCGTGTAGAGTGTGCATTGACCGGTGATTCGTTTATTATGAGATATCCTGACTCTCCTGATATAATGGAATCATATAGATGAAGTTATTCAGGCGTTGAGAGTCGAAGGAGGTTCATATGTATGGGTGAGTTGTTTGAAAGAGAACGAGCTTGACCCGTTGTATGGATTAACCCTGTCATGCTAGGATAGTGATGATATTGAGATTCATCTATACGCTTGTGAATGTGTGTGATTTCACAGCGACCCTGTGAATGTGTGTGATTTCACAGTGGTGTAGTATGACAGGTGCAGATCTCTGAGTCTAGTCTATGCACGAGTCTTCCGGAAGTAGTGTCAAGTGTCTTGTGTGATGAGTCAGTGGAAGTCTGACGTGAGAAATGAGGAACATTGAAATTGATAGACACTTGATGAATTATGTGAATTGAACGACTCTTGAGAAATTGTGAAATATGTGATTTACTTGATGGTCATGTGAAGGGAATGAGAAAGTTGATGGTTTTTACGTGGGTGTCTTAAATCTGTTTTATCTTGATTTTAAAGTTTCATATCTAAATTCTCTTTCAAATATCTAGCTTACCTTGTGTTTTTGGTGTTGTGTTGGGCTTTTTCTTAAACCTGTGATGATCGTGTATAATTTACACGGGAGCAGATGATGTTGCAGGAAGTAGAACTCCTCAGTGAGTGGTCGCCAGAAGGAGATCGCCTGTTTCTGTTTCTGTTAGGCGATCACCCTTTTTCTGTTGTCTGATAGGAGATTGCCCTTTTCTGATAGGAGATCGCCTTTTTCTGTTAGGAGATCACCTGTTTTTTTTCTATTTTGCTGTATTTTGTTTAAGTTTTGGAAAACTGACCGAATATGTATTAAACTCCCTGTGAGGGGAAATTTCATTATATATATATATATATATATATATATATATACATATGTTCACTTCAATATTATTGTTTTATCTTTATTTCGGTTTATAATTATGAAAGGGATTTGGCGGGATGTTACAAAATCAACCGGTTGTTTTTGCGATTCAACTGATTATTTTTATCACCAGAGTTAAAAACAACTTAAAAACAGAATTTAAATGAGTTTAAGGCAAGAGAAAAGCACACAAGCAATTTATACTGGTTCACTATTATCCCAAGAGCTACATCTAGTCCCTAGAAACCCCTGGGTATCTACTATGCAATCAAATCCAGATTACAACAACCACCACCAAAGAAGTGATCTTAAACACCTCAAGCCACACACTTCCTTTGGCACACAACACCACAGAAATCAGAACACCCTCTGATTCTGCACTTACACAACAGTATTCAAAAATACAAGAGATACAGAAAGGATTACACCTGATAAAGATCAAACAAAAGATTACAGCAATCATATTCCACTCCTTTGTGAAAATCCAAAAGCTTGATGTAAATCTTGAAAGCTTGAAATCAATTTGGCACAACTGAATTCTCAAAACTATTTCTTACCTTTTAGGAGCGTAAAACAAACTATTTATACTCCAAAGGTTGGTTAAAAAATTTTAAAGCAGGAGCCTATTTAGTTAGAAATCACTAAAGCTGATTTACAAAGCATAACAGAAATTATGTAATGGATTTTCAAAAAACAATCGATTGATTTGTGAAATAACCGATTGAATTGGTTTGACAGCAAAGTCAACCAAGTCAAACAGCTTCAAACCCTTTTCAAAAACCACTAAGTGTCAAATAACCGATTGAAACCATAAAACAACTGGTTGTTTTTCCACTTCTTTAGAAAACAATCTTTTTCCAAAAGGTTTTGATTCAAATCAGTTTTAGATTCAAACAAAGAGTGGATTACACTTGAATCTACCCAGAACCCACCCACAAAAGCAGCAACTCCAGCCTTCCATCAAACACCACAGATTTGGAAACATTAAAGCACTTGATCAACCTTGATCAACAGATTCTTGATTAGTATTTTGAACTGCAGATCTCAAAGCAATCCCTTTGACTTGCTTTTCCTCACTTTCCTACTCATTCAACCTGTTCATTTCAAGCTAGTGCTCCCTAAGTTTTCAAAACAGAGATGCAATGGTCAAGGTTATCAAGTTCTTTTATTCTGAGATGGCAATGACCTTTGGTTGCCATAGTTCGTCCAAGCATTTTAGGATCTTTATGTTCAACTCTTCTCTTTCAAAGATCTTGCCGAGACCGATGAGATAATTTACTATATGAGTAAACCTTTTTTGCACATCTACAATTGTCTCCCCTTTCAGCATTCTGAATAACTCATATTCTAGGATCAACATGAGAAAACAAAAAAACAAAACATTTAAATTATATCAGTACGTGGAATTAAACACACAATATGATGAGAAACATATACATAATATGGCTGTACAGAACAAATGCTTTTGATATACATAATACAAAAAAAATCTCATTTCTATTGCAGCCTGTGGTAGAAAATCAAATTGTATCTTGAATGGTGCCTACACAAAACAAATAGGTTTTTAGTTTTTTTAGATGTACATAAAAACAAAATGATTTGACCGGATGAAGAGAAATTCAATGAGTAAAATCGGATGAAGAGCAATATGATAAAAAAAACAAAACATTTAAATTGTATCAGTACATGAAATTAAACATGCAATATGATGAGAAATGTATACATAGTATGGCTGCACAGAACAAAGGCTTTTCATATACATAATACAAAAAAAAAAAAGACTGTCATTTTTGTTGCAATTCATGGTAGAAAACCATATTGTATCTTGAAATTGTGCCTACACATAACCAATAGGTTTTTAGTTTTTGTAGATGTATGTAAAAAAAAATTATTTTACCAAATGAAGAGCAATACCATGAGAAAATTCGGATAAAGAGCAATATGATGAAAAAAGCAAAACATTTAAATTATATCAGTACATGGAATTAAACACCCAATATGATGAGAAATGTATACATAATATGGCTGCATAAAACAAATATTTTTCAATAAACACGCTATATGATGAGAAATCATGTTGTAAGAAGAAGCTTACCAAGAACTCTTCAAACCAGTAGTGACTCTAAACAAAATGTACAAAACAAACGCAACATGAGAGGTATACATAAAAAGAGATTGCATATGTGTAGCTACCAGCTCGAAGAGTTTTTGGAGTTTTTGAGATCGGTTGGATTGAGAAGTGTAGTGCAAATTCCAAGGAGAAGAGCACGTATAAATAATCAAAAGAAGGCTCCAAACTTCATAAAAATCAAGAATCAATTGAGATTTGAAGTTTGAAAATAAAAAATGATTACCTTGTTTATGTAAGTTGCCTTTCTTTTGTAAATTTTGCAGCAGTCTGACCACCTAAATTTAGGCTTGCGTGAGAGAAAAACGGAAATCCTAATCCTCCCTTCAGAGCACTTTGTGACTTTGCCATGTGTCTTCCACTAAGTCATCAACAAAAAAGCTCCGTGAGTGCGTCAAGTGTCTTGTTTCTTCTTTTAGTAAAATTGGATTTTGATTAATTTTTTTCAAAATGTGGTTGTGACATGTAACAGAAGTTTCTAATTGTGCTCCCTTCAATTGTATTGTATATATGCTAGTGTCCTTTATGTGAGGGACTTCAACTCCAACTAAGATTTTTTTTACAATTTCTCCTCCTCTCCATATCAGTGTCTAAAATTATGAAAACATACTAGACGAATAGTTGTGAAAAATGTATTCATGAGTTGGTTTCTAACGTATATAAAGATACCAAAACATTTATGCTGAAAAACTGTTAGCATATCAAACTTAAAAAGGATGGAACTGAGTTTGCTCAACAAAACCTGACAACTTTAGAACATTATATCTTGAAGAGCTAAAATAGTATTTTGCTTTATTGTAGGTTAAAAGATTGCAATGCTAATTTAACAAAATTTACTTTTATAAATAAAATTGTTAGAGAACTATCATGTGATAATATCTGTTACCAATACGTTACAACATATATTTATTGCTTCACCGAGAACAACAATCCCAAATTACAGTATTATATTAACATTGTTTTTTCCTTTTTATCATGAAAACTTCTTCCTTTTTAAGTTCTAACTTATTCTCTACTTACCAGGAAGAAATCACAAAATAGTACTGAATTATACTAAGTACTTTTTGTTTAACATGATTTCTTTTGTTTAAGATGACAACCTCCATAAATAGACATGTAACCTTTTTAGTATTCAAGGAGAATGAATTTGTAACTCTTTTAAATCAGTTTTCCTACAATAATTCAGCAGAATCATATCAACTACAAAAAAAAAAAAAAAAAAAAAAAAAAAAAAAAAAAAACTCACCAATTGGATCAATACACCGGAGTTCAAATATGAAAAGCTATTAAACTTGCTATACAAATCCTAAACCTTTATCAAGAATATATCCTAAAATGTATGGGCATATAAAATGTTTTTATATAATTTTTTATATAAAATATTTTTATAATTGAAACCTAAAACTAGAGAGAAAAAACATGTAAGAAGATTATGCATATTTCTATATCAAAAATCTAGTCTCTTATGGTGTCATTGGGCATGAACTCATCAACCAACATCTGAATCCTCGGAAAGAATATATATAAGAATACTATTGAAGTCTATGTCAAGTGCAAAGCTAATATGCCAAAATTTATCTTGCAAAGATATATTTGGGTTTCAAAGATAACCTTTCTTCTATACTCTAAAGAAACCAATCTTCCAATTGAACTCAAAGGCAAGGAGGTCTTCCTCTGGTGCCTGCACTTGCTCAAAGGCAAGGAGGTCTTCTTCTGGTGCCTGCACTTGCTCAAAGGCAAGGAGGTCTTTGAACTTCGTTGGATGCCTCCGATCGCCAAAGAACGATGAGGATTTTAAAAACCTTTCACTTGTGCCTCTGATCGCCTAAGGGCGATGAGGACTTTTAAAAACCTTTCACTTGTGCCTCTGATCGCCTAAGGGCGATGAGGACTTTTAAAACCTTTCACCTGAAGGGCGCGCACTTATTTTACTCCTACCTTGAATCACTTTAGGTGATGAGGTTTTTTCAAAAACTTCTTTAAATCAATAAGCACTCACACTTTAGTATACTTCAAAATTTCAATTTTGACTTTCTTATTTCTTGGGTGGCCTCGTTAAAAACCCTCCTTAGGGAAAAAAGAGTGCCCCCTTTGCATCTGTTTTTACAAAACTGTTAATAATTCCTCTGAGTTTATACTACTTACAAAGCTTTAACTGAAATAAAACTTGAGGTGAGTGGCGTTCCAAGTACGAGGAATCGCCCCTCCTTCCAGTGTCTCCAAGCGGTAGGCGCCGTTCCCGAGTGCTTCGGTTACTCTAAACGGTCCTGTCCACTTGGGCGACAACTTATTCTCCATCTCGTACTGGTGGGCTTTCCTCATCACCAGATCACCGGTTTTAAACTGCCTCTGTATTACCTTAGAATTATATCTTCGTTCAACTCTTCTTTTCACTGCTTCAGCTTTCACTCTTGCTTCCTCTCTGACCTCATCTAGTAAATCCAGGTTCATTCTCCTCTCTTCATTTGATTCTTCTGCTACAAAGTGTTGAAATCTCGGCGAGCTCTCCTGGATCTCAACTGGAATCATTGCGTCACAGCCATACACTAAACTAAAAGGGGTTTCGTGGGTACCTGACTGCTCAGTTGTGTGGTATGCCCAAATTATGCGAGGTACCTCATCAGCCCACAATCCTTTAGCTTTCTCTAACCTCTTCTTCAAACCTCTCAACAGAACCCGATTGGCAGACTCTACCTGGCCATTCGTCTGTGGGTGCTCTACAGATGCAAACACTTGTTGAATTCCCACATCCTCACACAGCTTCTTCAACAGGTGGCTTGCAAACTGAGTCCCATTATCCGATACTAGACGCTTAGGCACCCCAAATCGGCACACAATGTTCTTCCACACAAAGTTTTTAATCTTGGGTGCCGTGATTTGGGCAACTGGCTCCGCTTCAATCCACTTAGTGAAGTACTCAATCGCCACCACCAAGTACTTCCTTTGCCTGATCGCCATCGGGAAAGGCCCCAGAATATCAACTCCCCATGTATGAAATGGCCAAGGGCTATAAATCGACTTAAGCTCTTCTGGGGGCGACTTGTGCCAATCGGCGTGCTGCTGGCACTGCTTGCAACACTGGGCGTACTTCTTGCAATCCTCTCTCATCGACGGCCAATAATACCCTGCACGAAGAGTCCTAGCGGCTAGAGCTCGACCCCCGATGTGACTTCCGCATATACCCTCATGGAGCTCAGCCATAATCCTTGTGCATTTCTCCCCGTGTATACATACCAAGAGTGGATGTGTGAACCCGAACCTGTACAACTCACCATCTACCAGGGTGAACCTGGTGGAGTTCTTCTTGATCTTCCTGGACTCTACTAGATCCATTGGAAGCACGCCATTGGCTAAGTAACGCAGGTATGGCGTAATCCACGTATCTGGCTTATGTGTGGTACAGACCTGTGCGACATTTACTCCCATCGCAAGGAACGCTCTTATCCTTGGCGTTCTCAAAGTCTCCTGCGTCAAAGACCTGTGACTCCTCGCCGTTCCCCCCGTCGACTTGGTCACCTGACACACCTGGTGATCTGCCACAAACGCCCTTGGTGTCTTCAATGTTTCTTGAATAACAGTCCTCTGCCTACCCCCCTTGCCTGAACTGGCGAGCTTGGCAAGCAAGTCAGCTCGGGCATTTTGCTCCCTTGGTACATGCACTACCTCAAACGAGGTAAAAGAACCCTTCAACTCCTGCACATACGCCAAGTAAGCTGCCATCTGTGGGTCCTTGGCCTGGAACTCGCCAACCACTTGCCCTGTGACCAGCATCGAGTCGCTTTTGGCCACCAACACCTTGGCTCCCATCTCCTTTGCCAACAGGATACCTGCAATCAATGCCTCATACTCCGCTTGATTGTTGCTGGCCTTGAAAGCAAACCTCAGGGACTGTTCTATCAACACGTTGTTGGGCCCCTCTAGAATGACTCCAGCACCACTGCCCTGCTGGTTTGACGATCCATCCACCGAAAGAACCCATCGAAAGCCATTTTCTTCAACGTGAGTTGCCTCTGACGAGAGCTCGACAAGAAAATCAGCAAAAACCTGCCCCTTAATTGGCCCTCGAGGTTCAAAGTTAATGTCGAACTCTGACAGCTCTACCGCCCACTTCACCATTCTTCCAGCGACATCAGGTTTCTTCAGGACCTTCTGAATTGGCAGATCGGTCATTATCAGGACGGTGAAGCTCTGAAAGTAATGACGCAACCTCCTCGCCGAAAATACCACCGCTAGAGCAGCTTTCTCCAAGGCTTGGTACCTCACTTCGGGACCTTGTAGCACTTTACTCACGAAATAGATAGGCTTCTGGACCTGATTTTGGTCTTGAACAAGCACCGCACTCACCGCTCTCTCAGTTACAACATAATACAACCTGAGAGGCACCCCTACTAACGGTTTGCACAGAACCGGCGGGCTTGCTAAATATGTCTTAAGCTTCACGAAAGCTTCTTCACACTCCTGGGTCCAGACAAACCTATTGTTCCTCTTTAAACATTGAAAATATGGGTGGCCCTTCTCGCCGCTAGCTGACACAAAACGTGAGAGAGCAGCCATCCGACCTGTCAACTGCTGTACCTCCTTCACCGTAGCTGGGCTTCTCATCGCTATAATAGCAGTACACTTGTCAGGATTTGCCTCTATTCCTCTCTCTGTCAACAGAAAACCTAAAAATTTCCCTGCTTCCACGCCAAAGATGCACTTCTCTGGGTTCAGTTTCAGCTTATACTTGGCTATCGTTACAAACAACTCTTCCAAGTCCAAGGCGTGCCTGCTCCTCTCCAAGGAGATCACCACCATATCATCAACATAGGCCTGCACATTCCTTCCCAGCATTGGTGCAAGTACCTTATCCATTAACCTTTGGTACGTGGCCCCAGCATTCTTCAGCCCAAACGGCATTACTTTATAGCAAAAGCACGACCTCTCTGTCATGAAGGCAGTCTTTTCTTCATCCATAGGATGCATCCTGATCTGATTATACCCCGAGAAGGCATCCAGAAAGCTCAACAACTTACACCCTGCTGCACTGTCAACCAGGGCGTCTATACTTGGCAAAGGATATGAGTCCTTCGGACAAGCCTTGTTCAAATCTGTGAAATCGACACACATGCGCCATTTCCCGCTGCTCTTCTTAACCAGCACAACGTTAGCGAGCCACTCGGGGTACTGGATTTCCCGAATGTGACCTGCGGCGAGGAGCTTCTGCGTTTCATCTCTAATCGCCTGCCTCTTCTCCTCGTTGAACTTTCTTCTCCTTTGTCGCACTGGTCTAATCTGGGGGTCCATCGCCAGGTGGTGGCACAAGAAGTCAGGGTCGATTCCAGGCATATCCAAAGCAGACCATGCAAACGCATCCAGATGCCTTTCTATCACCCCGACGATCTGGTCTTGTGCTTCACGATCCAGAGATTTTCCCAACTTGAAGACCTTGCCTTGTATTTTCCTCTCAACCCACTCCTCCACTGGTTGAGGCCTCCTTTCACTGGCGATCACCGCTTTGGCGATCCCTGTAGCCTTAGCCTCTTCTGGGCGATCGGCATTACTAACTCCTTCCCCAACATCTGCCACGTGTACATTTCCCTCGGTGATCACCTCCATCGCTACATCAACTACTTCCCCCCCTTGTCGCCTAGACCCCACACCGGGAGGCGGTGTGGTTGAGATGTAGCTTATTGATCGTTTATTCTTGAGGCTGTTTTCGTAACACTTCTTTGCCTCCCTTTGATCAGACCGCAGGGTTATTACAACACCTTCCATTGAGGGGAGCTTAACCTTCATGTGCCTTGTTGAAGGCACCGCCCCTATCGGGTTGAGAGTTGGCCTCCCTAACAGGATGTTGTATGCTGAGGGGGCATTCACGACAAGGTATTTGATTTTCTCTGTTCTTGAAGCCGCCTCATCCGTGAAGGTGGTTCTCAATTCAATATACCCCCTGACCTCCACTTGATCGCCAGTGAAACCATACAAGCATCCTCCATAAGGTCTCAACTGATCAAGGGGTAACTGCAACTTGTTGAAAGTTGGCCAGAACATTACATCGGCCGAACTTCCCTGATCAACCAGCACCCGATGGATCTTCCTTCCTGCCGTGACAAGAGAAACCACTATAGGATCGTTGTCATGCGGTACAACATCCCTTCGGTCTTCTTTGGTAAACGTGATGTCGACATCGGGCGAGTGATCCTCAAACGCTTCCACCGCCATCACGGATCGAGCGTACCTCTTGCGCTGTGATGCGGTGCACCCACCTCCTGAGAAACCCCCAGCTATAGTGTGAATTTCCCCGTGAATGGGCACTTCGTGCTGTTGGCTTTCACTGCTCGCCGGATGGGAGATCGACGTACTGGCTGCCTTCTTCTCCAGCAGGTAGTCTTTCAGAAATCCACTTTTCACCAGCTCGTCCAGTTGGTATCCCAATAACAGGCAGGAATCAAGGGCGTGACCAAAGCTTTTGTGGAATTCACACCACGCATCTGGCTTTGGCCCCAACACCTTATCCGACACCTTCTCAGGCACCTTCAGCTTGGCAGCTATATTGGGAATGGCGATCAGGTCCGCCAATCCCATCACGAACTCATGCCTTGGAGGGCGCTTGAAATCCCTCTGGCGACCTGGCGCTCTTCCTCTACTATTGCCATCGTCTTTGTTTTTCTTTAGGTCATAAGGACGATATGTCCTTTCATCCTTCTTCACTGCCGCCGTCTCCAATACCCTCTGAGGCTGAGGTTTGGCTTGGGCGCGTGACTTCGCAGGAGCCGTATTCCCTCTCTTCTCTATTACTTCATTCTCGGCGGCGATGTGAGCCACAGCACGTCGCCGGATCTCTGCAAACGTTACAGGGTGGCTCCTAATCAATGACTCGCTGAAGGGTCCAGGCAGCACGCCCTTCTTAAAGGCATGCACAAACATCTCCTCATCTTTACCTGGCAGTCGGACTATCTGAGCTCCAAATCTATTCAAGTAGTCCTTCAAAGATTCCCCCTAAAGCTGCCTCACATCGAACAGGTCATACGACACCATAGGCGGCGCCTTATTCACAATGTACTGCTCGACGAACAGCTTGGAAAATTGCTGGAAACTGGAAATGTATCCAATAGGTAGGCTCACAAACCAATCCAACGCGATGCCGTGGAGGGTGCTCATGAACATCTTACAATAGGCTGCATCCGATCCTCCCGACAGCATCATCTGCGTATGGAACGCAGTAAGGTGAGCCTCTGGATCTTCCACTCCAGTAAAAGAGGCCTTCACCGACGTGACATTTGCAGGAATCGCAGCGTCCATGATCGCCTGCGAAAACGGCATTGGAAAAACTCGCGGTGGAGACGGTGGTGCGCCTCCACTAGTCGCAGCACTCTCCCTTTGCTCACGAAGAGCCTTGTGTAACTCTTCATTAACATTGCTCAGCTCTTCGTTCCTGGCCTGAGAAGCGACCAAGGCATCGTGCATCTTCGTCTGTTCGACACGCGACGCTGCCACATTTTCCTGCAAAGTACGCACCATCTCCAGCATTTGCGCCATCGTCACGGTGTTCTCTCCGGACTGCGCCGCGACTGAACTTGATCTGGTTGTCCTCATCTTCCTCATGAAACTTCTACTACCTTCACACAGCTACCTTTCAACACGCAAAAGTTATTTCGCAACAGCGCTCAAGAAACACTTCAACTTCCTCCGCACAACGATCGATCCAGTGATCAATTGGTAGAAACCTCCAGAAACAATTCTTCACCGATTAAACGCAACTCAAACGGTTAAAAACTCTAAAAACCGATTGCGACAGCAAGCAATCGAACAGAAACCACTGAAAGCCTCACAAACCGATTGCGACAGCAAGCAATCGAACAGAAACCACTGAAAGCCTCACAAACCGATTGCGACAGCAAGCAATCGAACAGAAACTACTGAAAACCTCACAAACTCAACAACGGATGGGAATCACAGTTTACACGGCCCCACGGTGGGCGCCTGATGATCCTGCCGCTTGACTCGAACGTCAACACTCCTCCTTTAGCTTTAAACCTTCCAAGAAACTTGAAAGAACAGAAAGGCGCCTCTACGGCCGGTGTGGCTCCGACGCTCAAGTCAGTGGACAAATCAACAAATTCTCTCAGAGAAACTAGGAACCGTGCAAGTGAAATGTTACTCAAAATGAATCTCCCCCTCAATACCGTTAGGAATTCTGTATATATACCTGTGTTTTTCTCTCTCCTGACGGTTATTCCTCTCGCCACGTGGACCGCATCTGATCGTACACGTGTCACCATCTGGAGTACCTGCAACTGAAGCGTTACTTTCCCTTTTACTCCTGCGACTAAGTTATCCACACAGGGAGTAACTTAGCATGTAGGCCACTCTGGGCACAGCCTTAAAGCTGGCTAATGCTGGTTATTACGGTTCTTAGAGCACACGGGCCAATATACCACCCATCTCCTGTATTTAGACCATGTAATCAACGTTCACCAAGTTTTCTCCAATACCCGGCGATGTCCTCTTTCGGCGATGTCCTCATATACGGCGATCACGTGCAATCCAGGCGTTTACTGATTCCATACAAGAGAAGTAGGAGAGCGCCGCCTTCTTCAACAACCAGCGATTCCCTCAACTTCCAAACTACATTTTCTTTCACTTGCCCTTCTTGATCCATGCATTCTCCCGCCATGTCGTTCCTCGTGGCAATCTACTGCTGAAGCCATCAAATACTGATGACCAACCGTATCAGCTCTCGCCGGGAACCTTGGTCTCAACTTAACACGCGTTGGCAAGAACACCGATGACCGATCGCCCTATGCATGCGCTTACGACCGACCGATCACCCTCTGCATACGCTTACGACCAACCGGTGCCTCATAACTATCCACCGACGTCCGTGCGGTGTCTCATAACTGTCCACCGATGTCCGTGCGGTGCCTCATGACTATCCACCGACGTCCGTGCAGTGCCTGATGACCATGCACCGACGTCCGTGCGGTGCCTCTTGGCGCTTATCTAGGCAACGCCCTGGGGGTGGCGGCCACTAGGTAACTGACTACCGATCACCGTTGTAAGCAATATCCTCCCTGGTTCACTTGCTCTTTCTACCACGTGCCACTCTGTGTATGGTCCACGTGGTCACCTTCTGCTGTCGTCATCAACTACCGATGACCGACCGGAACAGGGCATATAAAATGTTTTTATATAATTTTTTATATAAAATATTTTTATAATTGAAACCTAAAACTAGAGAGAAAAAACATGTAAGAAGATTATGCATATTTCCATATCAAAAATCTAGTCTCTTATGGTGTCATTGGGCATGAACTCATCAACCAACATCTGAATCCTCGGAAAGAATATATATAAGAATACTATTGAAGTCTATGTCAAGTGCAAAGCTAATATGCCAAAATTTATCTTGCAAAGATATATTTGGGTTTCAAAGATAACCTTTCTTCTATACTCTAAAGAAACCAATCTTCCAATTGAACTTAAATTTTGACCAAAAATACAGAAAGTGGAGGACCAATGATGGCAAAGACCTCAGTTCAGGACCAACCATTAGAGCTATAGAGAGAATAATATAAAAAGATTGAGACTCTGTTGTAACATCCCGCCAATTTCATTGCATAATTATAAAATGAAGTAGAGATAAAATAATAATGTTGAAGTGAACATAATTATATATATATGTAATGAAGTTTTCTCCTCGTAGGGAGTTTAATACATAATCTGCCGGTTTCCAAAAACGTAAACGAAATACAACAAAATACATAAAAACAGGCGATTTCCCAACAGGATAGGCGATCTCCCATCAGGAAAGGGCGATCTCCTATCAGACAACACAAAAAGGGTGATCGCCTAACAGAAATATATATGGGCGATCTCCTCCCGGCGACCACTCACTGAGGAGCTCTACCACCTGCAACCTCGTCTGCTCCCGTGCAAAATACACGATCATCACAGTTTAAGAGAAAACAACCACAGAGCAATACAAAAGAAAGGGGTAAGCTAGATGTTTTAAAAGCTTTTAAATCCATAGTAAACATAAAACTTCACACCATTCATGATCCATATCAATTACAACCATCAACATTTCCATATTCCACATACTCGTCAAGTGTCCATTTGCTACTTTCAGTATTCAAGATTCACACGTCAGACTTTCCACTGACTCACAATGCATAGACACATGACATTACTTCCGGATTGACTCGTGCGTTGACTCAGGCTCAGAGATCTGCACCTGTCATACCATACCACTATGAAATCCACACAGGGTCGCTGTGAAATCCACACAGCCATGCGCATATATAATCTCAATGTCATTAACTCTCCCGGTATGACAGGGTTAATTCATATAACAGGCCGAGCTCATTCTTTTTCACACGACTCACCCATTCATATGAACCTCCTCCGACTCTCCACAACTGAATAACTTCATCTACGTGATTCCATTATATCAGTAGAGTCAGGATATCTCCTTCTAGACAAGCCCCTAGTCAATACACCTACACACGATCTTACACGGTATTTCCTTTCCTGAAAATACTATGCCTTGATCCCACATTCACAACATTCAAAACATCATACCACTCAAATGAATGATTCAAATCACAGCAACAATCATTTCAAAGGTTCAGACTTTCGAGTATTACATGCATTCCACCTTTAAATCTCAAACAGTTTCAAAGCAACACCAAAAACAGGGAGTTCGCAAACAACGCCAAAACCGGCGATCTGGTTCGAAAACAAGGTATTTCGAAGTCTGTATTTAAAACCGGTGACCACGTCGCCCAAACACATAGAACAGAGCATTCATGAAGATGAAAACGAAACCAGCGACCACGTCGCCCTCACTTCAGAAACAGCTAATCTATGGCTTGTATTGAAAATGAAGGCTAGCTTCCCTTACCTGGACTTGCGCAAAACACCAAGAACTCCAAAACCCAACGAAGCTTAAAAGATGCTTTCACTCTGTTTTTGCGTTTGGTTTGTAGGACTTGCAGAGAACTTCCCAGGTGCTCTAATGGTAGCCGTCGCTCGTCGTACTTTTGGGTGAAGGTGCCTGAATCGCAGTGCGAAGGAGAGAAAAGGAGAAGAAGGGAGGCAAACACACTCTTTCGCTCTTGAACCACTGCAACGTTCCTTTCTCTCAGAAGTGGGTTTTTGCATCTTAAACTAACTTGTCCACAAAAGCCGCTGCCACCACCCACTCTGCAGGGAAGTTTGCGTGTACGCTGCACTGAACAGTACGACTAAGCGTGCCTCTGCGCAGGCTAACACTCTGAGGTCACTATTCTGAACCACCCTTTTTGTCTACGTGGCGCGCGTGCAGGACGTTTCATGCTGGGAGTCTGGGTCCCATCTTCTCTGTGTGCAACTCGACATCGCGCGATAACCTTTCACCGATGACCACTGGCGCGAAGGTTATCCACCGATGACCACTCGCGCGAAGACTATCCACCGATGACCTCTTGCGCGAAGGCTATCCACCGATGACCTCTCGCGCGAAGACTATCCACCGATGACCTCTCGCGCGAAGACTATCCACCGATGACCTCTCGCGCGAAGGCTATCCACCGATGACCTCTCGCGCGAAGACTATCCACCGATGACCTCTCGCCCTGGCGATGCCCGCATGCCTCGCGCCCTGGCGATCACGTGTAGTCTAGGCGACCGGCGATTTTGTACTAACAAGGAAATCTTATAGTCTTCTAAGCTACACTTTCTTTCCTTTTTATTTTAAATAAAAACATACTTAGAATTCATTTAAAATATACCCTTTTATTCCAATTTAATTTTACAGGTCCTTACATCTGTTACTGATGGCAGAGACACTCTACTATATATGTTTGAAGGTGTCATGAACTAGTATAAATTCTATAGTAGGATTTAATTTTATTGCTTAAAATTAGAGTAGAATTTTGGCTTGTATTTTGGCCTTGAGTAGATTAGGGATAGAGTTAGGTTTCTAAAACCTACCTAGGGTATAATTGGGCTTAATTACAACCCACACTAAACCATAGGTTGGTCATTAGACCTAATTAGGTCACATGGAGCACACCTTGCTCATGCTTTCCTTGTGACTTAATTTAGGCACCGATGTGAGTTGATTTTAGATTGGCACATTTTAGAGGTTACTCTTTTGTTTATGACTTTTGAGATTAACAATTTAAGGTGAGAACCCAAAGAAGATCCCCACTTGACACAAACTTAACCAAGTGGCTAAGTAAGTGTGAAGGTTCACTTCTAGAGGGCAAAGAGAAAAACACAATATGGTGATTATGATGATGAAGGTAAATTGCGGAAATCGAAAGAAAATAAGATGAATAAAGACAAGTGATAACCAAAATTAAAAGACAAACATGGTAGCATAAAGAGGAATGGAATGGATAGCGTAAAAGGAAGATAAAAAGACAAAGGGATGAAGAAAGCTTATGGAAGAAGAAGGGATGTCACGCCACTTGGAGAAGGAGGCATTCCAAGATGAGTGGTGAAAGAGCCGCCACTTGAAGTGCTCACACACTCAAGATAAGACCCACTATGAGAACTCTCAAGTCTCACAAAAACACTCTGATGTAGGCCGAGGTTCTTGCTTGTGGAATTGAGGATGAGAGACAACGGAAGAATTTAATGGAGAGGAGAATCCGAATGGTTTGGTTCGGTAAAGGTAATGGTGTTTACTTTGAAGAGGACGTTGGTGTGGCCAACCTTCCAAAGGCTCACAAGACTAACTAGGCTTGCAAGCAAGGGAAGACTTGAGAAAGAATGGATTCTATTTCAAAATACCTCATTCACATTAATATCAAATCTAAGTACAAAATGAAGTATTTAGGCAAAGTATTTCTAGATGATAAGGGAAGGATGTAGCTTGCTCCTTAAGCTACTCTAACCCTAGGTAAGCTTGCTTAACCATGGTAGGGTTGGTGGCTTAAGGAGTGGCTTGTATCCCTTTAAGATGCTCTAGAGATCCTTGCTTGTGTGACAAGTGAGGATCTCCTAGAGTATCTTTAATATCTCTACAACATGCTTTTTAAAAGTATGTTTACAAATACAACTTCTACACAAGCGTATTCTACTTTATTTATACAATTAGTGCTTCTATCTTTATTGGTGTGTATGGTGGCTTTGGATGGTCCTCCATCAGGCTCCCCCCTTAAAAGGATGTGTCCTTAGATCCGGTTGATAATGCCACCTTATTTGAAGAGGTTGTCTTTATGTTCCTCCTAGTTCATGAATCTACCAGAAAAAGATAGCAAACATAAGGAGAATGCAAATGAATAGAAATGGATGGATGTAGAAATTGAAAACAAATAAAGTATTTGGTATAATACCTCTATGGTGATTCCTATTTCCTGAGGTAGGAAAATAAAATACCACACAGAAAAAAGGAAACAATGTAGAATAAAAAGAAATATAAGAAGAATAGGAATTACCTCAATTAGGTGATACAAGTATGTAATATATATTTTGTCGAGGTAACATGGTCAGGGCTGGAAGTGTAAGATATTATGGACCAAGTTTTGTTTTCAGTTTCCTAGTATCCTCTCGACCCTGAGTTGGGAAAAGAAAATGTAGAAAAAAATTCGTGTTTGTGCTAGGGTTAAGATTTTTCTTATGAAAGCAATGAAACATTAACATGAAAGAAATATTGACAACAAAAGTAAGAACAAATTTGGAAAAAAGGACCTTGGGTGCTAGGTGATGAAGACCAAGTAGAGGAGGCGCCTGAGGCCCAAGTCCATGAAGCCCAAGCCCAAGTTGGGGCCCAAGCCCAACCAATTAGCTCAACATCCTTCATGCCTCAAAGGATGACTAGGAGCAAGGCTAAAGCTTTGGGAGAAGAGCATCAATGGATGTCTCTTTTTGTAATTACTTGTGTATAGTTTTTAGTAGAACTTTGAAGGAAGGTGTAGGAATTAAAATAAGGGGTGTTAATGTACAAAAACAAGTCACACCTTCCATGTGACATAAAGAGTAGGTGTAGGTGTAGTTTTAGGAGGTGCCAAAGTAGAAATCAAGTCATACCTCCCTTGTGACATGTGTTTTGGCTCCAAATTCAGATGCTTCTCATTTGAATTTTCCCACTTTAATTTCAGCCCTCTCACACTATAAATAGAGGTGCTATGCTCATGTAAAAGAAGATTGAATTTAGAGTAAAGTTACTATACACAAATTTGTGTGAGTGTGAGAATTGCTTTCTCCTTTCTAGTCTCATCTTGTGAGTTTTGGGAGCTCTCAAGTGGCGGCAAATCTGCACTTATCTTGGATCATCACCTCCAAGTGGCGTGTCCATTCCCAATCCATGGCTACAACCACATAAGTTTCATCTTCTTTCATCTTCCATAGTCATTTCAATCGGTAGTTTTGATTCTATGTCTTGTTCTTGAATTTCAATCGGTTCTTTTGTTTCAATTTGTGTTTCCATTCTGTTTTTTTGTGTTTAAATTCTGCACCTATTCTTTTTTTGAGTTCAGCACCTTGTTCTTCATTCATTCATCACCATTAATTGTGTTTTAACCTTGGACCTTTGGAAATGAACCTTCACATCTACTTAACACTTGTTAAGTTAATGTCCAGTGGGGATTTTCCTTAGGTGACTCACTCTAAATTGCTAAGAATCTTGATCCTAATTCTAAGAAAGTGTCACAAATATAATGAACCTAAAATCAACTCACATCACTAGGTCAAGGTACCCTTACCTGATAGGTTGACAGAAGAGATCCAAGGAGTACTATTTTTGTAATTTTAGGAAAACAACCTTGGTAAAAAAATGTATTTGAAAAATTTTGAGGGTTGTGTAATAACAACTCACAAGCTTTTATAGGGATAATGGGTCGTAAAACACTTTTATCAAAATGTCTTAAAGAAGGCTTGACTTTCTGGTGGCATTCTTGAGTTCTTCATGGTGCGTTTTGGGTGATGAATGCAGCGGAAGTTCAATGGATGAAATGGGTCAAGCCCTCCTAAGAGTGGTGGTGGCTTGTAGGTGCATGAAGTGTATGAAAATGAGAGAGGTTTGGCCAACTCTCTTTGGTGGTGAAGGAGTGAAGATTAAAACCATAAATCAAGAGATTTAGGCAAGGGAGTAAGTATGGCACAAATTCGGCAGCATAACTTTACTCAAATTAATCTTAAGTTTCATGAAGGAGGCTACCCCTTTTATAAGCTAAGGATTACCTTAAATGTTACCCTAGATGCTAACCAAATGTGTTTGAAATGAAATGCAAAAGTGGGCACAAACTTGCCAAGCAAGATAGGTCAAGTCTTGAAAGAAAAATGCTATTTACACCACATAAACTAAGCTAATTTCATGATGGGCCTTCTTGCAACTTGTATAGGTATCTTTCTCTCCCATCCTTAGCTTGGGCCGTCTCCTCTTGGATTTGTTTGGCCATGGACCTTGTGATAGGTCCTAGACGCTCCATGCAAGGTGCTAGACGATCTTCCTCTTGGTCTAGAAGCTCTTGATCTATCCTTTCAAGCTCACGTCTTGGCACTAGAGGGGGTGTGACTAGCTGTCCTCCATCACTTTCACTTGTTGAGTCAAAACTAAATCCCTATCAGTTTGATGCAAAACATGTTTAAGAGAGTGAAAAGGGGTATTTAAGTTGTATTTCAACATTTTAAAAAGCAATGGTATAAATTGAGAACTATCCATGAGAGAAATTCTTCGGAAAATTTGACAAATAGGTTTAAAAGTATTTTCCCTACAGAAAATATGATTGATTAACAGTTTTACACAAAATATTGTAATCAAGGAAAAAGTCATTGGAAGGAATATGAACAATACTAGAACTAGACTGCTTACCTATATGTTCAATATTAATCAACATTGTAGAAGATATCTCTATGTCTTGCTTATTATTGGCTAGAGTTGTAGGAGGTTCAATTGTTAAAGTATCTATAATTAGAGGTACCTCTTTTTGTGTTTCCTTGGAACAAATGTTAAGTTTTCGTTAAATTCTCTCTCGATGCATATATAATCTTTTTCTCCATCTATAAAAATTTGACCTATTGTAATAAGTTTCTTTAGATCTAGGAAAGTAGGCTTACAAACAATAGGTTCAAAAAAAGATACATTTCGAGAAGGCTTCACCCTAGAATGTGGTGTGTATGAATGACCCTCCCTTTGGTAATTCTGCCTAGGGCAGGTTGAGCTAGAATATTGATCCACAATATAGGAATTGTAGAATACCTCTTTACTTGGAGAATAGGGTTGCGTATAAAGGTCAGTGTTTGGATAATAACCTTCCTCGTGTCTACCCTTTGGTCTATGTAAAATGTCTCCATAGTTACTCATAGACCTATGTGTTTTACTTTCCTGAAGTTTGTTTATATTGTAGAAGGAGTTCCTTTATCTCAGAAAGATTTTTAGTTTGTTGGTCCAGTTGGAAGCAGATATCTATTGGAGTTGGAGCATGTATAGTGCTATGAACACCAGATTGATAAAAAGGTCCACTCATAGTTGATTATAAATAAAATTTTCACAAGTGTTTGAAAGAAATAAACTAAAGTGAGCCCAAAAATTATCAAAGCAAGAAATTTTGTTTAAAACAATTTTAGGGGTGAAGTTTAGGAAAGGAAGCAAAAGTGAGAAAGTTTCAAGTTCACTCCCAAGAAAGCAAGGTGAGTCACAAGGACTTCTTAAGTATCAAGAATTCTCACAAAAGTTTCTAAAAGAAAACTTTAAAACAATTATGAGAAAAACAGATGTATGTAAATGCGCTTAAAACCAAAGAAAGGTTATGCTAAAGGCAATAAAAACAAACCCTAATGTATTATAGAGATGTAAAACTCAAGAAAAGAAAGGCAAGAATGAAAATAGAAAGACAACAAGAAGAATGGAAATGCTAGTAAAAAAAGCCTAGGGTGATAGTGCAATGAACACTAGAGATCATTGACACACTACCACACAATGTATGAAACTATTACAATGTGGAGTGGGATTTCTTAATAGAGCATTTTCCCAAACTAGAAAGCAAAAAAACTACAATTCTTAGAAAGTGGAAATACACACAAAATTTTGTGATACAAGATACAGAAAACACAAATGCGTTTAAAACTGTAAAGGAAGCTGTCTTGATTTGATTATGGTGAAATAAAGTAATCTGAAAATTCTCTGGCACCTCTTTGTCTTCTCTTGATATTAAGTCTAGATAGCCAATGAGAACCCACTGGAATTTGGAAGCACGTCACTTCTTGAGGCACCCTTCAAGCACCACCAAAGACCAACACAAGAGAGAAAACAATAAATAAAAGCAAGAAAGCACAAATTGGAAAAATAGCTAAACTCAAAGAGGAATAAAAGTGATAAAACAGAATAGAAATCCAACAAAGACAAGCAAAAAATTAAAACAATCAATAAAAGAAAGCACAGGCAAAAGGACCTACGAAAGGAGCTAGAGCAAATTACATAAAACCAAAATCTAGAGTAATTGGCAGGGTGTATTCCATAATTTATACAAAAAGATTGACCAATGATTTAAAGCCGAAAACTTTATGGTAGTAACTACACTCAGGAGGAACAAAATGGCACAAATTTGAGGTCAAAAGGCACAGTAAGCACGGAGAAATAAAATGAACAAAATGTGCACAATGTTAGCAACAATGATTGAAACTGGAAACTAGTCTTAGCACTGACCACCAAACATGTAAGAATTATGGTAAATGATACAACGACTTTTAAGCTGAATTTTTAATGCTATATGATGAACTCAATGATGTACAAAATTCCACAAATTTGAGGGCAAAATGATGTGAATATACGGAGAAACAATTCAACAAAAATTGGATAAAATGCAAACAGTTTGGCAAAACGCTTTCAGACTGACATCATCTATTGGAACATTTATGGTAATTTTTGTATGGCGAATTTGGAGCTGAAATTTTAATAGGGCATTGGAAACATATGAAACAATATATGGTAAAAAATGCAGGGTAAAACACCAAAAGAATCAAGTGCAGAAAATTAAAAACCAAGAGCCCCAATGAACACTGAAACAGTGTGGCAACAGTATTAACGTCCTGGCTTTTAACATTTATATTTTTTTTTGTGGATGCAATTAGGAAGTGCCTTTTTTATATTGGATGGTAAACATATAGGGTGGGGTACAAAAAAAATTTCAGGAATTTTTGGAAACGTATTGTGGTAAAAAAAAATTGTGCCAACTAAGGAAACAGTAAGAAATTATGGAAAACTGGCAGAAAAACCTAAAGGAAGCAAATGTTGAATAAACCACAAAGAAAACTATGGAATTAATGCAAGAAGCTCACCAATGAACTAATAGAAATTTAGGATACTTAAAATTAGGCAACACAAGACAAACCACACGAAAATTGAAGCAAAACTGAAATAGGACTTTAAGCAAACGGTTTGTGTGCAGTGGAGAAAAAGTCAAACAGCTTGCATACCGAAACACATGATGAAGTTGGACAAGATTAAGACAAATTTGGACGCGATAATGGACATGCAAAAATTAGAAACAAAATATAACACCTAAATGTGGAAAAAAATGGATTAAAACACAAAAATCACCAAGAAACACAAGCAGAATCAAGAAAAAACAACAAGAACACTCCTGGTTTGGGCAGGTTGAGGTGCGAACTGTGTGGAAGATTTGGCACAAAATAAACCGGAAAAAAAATCAAGATAAACCAAGAGAATCACATACAAGACATATTAAAAGGTAAAAGATCAAAGAAAACAAAGAATTAATCGATTAAAATGAAGAAAATAGCAAGAACCATTGAAAACAGCAAACAATATAAAGGTTGTGCAGTGGAACTCAAGGAAAATTGTTTGATGAATGTGTGAACAAAAATAATCGATGAAAACTAAATTTAATTGGTGTAAAACAAGAAATAAACGGTGGAAACAAGAAAGAAACGGTAGAAACAAGAATTAATCGGTGGAAACACAAGAAAAATGATAAAATCAAGCAAGAACCACAAGGCACACAAGACAATAACACGTTGAAACAGAGAACTTGGCTCTAATCCACTTGATGTAGGCCGAGGTTTTTACTTGTGGAATTGAGGATGAGAGACAGCGGAAGACTTGAATGGAGAGGAGAATCCGAATGGTTTGGTTTGGTGAAGGTAATGGTGTTTACTTTGAAAAGGAAGTTGGTGAGGCCAACCTTCCAAAGGCTCACAAGACTAACTAGGCTTGCAAGCAAAGGGAGACTTGAGAGAGAATGGATTCTATTTCAGAATAGCTCATTCAAATTCATATCAAATCTAAGTACAAAGTGAAGTATTTAGGCAAAGTATTTATAGATGACAAGGGAAGTGATGTTGTTGTGCCTTCATTCTTGAGCTTGATTTTAAGATTAGAAGTGGTTGGCGGAAGCATTCATGGATTGAAACGTGCAAGGCACTCCTAGGAGCTGCAGAAACCTTGAAGGTGAAGTGTTAGGTGTGGAGAGTGAGTGGTGAGGCCATCTCACTTGAGCTAGGGAGAATGTGAAGACTAAAGGTCTATCCAAGAGGTAGGAGACAAGAGTGAACAATTGGCACAAAGTTGGCAGCAATTTCACTCAACATTAATCTTCAGAATTACATGAGCCAAGCACCTCCTTTTATGGCAATGGAGGACTGGAATTTACAAAGCCAAATTCAAATGAAATGCAAGCTAAATTGGTGCCAAATGAGAGCACATGGAAGGTGTGACTAGGGAGGTGTGACTAGCGTTACTTATGCACTCCTCCATGGCCTTCTCATGGCCGGCCTAGATTAAATTAGGTGTTTTAGAAACCCTAATTTAATCTAGGTTGGTAATTAGGTGCCAAAATTAATTCTAAGAAAAATTACAAATAAAATTTCCTATTCTTTTTTGACAAAAATTAAATTCTACCATACACTAAAATTATGGCATTTTTAAAAATATAAAGGAAAGTTTCTCTGCCATTAGTAGCAGTGTCCCAATCCTCTTGGATTCTTCTTGCCAAAGCTCTTGTAGTTGGCCCATATCTTCTATTTGGTGGGCTTGGGCTTGACCTTTGACTTGGACTTGGGCTTGGGCTTGGGCCTCTTCCATCATCCCCTCCCTCTTAAGAAGGATTTGTCCTCAAATCCAATGCTTCATCTTCTTCATTACTTCCTACAAAAGGGATTAGGTCCATAACATTGAAAGTATTATGAACTCCATATTCTTCAGGTAAATCCAGAATGTATGCATTATCATTGATTCTCTTGAGAACTTGGAAGGGTCCATTTCCCTAGGGGCTAAGCTTAGATTTTCTTCTAGTGGGAAATCTATCCTTTCTAAGATGTAGCCAAACCCAATCTCCTTCCTCAAAAATTATCTCTCGCTTCCCCTTATTGCCATGCTTTACATGTTTCTCTGTTTGCCGTTGTATTTGTTTTTTAATCCTCTCATGCATTTTCTTAACAAATTCAGCTTTTTCTACTCCTTCTTTATGCACAAATTCTTGTGTATTAGGAAGAGGCAACAAATATAAAGGTGTAAGAGGATTAAACCCATATATAACTTCAAATGGAGAAATATTGGTAGTTTTATAGACTACCCGGTTATATGCAAATTCAATATGGGGAAGGTACTCATCCCAAGATTTGTGGTTGCCTTTCATAACTGCCCTAAGCATAGTTGAAAGAGATCTATTTACTACTTCAGTTTGTCCATCCGTTTGAGGATGACAAGTTTAAAATTTCAGTTTAGTTCCAAGCCTTTTCCAGAGAGTTCTCCATAAATGACTTATAAATTTTGGATCTCTATCTGACACTATGCTTTTAGGTAGACCATCAAGTCTCACCACTTCTCTAAAGAAGAGCCTAGAGATATTGATTGCATCATCTATTTTGTGGCATGGTATAAAATGTGCTGATGTGAATTCAAGAACATAAGATGAAAGGTTCTTGACATTCTTAGGAAACATCTTGAGTTGGTCATTAGAGAGACACTTTTTCTTAGAATTGGATCAATGTTCTAAGTCAAGAACTCACCAAAACTAATGCCAAAACACAAACTCATATGGAAGTTCCAATTATAGTCAAATTGAACCGATTAAAATGATAGGAAAAACCATAACACTGAATAGAATTGGCATAGAAGAGAATTGAACCGAACAAAAAGAAATTAAAAGCAAGGAAATTGAATATAAGTGCTGGAAATTAAAGGCACTGAACCAAAACAAAGATAAAGGAAGAATAAGCTGCTGGAAACTCAAAACAACCGAACCAACACATGAGAACACAAGCTAAGACATGAAAATTAAAAGAGAAGGAAGGAAGGAGAAGAGAATGCTCATGAAGATGGAGGAATGGTTGGATGATCACGCCACTAAGCGAATGGAGGCTCCTAGATGAGTGTGCAAGCCGCCACTAGAGGTAACCATTGAACCTTCAAGATAAGACTAGTGAAGAAGATGCAAAGCTCTCAATGCTCACTCAAAAATATTGAGTATAGTTTCTCTAATTCAAAATTCAAATCTAAAAAATACAAGGGCAGCACCTTAATTTATAGTGTGAAGGTGTTGAAATGCAAGCTAAATGAATTCAAAAATTCCCCCCAAATTCAAATGAAAATGGCGCCTAAACAAGTCATGAGGAAGGTGTGACTTCTTCTCTCACTTTGGCACCTCCTATTTTAACTTCTACACCTATCTACTAACACACCCCCCTCCTAATGCTCCTAACTAAAGACCTAAAGATGCTTTAACACAAGAGGTTTCTCATGTTTTCCTCTAAGCACCCTCACACAATGAAATTACAAAAAGGGAAAATAAACGTCCCCTTGCTCCTAAAGCTTTGAACATGCTTCTTGTGAGCCTTTGAGGTTGACTTTGATCTCCATGAACGTCCTCAACCTCTTCTTCTTCGTGATGATTGGCCTCCATGTCCTCTTGAGCTTGATCTCCATCATACTCCCCGATTTGGAGAGAATTCGACCACGAATTCTGGAGACCTACAGAAAAAGGAATTAGATCGCTGATATTAAAAGTATGACTACCTAAGAATGTATCAGGCATATTTAACTCATAAGCATTGTCATTAATCCTCTTGAGGATTTGGAAAGGTCCATCTCCTCGAGGCATAAGTTTGGACTTCCTTTGAGTAGGAAAACGATCCTTCCTCAAATGAAGCCAAACCCAATCACCCTCATCAAAGACCAATGCTTTTCTCCTTTTGTTGGCAAGTTCCGCAGACTTGCCAACCTTGTTCTCAATTCTCTTCTTGATGTCTTTATGTAAAGTTTTTACAAAAGAAGCCTTTTCATCACCATCTTTGCACAAGACATCCTCAAGAAGGGGAATAGGAAGAAGATCAAGAGGTGTTAAGGGATTAAACCCATAGACAACCTCAAAAGGAGAATGAGAGGTGGTAGAATGTACTACACGGTTATATGCAAACTCAACATGAGGTAGTAAATTCTCCCACACTCTAGGGTTTCCCGAAATAAAGCATCTCAATAGTTGGCCCAATGTTCTATTAACCACTTTAGTTTGACCATCAGTTTGTGGGTGACAAGTGGTAGAAAATAAAAGCTTAGTACCAAGCTTGCCCCACAAGGTCTTCCAAAAATGGCTTAAGAACTTTGGGTCTCTATCGGACACAATAGTCCTAGGTATCCCATGCAAGCGAACCACTTCTTGGAAGAAGAGGTTTGCTATATGACATGCATCATCCACTTTGTGGCAAGGAATAAAGTGAGCCATCTTTGAAAAACGATCCACTACCATAAAAATGGAGTCCTTTCCCTTTGATGTCTTGGGTAATCCTAAGATGAAATCCATAGAAATATCAACCCAAGGCATTGAAGGGATAGGAAGGGGAGTATACAATCCATGGGGATGTATCCTAGATTTAGCTTTGCGGCAAGCTATGCATTTATCACACAAACTATGAACATGTTTATGCATATGAGGCCAAAAGAAATGTTCATGCAACACATCCAAAGTTTTAGCAACCCTAAAATGTCCCATCAAACCCCCTTCATGTGCTTCTCTAACAAGAGATGATCTAATAGAACCATGAGGAACACAAAGACGTTTTCCTTTAAAAAGAAATCCATTTTGTATAAAAAAATCTTTGTGTCCTCCCTTAAGACACTCTTGAAAGATTTGAGAAAAATCAAGGTCATCATGATAAAGATCCTTAATGTGATCAAAGCCAAGAAATTGAGATCCCAAAATGTTTAGCAAAGTATATCTTCTAGAAAGTGCATCTGCCACAATGTTTACTTTGCCTTGCTTGTGCTTGATCACATAAGGAAATTGCTCAAGGAATTCTACCCATTTGGCATGCCTCTTGTTGAGCTTGTTTTGGCTTTTCAAATATTTAAGAGATGCATGATCACTATGGATCACAAACTCTTTAGGAAAAAGATAATGTTGCCAAGTATGCAAAGCTATAACAAGTGCATATAACTCTTTATCATAGGTAGAATAGTTGAGATGACTACCTTTCAATTTATCACTAAAATAGGCTATGGGGTGGCCCTCTTGAAGGAGGACAGCCCCAATGCCTATATTGGAGGCATCACACTCTATCTCAAATGTCTTAGTGAAATTAGGAAGGGCCAATATGGGAGCATTAGTCAATCTTTCTTTTAAAATCTCAAAAGCTTTTTGTTGTGCTTCTCCCCATTGAAAGACCACATCCTTTTTCACTATGTCATTGAGTGGTGCGGCAATTGTACCAAAGTTAGGTACAAAGCGTCTATAGAAAGACGCAAGTCCATGGAAACTTCAGACTTCATTGATGTTTGAAGGTGTAGGCCAATTTTGAATGGCCACCACCTTAGCTTGGTCTACATGGACCCCCTTACAACTCACAACAAACCCTAGGAATTCTATATGATCAAGAGCAAACATACATTTAGCAAGGTTAGCATACAAATGTTCCTTTCAAAGGGTTTCCAAAACTTTCCTAACATGCAACCTATGTTCATTCAAAGATAAGCTATAAATGAGAATATCATCAAAATAAACAACAACAAACTTACCAATGAAAGGTCTCAACACATGATGCATGAGGCGCATGAAAGTACTTGGTGCATTGGTCAAGCCAAAAGGCATAACCAACCACTCATAGAGACCAAAGTTGGTCTTAAAAGCCGTCTTCCATTCATCACCCGGTTTGATACGGATTTGATTGTAGCCGCTTTTAAGATCAATCTTTGAAAATATTTTAGAACCATGCAACTCATCCAACAAGTCATCAAGCCTAGGTATGGGATGCCTATACTTAATTGTTATGTTGTTTATGGCCGTACAATTCGAACACATCCTCCATGATCCATCTTTCTTAGGCACTAGGATGACAGGCATAACACACGGGCTCATACTATCTTGGACCCACCCTTTCTCTATTAAGGCTTCTACTTGTTGGCGAATTTCCATGGTTTCACTTGGATTGGTCCTATAGGCTGGACGATTTGGTAAAGAAGAGCCCAGTATCAAATCAATTTAGTGCTCAATCCCTCGCAAAGGTGGAAGTCCTTTTGGAGGATCTTGAAACTCTTCTACCAACTTTTCCAAACTATGAGGACTATCAACAAGTGGTTCTATCTTAAGAGTTCTAGGGATGGCTAAGAAAAGAGGATGGTGTGCCACTAATTCCCTATGAAGCTCATGCCTAGACACAAGGAGTGTAGGCTTGGAACTCTTATCCATTTTATCTTTTTTATCTTTTCCCTCTTTTTCACTCTCCCTCTTTTTCTTCATTAAGATTTGGTCCTCATGGACTTCTCTAGGAGAGAGAGATTTTAGAGTAATCTTGTGACCATGGAAATCAAAAGAAATTTTGTTGGAAAAGCCATTATGTAAAATTTTTTTATCAAATTGCCAAGGCCTTCCCAAAAGCACATGTGTGGCTTCCATGGGCACAACATCACACAAGACCTCATCTTTGTATTTTCCAATAGAGAAATGGATGAGGACTTGCCTATTCACAACTATTTCCCCTACTTCACTAAGCCATTGCAACTTATAGGGTTGGCTATGAGAGATGGTAGGCAAGCCAAGCTTATCTACAATTCTTGTACTAGCTACGTTTGCACAACTACCCCCATCCACTATCAAGGAGAATATGTTTTTTTGAATAAGACATCTTGTATGAAAAATATTTGCCCTTTGACTTTCATCAAAGGGTTGTGAAACTTGACCAAGAGGTCTTCTCACAACCAACAAGTCTCCTTCTAATGGACTCTCACTCTCATTCCCACTAGATGCACTTGAATGTGAAGAATGCCTAGGTGTATCCGAATCATGCTCACTCATAATAATGCCATCATGCATGTACATGTTCCTTTTAGAAGGACAATTTGAAGCAATATGACCATAACCCAAACACTTAAAGCATTTCTTACTAGACGTTTTGATTGGTGACTTAGGCCTAGAAGTAGATGGCTTAGATTCCTTGGGTTTGAAAGAGGAATCTTGGGAAGGAAATTTTGAAAAAGATTTTTTATTTCTCCAAGACTTGTTATAGTAGCCATCATTGGAAGAGTTTTTAAAAGAATTTTTCTTAGCAAGTTGGGCTTCCACCTTCATTGCTAAGTGAACTAAAGATCCCAATGATGAGTACTCTTGCAATTCCACAATGTCTTGGATATCCTTCCTAAGTCCACTAACAAACCTAGAAATCATGGCCTCCTCACTTTCTTCTAACTCAATTTTAAGCACAAGCGTTTCAAGCTCCTTGAAATATTCATCCACATTTAGCGTGCCTTGTTGAAACTGTTGGAGTTTCAACATAAGGTCTTTCCTAAAATGTGGAGGCACAAACCTAGCGCTCATTTGATATCTTAAAGAGTTCCAAGAGTCCACGGGAGGACCCTTGTGATATATAATGTCCTTTACAACTCCATGCCACCATTTCATGGCATAATCACTAAATTTTAATGTAGCTAGCTTAAGTTTGTGCTCTTCTTGGATCTCATGGATCTCAAATATTTGTTCACACTTGGCTTCCCAATCTAAATATACATTTGGATCACTAGAGCCACTAAAATTAGGAAGCTTGACCGAAGGAAGCCTTGACTTTGCATCTTGATAGTATCCATTGCCATGGTGAGGTCTCTCCCCTTGATTGTGATGTCTTTGGCCATGAAATTGGGGCGGAGTCGTTCTTCTCCTATGGTCCTCTTCACGGCCTATGTCATTTGAGGAAGCTCTTGTGGAATTTCTTTGTGAATGATGTCCATCATGAATAGAGGGAGATGACCTAGCATGTTGCAACTCCATCTCTTGCAATTTTTCTTCCAAGCGTCTAATGGTTCTTTGTGCTTCATGTAATTCACCAAGGATTGAAGCTTTGGAAGGAGAATTCTGCTTGTAGGATGCATCACTTGAAAATCCTGCCATTTGTAATTAAAAAGAACAAAAACAGCAAAGACACAAAACAGCAAACAAGTCAAGAATTAAAATGGGCAAAACAGTGAGCTTGGCAATGAAACTGCCGAAGTGAATTGAGGCAGAAAATATATCACTCTCAAAGAAATAAAGTCCTTGCACCAATCTGATCTTGAGGTCTTGGAAACCTCAAATGAAATATGTCAAAGCAAGGCACACCAATCTCAAAGCCAGCACCACAAAACCAAAGAAACAATAAAAAAACAAACAAGAAAAGGTATAAGCAAGAAAAGGCAATTTCAAAAGGAATACTAGATGTAGACAAACTCAAAGAGTAATGAACAATTAGACAAGCAAGAAAAAATAAGGAACTCAATGAGAAAGTAGGCACACAAAAGAATACTTAAAGAAAAGCACTAGAGTAGATGAAGAAAACAAAAAAAAAATGAGCTATTGGAAATTTTTATGCAAACTGTGCTTGATATTCACTAATTTATCTGGAATGATATAGAGCGAACTGGACTATGAAATTTTAACCACAAAAACTTCAAGATGTTAACTCAAAAATGGCACTGGAATTATGTAAAAACAGCAAGCCAATAAAATGAGATAAAGTTTTCAAAATCGCTGCCAGATTACCATATTTTTTTCAGCAGGAATGTACACCTTTTGTATTTGATTTATCATTTTTTGTGTACGTTGAATTTTTTTGTACTTCTTTTTTCTATTCTTTTCTAACACTTTGAAGATCACAAATCCAGAATTTCAGAAATTTCCAGTTAGTAAATCAATTGCAATAAGCAAAAATAGTAAGCACTTGTTTTCAGAAACAGAGGAATCGTAAGAGGAATGAAAAACAGAATTATGAACTAGCAAAGACATAATGGAAATTGTGTAATAGAACTTGTATAGGTCTAAAATACAAGTATGAACTCAATCTAAAACAGAAAATGCACAAAGGATCAAGCAATAAACTCAGAAAACAGAATGTAAACCAAAGCAAGAAACAAAAAATTTCAATAAAAGTACTACAAGAAGTGATGACACATTATGGAAAAACAAGACAATGACAAAACTAAGATAAATTCAAAAAAGGAAAATACTCAAACATATGATAGGCACAAATAAGAAAACAGCAATAAAACTCAAAATAAGCCTAAAAACAGAAATGTAAACACAAGAAAATAGAGCTCTTGAATTAAAGTGCAACACAACTCAAAAAAATTAAACAAGAACACACCTAAACTCTAGATACCACATGATGTGAATTCAAGAACATAAGATGAAAGGTTCTTGACATTCTTAGGAAACATCTTGAGTTGGTCATTAGATAGGCACTTTTTCTTAGAATTGGATCAATGTTCTAAGTCAAGAACTCACCAAAACTAATGCCAAGACACAAACTCATATGGAAGTTCCAATTATTGTCAAATTGAACCGATTAAAATGATAGAAAAAACCATAGCACCGAATAGAATTGGCATAGAAGAGAATTGAACCGAACAAAAAGAAATTAAAAGCAAGGAAACTGAATATAAGTGCTGGAAATTAAAGGCACTGAACCAAAACAAAGATAAAAGAAGAATAAGCTGCTGGAAACTCAAAACAACCGAACCAACACACAAGAACACAAGCTAAGACATGAAAATTAAAAGAGAAGGAAGGAAGGATAAGAGAATGCTCATGAAGATGGAGGAATGGTTGGATGATCACGCCACTAAGAGAATGAAGGCTCCTAGATGAGTGCGCAAGCCGCCACTTGAGGTAACCATTGAACCTTCAAGATAAGACTAGTGAAGAAGATGCAAAGCTCTCCAATGCTCACTCAAAAATATTGAGTATAGTTTCTCTAATTCAAAATTCAAATCTGAAAAATACAAGGGCAGCACCTTAATTTATAGTGTGAAGGTGCTTAAATGCAAGCTAAATGAATTCAAAAATTCCCCCCAAATTCAAATGAAAATGGCGCCTAAACAAGTCATGAGGAAGGTGTGACTTCTTCTCTCACTTTGGCACCTCCTATTTTAACTTCTACACCTATCTACTAACGCACCCCCTCCTAATGCTCCTAGCTAAAGACCTAAAGATGCTTTAACACAAGAGGTTTCTCATGTTTTCCTCTAAGCACCCTCACACAGTGAAATTACAAAAAGGGAAAATAAACGTCCCCTTGCTCCTAAAGCTTTGAACATGCTTCTTGTGAGCCTTTGAGGTTGACTTTGATCTCCATGAACATCCTCAACCTCTTCTTCTTCGTGATGATTGGCCTCCATGTCCTCTTGAGCTTGATCTCCATCATGTGCCATTTTACTAAACCTATCCGCAACCACAAAAATAGAATCAAAACCTCTTGTAGTCCTAGGAAGTCCTAAAATAAAGTCCATGCTGTAACGCCCCTCAAATTCTTATTCATTTTTATATAATAAAATAAAGGTGACACAATAATATAAAAAATTTAACATAGATATATACATAATATAATTCATCCATTAATACAAATGTGCCTCAAAATAATATCCCTTTTCGAGGAAGTTTTAATACATCTCCATACAGGAGTTTTCAAAATAAAACAAAACACCAGCATTCAAAAACCGGCGATCTCCTCCTCCAGAAATGCTCACTGAGGAGCTCTACTACCTGCAACCTCATCTGCTCCCGTGTAAATATACACGATCATCACAGGTGTAAGAAAAACAACCACGATACAAAACAAAAGGGTAAGCTAGATATTTTTAAAAACTTTAAATATGAAACTTTATATCAATAGAAAGCATAAATCTTCACACCATTCATAATCTATATCAATTTCAACCATCAATATCCCCATATTCCACAAACTCGTCAAGTGTCTATTCAATACATTCAATACTCATGGTTCACATGTCAGACTTTCCACTGACTCATAACACATAGACACATGACTCTACTTCTGGAAGACTCGTGCATTGAACTTAGCATCCAGAGGCCTGCACCTGTCATACGAAATTGCTGTAAAGTTCCCACAGCTATGCGCATAAACATAATCTCAATCTCAATCTCAATATCCTCACTCTCTCAGTATGACAGGGTTAATCCATATAACAGGTCAAGTCAGTTATCTTTCAAACGACTTACCCATACATATGGACCTCCTTCGACTCTCACCAATTGAATGACTTTATCTATGTGATTCCATCATATCAGCAAAGTCAGGATCGCCTCATTCACAGGATACTCACAGATCAATACACCCTCATAAAATCTCCACACGGTATTTTCTTCCCTGAAAATACTATGCTTTGATCACTCTTTCACATTCATCCAGTACATCATACCACACGTAAAAGCACAATTCCATCATATAATATTTTGAATCTTTTCTTAAACAATCCCAATCATAGAAACAATCATACCAAAGTTCAGATTTTCAAATATCATATGCATTTCACCTTTCAATCTCAAATAATTTCAAAACGACACTAAAACAGGGGATTTCTAAATTTGCATTAAAACCGGCGATCACGTCGCCCCACACATAAAAATAGAGCATCGTGAAATAGAATATGAAACCGGCGACCACGTCGCCCTCACTTCAGGACCTACTCGCCTAAAGTTTTTATAAACGAAAAAAATGCTAGCTTCCCTTACCTGAACTTGCGCAAAATCACTAAGAGCTCCAAAACCCACTGAAGCTTAAAGATGTCCTAACCTGCACCATGGAGCCTTTATCACAAAACTGACTATACTATTCATTTTCTACGCTAACAGAGACAATTTCTGGAGCTAAGGGAGTCGCCGGCAACGCCTATGCAGAGGCAACCCTCTCAAGCTCAGATTCGACTCAAAAAATAGAGTAAAACGACTTACTCTGTTCTAGCGTCCTGACGGGAGAACTTGCAGAGACTTCCCAGAAGGACAATGGCAGTCGCCGATCGTAGCACTGGTACGTGAGGATAGCTGCGTCTTCGAGTGGAGGAGAAAGGAGAAAGGGGAACTAAATGAGCTGATTCCCTCAGCTCTTAAGGTCGAACGACTCTTTAGCCTTTACTGCCATTACCCACTCTCTGAGCAACCTTGCGTGTGGGTTTCCTCTAACAGTATGGCCACGTGGGTCTCTGCGCACACCAACTCTGGGTCACTTTCCATACCAACTCTCTGGAGCCACTGTTCTGAAGCACTTTCACTGACTACGTGTCGCGCATGCAAGACGCTCATGCTGGGAGCCTGGGCCCCACCTCATCTGTGTGGAACACGACCTCGCGCGATGACCATCCACCGATGTCTCATCTTGGCGGACGAACGATGTCTCTCCCTGGAAGACGACCGATGTCTCTCCCTGGAAGACGACTCATGTCTCCCCCTGGAAGTCGACCGATGCGTCCCTCATCCTGGCGATGACCGTCTGTCTCTCGCCCTGGCGATACCCGCGTGTCTCTCGCCCTGGCGATGCCCGCGTGTCTCTCGCCCTGGCGATCCCCGCGTGTCTCTCGCCCTGGCGATCTCTCATTGTCCTTGATGTGGCGAGGACACATCGCCTTGCTTCTGTCGACTGATGCCACATCGTCACACCCTGTTGAGGGCTCGTCCTACCACTACTCCACGCCTGTGTTATCACCCCCACATGGCTCGGTGACGTCGGTAGTTTCACATTTCCAAGAATAGATCAGCACTACTCCTCGTGCGCCCATGCATGCAACACTAAGGACGATTTCTTATGCTTAAGCATAGAGCTTCGCATGCACAGCGTATCTAAGGCTCAACCCACACCTTGATACGCGTGGTTTTTGGAACCCACTATGGTTGATCCTGTAACATCCCTCCAAATTACTTTGAAATAAATATAAAATGAAAGTAAAGGTGACAAATAGATTCTATGAACAAAATATTATATATATAAAATGAAGTTGCTCCTCTTAGGGAGTTTAATACAATTTCGGTCAAATTTTCCAGAAACATAAACAAAATACAGTAAAAAAAACAAAGCAGGCGATCTCCTATCGGAAGAAACCGATCTCCTATCGGACGAGACCGATCTCCTATCAGAGGAGCCAAAACAGCCGATCACCTATCAGGACAGAAAAAAAAACAGGCGATCACCCGATAGAGGCAGAAACAGGCGATCACCCGATAGAGACAGAAAACCGGCGATCTCCTCCTCGGCGATCACTCACTAAGGAGCTCTACTTCCTGGAAGATCATCTGCTCCCGTGTAAAATACACGATCATCACAGTTTTAAGAGAAAACCACAGAACCAAAATACGCAGGGTAAGCTAGATATTTTAAAGAGAGTTTAAATCATGAACATGACAATCAAAGTAAAACAAGTTTCAAAATATCCATGTAAAACGTAGAGTTGCTCATATCATTCACCTGATCGCCCAAAATCACACATTTCACAACATTCACCCATAGTCATTCCATTTCACAATACTGCATCAAGTGTCTATAAACTATCAATGTTTCTCATTTCTCACGTCAGACTTTCCACTGACTCACCACACAAGACACTTGACACTACTTCCGGATTGACTCGTGCGTTGATTAGACTCAGAGATCTGCACCTGTCATACCACACCACTGTGAAATCCACACAGGGTCGCTGTGAATCCACACAGCATGCGCATATATCATCTCAATGTCAATAGTTCTCCTGGTATGACAGGGTTAATCCATAGGACAGGCGGAGCTCGTTCTTTTTCACACGAGACGCCCATCATATAGACCTCCTTCGACTCTCAACAACTGAGTAACTTCCTCTACGTGATTCCATTACCTCAGCAGAGTCAGGATATCCCCTTAGGAATCACCGATCAATGCACCTACTACAAGATCTTACACGGTATTTTCTTTCCTGAAAATACTATGCCTCGATCCCACATTCACAGCATTCAAAAACATCATACCACTCGAGTAATTGATTCAAGTCACAGCAACGAATCATTTCAAGGTTCAGATCTTCGAATATTTCATTTAAATCTCAAGTAGTTTCAAAACAACACCCAAAAACAGAGAGTTCACAAACAACGCCAAAACCGGCGATCTAGTTCAAAAACAGGGTGTTTCGAAGACTGTATATAAAACCGGCGACCACGTCGCCCAAGCACACAAACAGAGCATTTTACGCAGATGAAAACAAAAATGGCGACCACGTCGCCCTCACTTCAGAGATAGCTACACTATGGCTTGTATGGAAAAAGAGGTCTAGCTTCCCTTACCTGGACTTGCGCAACCACCAGGAGCTTCGAAATCCAACAGAGCTTGAAGAATGCCTTGGCTCTATTCTTGAGTCTGGTTTTGAAGGAGTTGCAGAGAACTTTCCCAGGTGCTCCAATGGTGTCGCTTCTCGTCGTACTCTTGTGTGGAGATGCTGAAATCGCAACGCGGAGGGGGTAACTGGAGGAGAAGGGAGGGAACTCACTCTTTCTCTCGTCGAATACAACAATGTTTTCTTTTCTCTCAGCAGTGGATTTTTGTAACTTAAACCAACTTATCCCTCCAAAAGCAGCTGCCACCACCTACTCTGCAGGGAAGTTTGCGTGCACGCTTCCCGGAACAGTACTACTAAGCGTGCCTCTGCGCAGGCTACGCTCTGAGGTCACTATTCTGAACCACTCTTTTGTCTACGTGGCGCGCGTGCAGAACATCTCTTGCTGGGAGTCTGGGGCCCACGTTCTCTGGGTGTAACTCAACGTCGCGCGATGACCTTTCGCCGATGACATCTTCCTGGCGAACGACCGATGTCTTCCTCTGGGAGACAACCGATGTCTTCCCTGGCGACGCCCTCATAACTCTCGCGCCTTGGCCACGTCCACATGCATCGCGCCCTGGCAATGCCCGCGTGCCTCGCGCCCGCGCGATGCCCGTATGCCCCTCGCGCCCGCGCGATGCCTGCATGCCTCTCGCGCCCGCGCGATGCCTGCATGCCTCTCGCGCCCGCGCGATGCCTGCATGCCTCTCACGCCCGCGCGATGCCTGCATGCCTCTCACGCCCGCGCGATGCCTGCATGCCTCTCGTGCCCGCGCGATGCCTGCATGCCTCTCGCGCCCGCGCGATGCCTGCATGCCTCTCACGCCCGCGCGATGCCTGCATGCCTCTCGCGCCCGCGCGATGCCTGCATGCCTCTCGCGCCCGCGCGATGCCTGCATGCCTCTCGCGCCCGCGCGATGTCCACCTGGCGCTCATGTGTAGCAGGCGACCGGCGACCTCGTAGCCTTCTAAACTTAACTTTTTCCTCCCTTTCTATTCTAAATAAAAACATACTTAGAATTCATTTAAAATATAACTCTTTTATTCCAATTTAATTTTTCAGGTCCTTACAGATCCAACATCTTGACTACATGCTAAGTGCACTTTCGGCGATCATGTACACCATAGGCGATTGGCGATCATGTGTGCTCTAAGCGACAGGCGATTATGTACCAGAGAAGTCGGAGATTGCCTCCGTCTTCAACAACGGCGATCTCGTAGACTTCTAAGTTACACTTTCCTTCCTTTATATTTTAAATAAAAACATACTTAGAATTCACTTAAAATATATCACTTTCATTCCAATAAAATTTATAGGTCCTTACACATGCTAATGTTTTCCCATGGAGCATTTGCAACAGGCAAAGGAGTATAGAGTCCATGAGGCATTATTTTAGATTTAGCTTTTAAAGATGAAATGCATCTAAAACAATGTCTCTGAACATCTTTTCTCATGTGTGGCCAAAAGAATTTTCCTTTTTAAAGCTCTAGAGTTTTATCAACTCCAAAATGGCCCATGAGACCTCTTTCATGTGTTTCTTTTACAATAAGCTTTCTATGTGTTCCTTGGGGTATATAGAGTTTTCCTTCTTTAAAAAGATACCCCTCAGACACATAAAATCCTCCTTGTGCTCTATGTTCACATTTAACAAAAGTGGATGCAAAATCTTGATCTTCTTTGTACAGTTCAGGTATGTTTTCAAATCCAAGAATCTGGGCACCAAGTTTTGAAAAGAGGGCGTGTCTTCTGGAGAGAGCATCAGCCACAATATTAGTACTGCCCTTCTTGTATTTGATAACATAAGGGAATTGTTCAAGAAATTATATCCATTTTGCATGGCGTTTATTCAACTTATGCTGACCCTTCAGGTATTTTAAAAACTCATGATCACTATGAATAACGAATTCTTTGGATACTAGATAGTGCTCCTAAGTCTTCAGGGCCCTCACAAGTGCATAGAGCTTCTTATCATAGGTAGGGTAGTTGAGGGTGGCACCATGAAGTTTTTCACTGAAATAAGCAATTGGATGTCCACCTTGCAACAATACCGCACCTATGCTTACTCCTGATTCATCACATTCTAGCTCAAAAGTTTTTGCAAAATTTGGTAGAGCTAAAACAG
The DNA here is from genome assembly GCA_013389735.1 of Phaseolus lunatus. Lineage (NCBI taxonomy): Eukaryota > Viridiplantae > Streptophyta > Magnoliopsida > Fabales > Fabaceae > Phaseolus > Phaseolus lunatus. The sequence continues at coordinate 57,015 of JAAFYQ010000152.1, read as the reverse complement.
GTGCATTAGTGAGCAAAGCTTTAAGCCTTTGGAAAGCTTGATCTTGCTTCTCTGTCCAACAGAATGGAGTGTCTTTCTTCACTAACTCATTGAGTGGTGAAGCTAGACTTGAGAAGTTAGGCACAAATCTTCTGTAAAAGCTAGCAAGACCATGAAAACTCCTAACTCTCCCACATTCTATGGAACTGGCCACTCTCTGATGGCTTTGATTTTTTCGAGGTCAACATGTACCCCATTTTTGCTAACTATAAAACCTAAAAACACTACACTATCAACACAAAAGGTACACTTATCAATATTAGCAAAAAGACTATTTTTCCTAAGCACTAATAGAACTTCCCTAAGGTGACTTAGGTAGTTTTCTAGGCTTTGGCTATACACTAGAATATCATCAAAATAAACTACTACGTATTTACCTATACAATCTCTCAAGACATGATTCATTAGCCTCATGAATGTGCTAGGTGCATTAGTGAGACCAAAAGGCATCACTAACCACCAAGGTTGTCAAACTCGAGAGTCTACGTAGACTCGTGGGAGTCCAGTAGACTCGTAAGAGTTTACTTTTATTTAAAAAAAAGAAAATAATTACATTTAGTCCTAAATGAAAATTATATAATTTCAAAGTCTCAAATAGAAATTCATACATATACTATGTCTAATCCTCTAATGATATCCTTTCCTTCATCATCTCCATCTTCATCTTTATCACAATCCATATTGACATCAAAAGTCACATTTTTAATTCAATTTCTGGCAAAAAAAAGAATTACAACAACTTTTTCCAATTAAAAAAAATAGAGGCATTATTCTTCAGTTTAATTAAATAAAATAAATTCCAATTTGAACCCATCTTTTATTCTACAGCCCAATTAAAAACAACAGAACCCTAATCCCCTTAATTTACACTTCATGCAACCCTAATTTCACACCACCCATCTTTAACCTTGAATGACGAACGACACAGCAAGAACGACTTGCAACGGCATGAACCGCGACCACTACACAAACCGCTATGACCCGCGACCGCTCCGCCACCACCGTACGACCGCTCTGCCACCACTGCGCGACCGCTCACACCACCGGGCGATCGCTCCACTCGATCGCTCCAACCTCTCCGCTCAATCGCCGCAACCGCCGCACTCCGCAGAAGAAGATGCACCACCTCCACAAGCTCCACAGCAGCCGCAAAGTGCAACGAAGACGAAAATGAAATGCGAAAACCCTAAGGTCAACACCGTTTTGGGTTTAAAAAAAACTTCATTGAACTCGCCAACTCGGACTAGACTCGCGAGTTCACTCCGATTTCACCGAGTTTACTCCGGGTCTGACTGTTCCGGTCGGTCATCGGTAGTCGATGACATCAGCAACAGTTGACCACGTGGACCATTCACAGGGTAACACGTGGTAGAGGATAGCAGGCGAATCAGGGAGGCGATCACTCAGAATGGTAATCGCCTCTCGCCTGTGATGATGAGTAATCGCCTATCGCCTTGAGGTGAGTAATCGCCTATCGCCTTGAGGATGAGTAGTCGGTCATCGCCGGTAAGGATCAGTAATCACCCAGATTGCACATGATCGCCGTGTGTTAAGGTTGGGAGATCAGGTGGTCAGCAAGTCGTCGAAAGAGCACATCGCCGGGTGCTTGAGAAGACTTGGCATGCACTTGTTGTATGGTCAAAGTACAGAGGATAAGTGGCATATCTGCCACCATATGTAGTGCGAGCTGCAATGCCCAAGGTTAACCAGCTCACCATGTTAAGGTTGCGCCCAGAGTAGCCTGCGTACTAAGCTACTCCCTGTGTGGATAACATAGTCGCAGGGGCACAGTGGAAGTAACGTTTCAGCTGCAGATACTCCAGATGGTGACACGTGTACGACCAGATGTTATCCACGTGTCAAGAGGAATAACCGTCAGGAGAGAGAAATACTCAGGTATATATACAAACTCTTAACGAAATTGAGAGAGAGGTTTTTACAGATTCTTACACCTTACACACTTGAGAGTTTTAGTCACACACGGGTCTCACAGAGAGATTCAGATATAGTTTGGGTGTTCCTGTTGCCTGACTTGAGCGTCGGAGCTACAACGGCCGCTAGAGGCGCCGTCTGTGTGTTTTGCAGGCAGCGTTTAGAGTTCCGGCGGTGGTTCTTGGAGCGTTCCTGCAGAACAGAGGGCTAGATGAAGGAGTGACGAGGCAGTCCTCCACGTTCGAGTCAAGCGGCCGGAACATCAGGCGCCCACCGTGGGGCCCGTGTAAATCTGGTTCCCATCCACGTCGCAGTTTCTTGAGGTTTCTTGGAGCTCCTTGATCATTTCGTCGAAGTGAAGTTACGTCGAAGTGCAGAGGAGATGAGTAGAAGAACCAGGCAAACCTCACCTGCGTCATCTGCTGAAGAAGGAGTCGTTACCATGGCGCAGGTAGTGGAGATGATGTGCGCGCTGCAAGATAGCGTCGCGGAATCGAGAGTTGAGCAAGAGAGGATGCGTGCAGAGCTGACTGCATCGCAGGGAAGAAACGAAGAGTTGAACCGTATGAATGAAGAGCTGCGTAGGGAATTGCAGGCGCAGAGGGAGCGCGCAGCTGAAGAGAGGACGTCGACCCCACTGTCGCCTCCGCGAGCATTCCCTATGCCTTTCTCCCCCGAAATCATGAACACGGTGGTGCCTCCCAATCTGGTGGGACTGAAAGCGTCGTTCACGGGGGCGAAAGATCCAGAAGCACACCTGACAGCCTTCCACACTCAGATGATGCTGACTGGAGGTTCAGATGCTGTGTACTGCAAGATGTTCATGAGCACGCTGAGCGGAGTGGCTGTGGAGTGGTTCGTGAGCCTGCCAGAGGGCCACGTCACTTCCTTCCATCAGTTCGCGAAGCTGTTCACGGAGCAGTACATCATTAATCGACCTGCGCCAGTAGTGTCCTACGACCTGTTTGACGTGCGCCAGTATCAGGGGGAGCCGTTGAGGGACTACCTCAATCGCTTTGGGGCGCAGGTGGTGAGATTGCCCAGCAAGGACGAGGACATGCTGGTGCATGCGTTCAAGAGAGGTGTCCTCCCTGGTCCTTTCAGTGAATCGCTCATCAGAAGCCACCCTGTCACCTTCACCGAGATACGGCGATGTGCGGTGGCACACATACTAGCAGAGACCGAGGTCTCTGAGAAGAGAGGAAGTGCTGCACCGTCGAAGCCACGTGGAGGTCAGGGGAATCAGCAGCAACAGGCGCGGGTGCATGAGGTCAAGGAAGGGAGGAAGGAGCAGAGAAGGTCTCGCCCTTATGCACCAAGGAAGGACCAGACCAGGGGGTGTGCAAGCAACGCACCCCCCAGGTATGATTTCATGATAAGTTTGGCGGAGCTGATCGCCATCCCTGCTGTGGCAGCAAGACTCCATGTGCCAGAGAAAACCGACAGGGTACTTGGAGGGAGGAAGGATGAGTGGTGTGAATTCCATCAAGCTTATAGACATACACTCCGTAACTGCCTGGCGTTGGGGCATCAGCTTGCTGAGTTGGTGGAGACAGGGTTCCTGACCGATTACCTGCAGAAGACACAAGGTGATCGCGCTTCGGGGTCCCAGGAAGGCGACCAGCGGCATGAACTCCCTGTGTTTGGAGAGGTGAGGTGATGGAAGAGGCTACACTGGGGGGCTCCCAGAGCTGAAGCGGAAGGCATGATCGCCCCACGTGTGTGCATCGCCAGGGCGGTCATCGCCGGTTAAAGGAAACCATCTAGAGTGGTTGAGACGTTGGAGAATAGAGCTTGTTAGCTGGCGACTCTGGACGTAACGACTATTCCCAGAACCCAGGACACTACACGCTTCTTTCCTGCTTTCGTTAAGTTGTAAAGTAGATGCGCTATCGCGCTGTACACACGCTTAGTGTATTAAACAGTTGAGCAGATCAGGGGCACTCTTTTTAACGATGCCACCCAATAAAATATTTTCAGTACATAAAGTGTGCGAGTGTTCCCAGTTTAAAGTTCTCCTTGCCCCAGGTGCAAGACCAGGTGATCGGTGGTGAGTTACCAAGTGGCCACCACCCGCAGATCAGCCCCTAGATAAGCGCTGGGATGTATAGCGCGATCAGCCATCAGTGCATGCAGACCGCGATCAGTTGTCGGTGCATGTAGAGAGTGAGTACTCGGTCGGTGCATGGTCATCGGGGTCTTGCTAACACGTGTTAAGCTGGGACCCAAGTTCCCAGCGAGAACGTTAAGCATGCACCTCGTATGATTCCAAAAGAAGAGGTCCTCGCCGGTCGGGACGTCAGTGAACGCGCGATGAGGCAATGCAGGTAGGGCGCGCCCAGTGTGTGCGCTTAGACAGCCACGCCTGGCGCCCCCCTGGGAGCGTGCACCCACGAGAAAGTCCTCACCTCTGCTTTATACAGCAAGGTTGAGGCGAGAGAAAGTCCTCTTCCTCTACTTTATACAGCAAGGTTGAGGCGAGAGAAAGTCCTCTTCCTCTGCTTTATACAGCAAGGTTGAGGCAACAGAGAAAGTCCTCTTCCTCTGCTTTATACAGCAAGGTTGAGGCGAGAGTAAGTCCTTTTCCTCTACTTTATACAGCAAGGTTGAGGCCAGAGGAAGTCCTCCTTGCCTTTGAGCAAGTGCAGGCACCAGAGGAAGTCCTCCTTGCCCTTGAGCAAGTGCAGGCGAGAACAGAGGAAGTCCTCCTTGCCCTTGAGCAAGTGCAGGCGAGAAAGAGGAAGTCCTCCTTGCCTTTGAGCAAGTGTAGGCAACAGAGGAAGACCTCCTTGCCTTTGAGCAAGTGTAGGCAACAGAGGAAGTCCTCCTTGCCTTTGAGCAAGTGCAGGCACCAGAGGAAGTCCTCCTTGCCTTTGAGCAAGTGCAGGCACCAGAGGAAGTCCTCCTTGCCTTTGAGCAAGTGCAGGCACCAGAGGAAGTCCTCCTTGCCCTTGAGCAAGTGCAAGCGAGAACAGAGGAAGTCCTCCTTGCCCTTGAGTAAGTGCAGGCGAGAACAGAGGAAGTCCTCCTTGCCTTTGAGCAAGTGTAGGCAACAGAGGAAGTCCTCCTTGCCTTTGAGCAAGTGCAGGCACCAGAGGAAGTCCTCCTTGCCTTTGAGCAAGTGCAGGCACCAGAGGAAGTCCTCCTTGCCTTTGAGCAAGTGCAGGCACCAGAGGAAGTCCTCCTTGCCCTTCAGCAAGTGCAGGCGAGAACAGAGGAAGTCCTCCTTGCCCTTGAGCAAGTGCAGGCGAGAACAGAGGAAGTCCTCCTTGCCTTTGAGCAAGTGTAGGCAACAGAGGAAGACCTCCTTGCCTTTGAGCGAGTGCAGGCGAGAAAGAAGAAAGTCCTCCCTCGACTTTGTACAGCGAGGTGCAGGCGAGTGAAAGTCCTCACCTCGACTTTGTACAGCGAGGCTGAGGCAAGAGAGAAAGTCCTCTCCCTTTGCTTCTTACAGCAAGGTTGAGGCGAGAGAACCAAGTCCTCACCTCGACTTTGTACAGCGAGGCTGAGGCATGAGGAAAAGTCCTCTTCCCTTTGCTTTTTACAGCAAGGTTAAGGCAAGAGAACCAAGTCCCTTCCCTCTGCTTTTTACAGCGACGCTGAGGTGAGAGAAGCAAGACCTCACCCACGACTTCTTACAGCAAGGTTGGGACAAGAGGGGTCATCGAGAAGCACTTTTCTTCCCCAAAACACAGGCGTCATAGTTGGTGTTCAGACCCTCTATGCACTCAGCGCTGGTGTGGCAGAGAAGTGCAGCGAAGCCAGAAGCGCGATGACTGATCGGTGGTGCACTAACATGCTAGTCGGTGGTCGGTGGTAGAAGCAAGTTCTGCTGCGTGAAGCCGAAGCGTTTAGGCCCGTTAAGTCAGTCATCCAGCACAAAGTTATGTTGAAGGCAATGCTAAGGCAACAGTTAGCCGCGATCAAGTCAGAGGCCAAGTTTGAGGGGTTGCAGGTAGATCGCGCTAAAGCCTGAGCTAGTTAACAGTTAGTCACATGCAGAGAGTTAAAGAGAAGAAACGCAGCGAACTCCAGCGCGTTTGAGAAGAAGAAAACAGAGAAGGTGAATCTCTAGATGATCCAGAGAGATGCTTTGAATGTTTGAAGGCGAAGAAGAAGGAATGAAACAGTGTTAGTATCAGAGTGTGCGCTCCGGTAGATCGTCAGAAGATGATTTCTTAGTCTCTTCGCTGAGAACAAGTTCACAGCTCGAGACTGGGGGGCTTGTGTTCAGGTCGGTCATCGGTAGTCGATGACATCAGCAGCAGTTGACCACGTGGACCATTCACAGGGTAACACGTGGTAGAGGATAGCAGGCGAATCAGGGAGGCGATCACTCATAATGGTAATCGCCTCTCGCCTGTGATGATGAGTAATCGCCTATCGCCTTGAGGTGAGTAATCGCCTATCGCCTTGAGGATGAGTAGTCGGTCATCGCCGGTAAGGATCAGTAATCACCCAGATGCACATGATCGCCGTGTGTTAAGGTTGGGAGATCAGGTGGTCAGCAAGTCGCCGAAAGAGCACATCGTCGGGTGCTTGAGAAGACTTGGCATGCACTTGTTGTATGGTCAAAGTACAGAGGATAAGTGGCATATCTGCCACCATGTGTAGTGCGAGCTGCAATGCCCAGGGTTAACCAGCTCGCCATGTTAAGGTTGCGCCCAGAGTAGCCTGCGTACTAAGCTACTCCCTGTGTGGATAACTTAGTCGCAGGGGCACAGTGGAAGTAACGTTTCAGCTGCAGATACTCCAGATGGTGACACGTGTACGACCAGATGTTATCCACGTGTCAAGAGGAATAACCGTCAGGAGAGAGAAATACTCAGGTATATATACAAACTCTTAACGAAATTGAGAGAGAGGTTTTTACAGATTCTTACACCTTACACACTTGAGAGTTTCAGTCACACACGGGTCTCACAGAGAGATTCAGATATAGTTTTGGTGTTCCTGTTGCCTGACTTGAGTGTCGGAGCTACAACGGCCGCTAGAGGCGCCGTCTGTGTGTTTTGCAGGCAGCGTTTAGAGTTCCGACGGTGGTTCTTGGAGCGTTCCTGCAGAACAGAGGGCTAGACGAAGGAGTGACGAGGCAGTCCTCCACGTTCAAGTCAAGCGGCCGGAACAGTTTACTCAAAAAACGAGTTTGCATCCGAGTTAACTAGGTAGAAGCAAGTAGATACGTAAACTTGAACGAGTCAACAAGTTGACTCGCGAGTTTGACAACCATGCTAACCACTCATATTGATGGAGAGAGGCCAAGCTCACCCCACCATGAAAGCCAAGGGCCAAGACTAGACCGTCTAGAACTACATGAGGAGCGTCTAGGAGGGAGCCTAGATCGTCTAGGACCTCTCACAAGGTCCATGGCCAAGCACATTCACGCCCAAACGAGTCAAGCCACGGATGGGAGGGAGAAGACCTTTTACATGCTACTTGGAGGCCCATTAGGGGTAGCTTAGTAGATTAGTGTAGTGTAGAAAGCAAAACTTGCTCACTTTTTGATGTACCCTAGCTTGGTGCTCACGTTGGAACATTCTAGCACCTAGGGCCGACCATGTGTGAGTGTGTGTTCCATGTGACCAAAATTACATTACATTTGTGGCACATTTCATTAGAATTAGGTTAAGCTTGGTGGTCACCCTTTAGGTTATAAAAAAGGGTAGCCTACGCCTTGTATTTTCAAGATTAATATGAGTAAAGTTATGCTGCCAAATTTGTGCCAAGCTTTGCTCTCTCCTAGCTTATAGGAATTGATTTTCATTTTCCTTCACCTCACCAAGGGTTGGCCGAACCTCCCTACTCTCATACACTTCATGCACCTTCAAGATCACCATCACTCCTAGGAGGGTCTTGCTCATTTCAACCAATGCTTCCGCACCTTCTTCAACATCCAAGGAGAGCTCAACATGTGAAGGCCATCATTTGGTATCATGAGCATAGGGTTCTTCAAAGATGAGTAGTTCTTGGTCCTTTTTAATTTTGAGTTCTTCTTTAATCCTTGTTGTTCATCTTTGTTTTCCATACTTGTCTTGCTGTTTTTTTTTTTAATTTTTAATTTGAATTGGTGTGCTGTTTGGAAATTCCAATTGGTGCATCTTGTTCAATTGTTCTTGAGCAATCTTTGTGCAATTTTTGGTAGGATTCCATACACCTTTGTGTTGCTGTTTTTTTTCTTTTAGGTTTTGAGTCTTTATTGCAATTTTTATTTTGGTTCATTTTATGCTCTTTGAGTCTTTAATTTTTGAATCTATATATGTTTTCTAAGTCATGTTTCTCCAAAATGTCATAAAATCATAAGTAGTACTTTGTTTGGCTTATTTGTTTCTTGATTTTGGTATAAAAGTTTTATTTGAATCTGCTGGGTTTTTGAGCTTCTGGTGCCTTTTTAATTTTAGGTTGAGTTCATACTTGTGTTTTAGTTCTACACAAATTCTTTTACATCATTTTTCTTTGTGTCTTTCGGTATATCTTGTTGTTTTTCCATTTTACACAGAATCCCCTGTTTTGCATCAATTTGTGCTGGCTGTTTTTGCTTAGGAAAATTATTTTGCCACATAGGAAAGTTTTGATTCTCTGGAATATGTGTAAGGACCTAGAAACTTTAAATTGGAATAAAAGTGTTATATTTAAATAATTTCAGAAGATGTTATTATTTAAAATACAAAGAGCTGGTAAATGAAGTTTCGTAGTAGTCGGACCTCGGACGTCGCCCAAGGTATGGGGTCAGCTGGTAGAGGTCGGTCGGCTGACCATTGTATTAACAAAGTAGTCAGGTGCGATGACTTTATCGTGAGGTAATCACGTGGATGTGCTCGAGGAAGACATGTGGATCAAGAAGAGTAAAGGAAGAAAAGTGTAGCTAAGAAGTCTTCTACGAGATCGCCGTTATTGAAGACGGAGGCGAGCTCCGACCTCTCTGGTACATAATCGCCTATGGTGTACATGATCGCCGAATGTTCACTTAGTATGTGGTCAAGGTGCTGGATTAACCATAGTGGGTTCCAAAAACCGCGCGTATCAAGGTGTGGGTTAAGCCTTAGATACGCTGGGCATGCGGAGCTCTATGCTTGAGCATAAGAAATCATCCTTAGCGTTGCATGCATGGGCGCACGAGGAGTAGTGCTGATCTATTCTTGGAAATGTGAAGCTACCGACGTCACCAAGCCATGTGGAGGTGATACCTTGGACGTAACATAGTGGGATGAAGAACCTTCAGCAAGGCGTGGCGATGTGTCGTCGGTCATCGCCAGGGCGCGAGGCATGCGGGCATCGCCAGGGCGCGAGGCATGCGGGCATCGCCAGGGCGCGAGGCATGCGGGCATCACAGGGCGCGAGGCATGCGGTCATCGCCAGGGCGAGACATCGGTCGTCTCCCAGGGAGAGACATCGGTGGTCTGCGAGGGTGAGACATCGGTGGTCCTCCAGGGTGAGACATCGGTTGTCTGCCAGGATGAGGAATCAGTCGTCCGTTAGGAAGAGGAATCAATCATCACCGGGATGAGGCACATCAGTCATCGCCGATATGTGAGACAGACGGTCATCGCCAGGATGGGGGACACATCGGTCGTTTTCCAGGAAGAGACATCGGTCGTCCGCCAGGATGAGACATCGGTGGATAGTCATCGCGCGAGCGGTCATCGGTGGAAGGTTATCGCGCGATGTCGAGTTTCACACAGATAAGGTGGGACCCAGGCTCTCAGCATGAGACGTCCTGCATGCGCGACACGTAGACAAAAAGGGTGGTTCAGAATAGTGACATCAGAGTGTTGGCCTGCGCAGAGGCACGCGTAGTCGTACTGTTCAGGGAAGCGTACACGCAAACTTCCCTGCAGAGTGGGTGGTGGCAGCGGCTTTTGTGGACAAGTTGGTTTAAGATTCAAAAACTCACTTCTGAGGGCAGAGAACGTTGCTGTGGTTCAAGAGTGACAGAGTGGGTTCACCTTCATCTTTCTCTTTTCTCTCCTTCGCGCTGCGATTCAGGCACCCTCAAGCACCAGTACGACGAGCGACGACTACCCTTAGAGCACCTGGGAGGTTCTCTGCAAGTTCTCCAGACCAGACGCTAAAACAGAGCTAAGGCACCTTTAAGCTCGGTGGGTTTTGGAACTCTTGGTGTTTTGCGCAAGCCCAGGTAAGGGAAGCTAGCCTTATTTCCAACGAAAACCTTGTATTAGATGATTGAGATGATGGGGCGACGTGGTCGCCGGTTTTCAACTGCTATTGCATAATCCCCTGTTTTTGGACGAGATCGCCGGTTGTGGCGTTGATTTTCGAACTCCCCTGTTTTTGAGTTGTTTGAAACTGTTTGAGATTTAAATGTGGTATTCGAAAATCTGAACCTTGGAATGAGTTTTGCTGTGATTGGAATCGTTCATTTAAGCGTTATATGATGTGTTGAATGTTGTGAATGTGGGATCAAGACATAGTATTTTCAGGAAAGGAAATACCGTGTTGAGATTGGTTATGAGGTGTATTGATCAGTGAGTATCCTGTGAATGAGACGATCCTGACTCTCCTGATATAATGGAATCATATAGATGAAGTTATTCAGGCGTTGAGAGTCCATGGAGGTTCATACGTATGGGTGAGTTGTTTGAAAGAGAACGAGCTTGACCCGTTGTATGGATTAACCCTGTCATGCTAGGATAGTGATGATATTGAGATTCATTTGTACGCTTGTGAATGTGTGTGATTTCACAGCGACCATGTGAATGTGTGTGATTTCACAGTGGTGAAGTATGACAGGTGCAGGTCTCTGGATGCTAAGTTCAACGCACGAGTCTTCCGGAAGTAGTGTCAAGTGTCTTGTGTGATGAGTCAGTGGAAGTCTGACGTGAGAAATGAGAAACTTTGAATTGATAGACACTTGATGAATTATGTGAATTGAACGACTCTTGAAGAATTGTGTAATATGTGATTACTTGATGGTCATGTGAAGGGAATGGGAAAGTTGATGGTTTTTACGTGGGTGTCTTAAAATTTGTTTTATCTTGATTTTAAAGTTCATATCTAAACTCTCTTTCAAATATCTAGCTTACCCTGTGATTTTGGTGTTGTGTTTGGCTTTTTCTTAAACCTGTGATGATCGTGTATAATTTACACGGGAGCAGATGATGTTGCAGGAAGTAGAGCTCCTCAGTGAGTGGTCGCCGGAAGGAGATCGCCTGTTTCTGTTTCTGTTAGGCGATCACCCTTTTTCTGTTCTCTGATAGGAGATCGCCTTTTACTGTTAGGAGATCGCCCTTCTCTGATAGGAGATCGCCTTTTACTGTTAGGAGATCGCCTGTTTTTTTTATTTTGCTGTATTTTGTTTACGTTTTTGGAAACTGACCGATTATGTATTAAACTCCCTGTGAGGAGAAACTTCATTACATATATATAATTATGTTCACTTCGATATATTTGTTTCACCTTTATTTTATTAATAAATATGAAAAGGAATTTGGCGGGATGTTACAATATTCAAGTTTGAGGTGTTATTGAAAAGACAAAAAAAAAAAAAGAGAATCAAGTCAAAAAAACAAATAGAAAAAAAAATGATAAATATTTTAAAAACAGTGTGCAAATCTGGGCGCTCTGGTGTAATTGAACACTGTTTTTGAAAAATTTATTAAAAAAAAATGGCTCATGCGCTTTGGGTGAAATCTGTCCCAGAATTTTGTTGAGATCTTGAAATATTTGCATATCAATTTTCATAGGCAAATCTGTAAAGGACAGCTCAGCATAAGTTGGGGAAAATCACGTTTTCTGGCCACAATAGTTTTTCAGTGGTGCTGTTTTTGTTTTTTTTTTAAAATCAATTCTAATGCTATTCTTAGGATTCACTTTGTGTGCCTACCTTTCTTTGAGAACCTTTTTTTTTTGCTTGTTTTATATTTCTTTGGAACTCTTTCTAGTTGTCACAATTTTAACTCCATTTGGTGGTACTGTTTTTTTCTAATTAATTTGTTTCTTGCTTTAATCCTTTGGCCTCTAAATTTGGTGCTGGAATTGTTTCTCAATTGGTGCCTATTTGAGTAGAAATTTAACTTGAGTGAGGTCTAGATTGTGTGATAGGTGCTGGATTGGAGAATTAATTTCCTAATTCTAAGAGGAGCCAAAGCAAGGGCAGCAAACAAATATTACCCAAAAACACCACAAACACTTGGAGAGCCCAACAAAGAAAAGACAACCAAGGGAGTGCCAATAGCAAAACAAGGATCAACAAAGGGGGTTTTCTTAATCTTCTTTGCAACTTAACCTTGTTAATTACTTCTTTAATTACGTGATTAGACGGTGAGTGTGTCTTCAAGGGCTCCAAGTGTCCAAGAAGCCTCACCTAGGACCGACTAGTGTAGACTTTAATTGGTTTAGCATGTGTTAATTGTTTTTAGTTGTTTTCCTTGCTTAATTAATTATGTTTGCTAATTGTCTTGCCTTGTTTAAGTTTGTTAATTCTTTGCTTGGTTAATTAGCTAGTTTGCATTGTTTTCTTGCATCAAAAAGGATTTCTTCAACTTGATTGTGTTTTAAGTGGTTTACTAAGAGAAAGCTTTGTGTGAAGACATTGAGGGATAGTCTTTGGCTAAGGCAAGGCTTGGTATTTAAGTAGTCCATTGTGACTCACCTCCTGTACTGACCAGTCCTCGGACGTCAGCTGGGTCCCACAGCATGGGCCAAAGCCACGTGGAATGGACCCCACAGGTGGTATTGAAGCGGTTTAACGTAGCCCTAGGGAGCGCAAACGTTATGAATCTCAGACCGTTGATGCAACCACGTGTTAGCGGATGAAAGGGGGTTGGTGAAGTGTCCTTTCAGCACACTGTTCATGTACTTATGCGTAGAGCCACGTAGATCGCTCGAGTCAATGACTTAGTCTCTTCGCTGAAACAAGTTAACAGCTCGAGACTAGGGGGGCTTGTGTACTGATCAGTCCTCGCCCATGACTTAGTCTCTTCGCTGAAACAAGTTAACAGCTTGAGACTGGGGGGCTTGTGTACTGACCAGTCCTCGGACGTCAGCTGGGTCCCACAGCATGGGCCAAAGCCACGTGGAATGGACCCCACAGGTGGTATTGATGAGAGGGGTGATTAGTCATCAGCCTACAGAGTGGGGTGATTAGTCATCAGCCTACAGAGAGGGGTGATTAGTCATCAGCCTACAGAGAGGGTGATTAGTCATCAGCCTACAGAGAGGGGTGATTAGTCATCAGCCTACAGAGAAGGGTGATTAGTCATCAGCCTACAGAGAAGGGTGATTAGTCATCAGCCTACAGAGAGAGTGTGATGATCACCAGAAAGGGCTTATGTATCTTCGTCACCCCACAGGTTGAGGAGTCCTCGGCAACAGAGTGTGGCAAGGTGACATCGGTCTTGGGTGATTTGAACAGCGTAAACAGAACAGCTAAGATTGGTTCCCAGAGTGGGCCAATGACCAGTTAAATACCCAAAGCCGGGGAGAGGCCTTAGTCACAAAGTGCCCATGCGGGTAGCAGGGAGAGCACAGTTAGGTGCAGAGTTCTGAGGGGTCGAGTACTCGTCAGAACTAGGGTTTTCCAGTGAAGCTACATGCATGACACATGAACAGTGAAGGCACTCCCAGAACAGGTGGCCCTAGAGACTAGGTGCACAAGGAGGCACCCAGGTGGTCACCCTGTTAAAGTTTGCACTCCAGAGAAGGAAACCTTATGTGCTAGATTACCCTAAGATTGGGTGATAGCGGCGCAAGGGTATTCCAGTAAACCCTAAATATGGCTAGTAGCGCAGTGAACCCTAATTAGGGCTAGCGGTGCGGTAAACCCTAGACTATATAAGGGACAGTAAAATACTTCACAAAGGTACGCAGTTTCTAGACCTAAACACAGAGAAACTCAGTACACTTGGTGTTTCTTGCCCAATATTGACTTGAGCGTCGGAGTGCAAACGGCCTCTAGGGCGCCCCCTTTCTCTTTTGCAGGTGCAGATTGTTTCGAAAGAACCAAGCACGTATCAACGTGAGGAAGGAGGCGTGTGAGTGTCGTGGAGTCAACTAACAGGCGAGTCAACCGGCAAGAACATTTGGCGCCCACCGTGGGGCCGGAGTAAAACAAGGTCCCACACACGAGAGTGAGAGAAAAAACCACAGAAGATGAGGAATACAAGACACGGGTCCGTTCCACCAAATGGAGGTGACAGCGTTACCATGCAACAGCTTATGGAAACGATGCACGCCCTCCAGGAGACGGTGGCGGAGTCTAGAGCGCACCAGGCGCGTATGCAGGAAGACCTGGCCATCTCACAGGCCAGGAATGAGGAGTTGCATCGAGCGAATGAGGAGCTGCACTTGAATTTGCAACACATACAACAAGTTGGAGATCGTGGGAAAGATGATCGAGCCCCACCAGTGCCCCCAAGGGCCTTTCCCATGCCTTTCTCCCAAGCGATTATGAACACGGTGGTCCCAGCCACCTTTGTAGGGCCTAAGACTGTGTTCACCGGGAAAGAAGATCCTGAAACACATCTCACTGCTTTCCATACGCAGATGATGTTGTCAAGAGGGTCCGACGCAGTGCACTGTAAGCTTTTTATGGCCACACTGACAGGAACCACGCTAGAATGGTTCGTGAGCTTGCCTGAGGGACATATCACATCTTTCGCGCAATTCTCTGCGCTTTTCAGGGAGCAATATCTTGTCAACAGGGCCCCTCCACCAGTGTCTTACGATCTCTTCGATGTAAAACAGCACCAGAGGGAGTCCCTTAAAGATTACCTCAACAGGTTTGGGGCGATGGTGGTAAGATTGCACACCAAGGATGAAGACATGGTGGTGCACGCTTTCAGGAAGGGCGTATTGCCGGGGCCTTTCAGCGAGTCTTTGATACGCAACCGCCCCAAGACTTTCGGCGACATAAAACGACGTGCCGTGGCCCACATTGTCGCCGAGGGAGAACTCAACGAGAAGTGAGAAAGCGCAGTCTCGTTAAGGCCCCGAGCGCCTAGTCGGCTTCAACCCCTGTGGGTGCACGAGGCAACCACAGAGAAGAAGGCTCAAGGGAAACAAAAGCCCTATAAGCCCCGAAAACCACAACCTAGGGCACGAGGCAAGGATGACATGCCCCCTAGGCATGAATTTGTGGTGGAGCTGAAGGAGCTGATTGCCATTCCTAATGTGGCAGAAAGATTGAAGATGCCCCCAAAGAGTGACAAGAGGTTGGGGCCAAACAAAAACGCCTGGTGTGAGTTCCATCAGGCCTTTGGTCACCCCATTCGAAATTGTCTGGCCCTGGGCCACCAATTGGATGAGTTAGTGAAGAGTGGGTTCTTGAATGACTACCTGAAAGAGGCACAAGAGGGCGAGGCGGTCGTGGTACCAAGGACAGACCAGGGGCACGAAGTGCCCATAGATGGCGAGATCCACACTATCTTAGGTGGGTTCTCAGGAGGAGGGTGCACTTCTTTGCAACGTAAGAAGTATGCACGTTCGGTGATGGCAGTGGAAACCTGCGAGGAAGATCATTTCCCCGACATCGACCTCGTCTTCACAAAAGCTGATCGCCGAGATGTTATTCCCCATGATAACGATCCGGTGGTCATTTCAGTTGTCACTGCCGCACGCAAGGTGCACCGGGTGCTAGTAGATCAAGGAAGATCGGCCGATGTGATGTTCTGGTCGATATTCAACAAGTTACAGTTGTCTCCTGATCAGCTGCGACCCTACGTTGGCTGCTTGTATGGGTTTGCAGGAGACCAAGTGGAAGTGCGGGGGTACATCGAGCTGAGGACCACTTTCACTGATGGAGTGGCTTCCCGCATAGAGAACATCCGGTACCTCGTAGTGAACACCCCATCTGCCTACAACATACTGCTGGGCAGACCAGCCCTAAACAGGTTAGGGGTTGTGGTGTCCACAAGGCACATGAAGATGAAGTTGCCTTCGATGGAGGGGATGGTGGTAACCATCAAGTCAGATCAAAAAGAGGCTAAAAGGTGCTATGAGAATAGCCTCAAGACGAAGAGGGGAGTCTGCATGGTGACCACCTCACCACCCGGAGGGGGTGTCGATGAAACAGATATGCCCCGAGGTGACGTCGGGGTCACACAAGCAGAGGTCGCCCGGGCGAGGCAACCCGAACCAGCAGAGGAGGTCGTGGAGAAGGAGATCGGGGGAAAGATGTTCAAGCTGGGTAAGTCTCTGTCTCAGGAGACCCAAGACCAGGTAGCGGGAGTTATAGGAAAGCATTTGGACTTTTTCGCTTGGTCCCCCTCAGACATGCCAGGCATTGACCCTGATTTCCTATGCCATTGCCTGGCACTGAATCCCCAAGTCAGACCAGTCCGCCAAAGAGAAGGAAGTTCAATGATGAACGAAGACAGGTCGTCAGGGAGGAGACACAGAAGTTGCTGAAAGCAGGCCACATATGGGAAATACAGTATCCTGAGTGGCTTGCAAATGTCGTTCTGGTAAAAAAGGCCAATGGGAAGTGGAGGATGTGTGTAGACTTCACAGATCTCAACAAGGCCTGTCCGAAAGACTCCTACCCTCTGCCCAACATAGATGCGCTAGTAGACAGTGCCTCGGGCCTCAGCTTCTTAGACGCATTCCCTGGGTACAATCAGATCAAGATGCACCCGATGGACGAGAACAAGACTGCGTTCATGACAGAGCTGTCTTGCTACTGCTACACAGTCATGCCATTTGGGCTGAAGAACGTGGGTGCCACGTATCAGAGGCTGATGGACAAGGTCCTTGCCCCCATGCTGGGACGCAATGTGCAGGCCTATGTAAATGACATGGTGGTGACGTCCCAGGCACGAGATCAACATGTTGACGACTTGGAGGAGCTATTTAATACGATCGCGAAGTATAGGCTGAAGTTGAATCCAGAGAAGTGCGTCTTTGGGGTGGAAGGAGGCAAGTTCCTTGGGTTTTTGCTTACGGAAAGAGGGATTGAGGCCAACCCAGACAAGTGTGCAGCGATCATAGCCATGAGGAGCCCAACATCAGTCAAAGAAGTGCAACAGTTGACAGGTCGGATGGCTACACTCTTCAGGTTCGTGTCAGCCGGAAGAGACAAAGGCCACCCTTATTTCCAATGCCTTAGAAGGAATAGCAGATTCGCCTGGACTGCAGAATGTGAGCAGGCCTTCCTCAAGCTTAAAGAGTATCTGGCCAGCCCGCCAGTCTTGTGCAAGCCTCAGCTCAGCACACCCCTGCGGCTGTACTTTGCGGTTACGGATAGGGCGGTGAGTTCTATTTTGGTTCAAGAGCAGGAACAGAGCCAGAAGCCCATTTATTTTGTCAGCAAAGTTTTGCAGGGGCCTGAGACGAGATACCAAGCCATAGAAAGGGCAGCATTAGCAGTGGTGTTCTTAGCCAGGAGACTTCGCCACTATTTTCAGAGCTTCACAGTGGTGGTGATGACAGATTTACTGATATGCAAGGTCCTGCAGAAGCCTGATGTGGCGGGAAGAATGGTGCGTTGGGCAGTCGAGTTTTCAGAATTCGACATCCAGTATGAACCTAGGGGCCCGATCAAAGGATAGGTCTACGCTGACTTTGTGGTCGAGATGTCCTCAACCGAGGCCCAGCAGGAGGGGCCCAGCTTCAAGTGGGTATTGTCAGTAGACGGGTCCTCGAATCAAAAAGGTAGCGGAGCGGGGGTAATCCTGGAAGGACCCAAGGGGTTGTTGATAGAGCAGGTCCTGCGGTTCGCTTTCAAAGCCAGCAATAACCAAGCAAAGTATGAGGCTTTGATCGCTGGGATGTTGTTGGCTAAGGAAATAGGAGCGTAGAGCCTTATGGCCAAGAGTGTAAGGACCTGTAAAATTAAATTGGAATAAAAAGGAATATATTTTAAATGAATTCTAAGTATGTTTTTATTTAAAATAAAAAGGAAGGAAAATGTAGTTTAGAAGACTATGAGATCGCCTGGTTAGTGCATGATCGCCTGTCGCCTAGGTTGCACGTGATCGCCAGTCGCCTATGGTGCACATGATCGCCGAAAGTGCACTCAGTATGTGGTCAGGATACTAGATCAACCAGAGTGGGTTCCAACAACCACGCGTATCAAGGTGTGGGTTAAGCCTTAGATACGCTGTGCATGCAAAACTCTATGCTTGAGCATAAGAATTCGTCCTTGGTGTTGCATGCATGGGCGCACGAGGAGTAGTGCTGACCTACTCTTGGAAATGTGAAGCTACCGACGTCACCAAGTCATGTGGAGATGATACCTTGGACATAACATAGTGGGATGAAGAACCTACAGCAAGGCGTGGCGATGTGTCGACGGGCATCGCCGGGCGCGAGGCATGCGGGCATCGCCAGGGCGCGAGGCATGCGGGCATCGCCAGGGCGCGAGGCATGCGGGCATTGCCGGGCGCGAGGCATGCGGGCATCGCCAGGGCGCAAGACTTACGGGCATCGCCAGGGCGCGAGGCATGCGGTCATCGCCAGGGAGAGACATCGGTCGTCTCCCAGGGAGAGACATTGGTCGTCCTCCAAGATGAGGCATCGGTGGATAGTCATCGCGCGAGCGGTCATCGGTGGAAGGTTATCGCGCGATGTCGAGTTCACACAGATAAGGTGGGACCCAGGCTCTCAGCATCAGACATACTGCACGCGCGACACGTAGACAAAAAGGGTGGTTCAGAATAGTGACCTCAGAGTGTTAGCCTGCGCAGAGGCACGCGTAGTCGTACTGTTCATGGAAGCGTACACGCAAACTTCCCTGCAGAGTGGGTGGTGGCAGCGGCTTTTGTGGACAACTTGGTTTAAGACTCAAAAACCCACTTCTGAGGGGCAAAGGACGTTGCAGTGGTTCAAGAGTGAAAGAGTGAGCTCACCTTCATCCTTCTCTTTTCTCTCCTTCGCGTTGTGATTCAGGCATCCTCAAGCACCAGTACGACGAGCGACGACTGCCCTTAGAGCACCTGGGAGGTTCTCTGCAAGTTCTACGAACCAGACGCTAAAACAGAGCCAAGGCATCCTTTAAGCTCGTTGGGTTTTGGAGCTCTTGGTGTTTTGCGCAAGTCCAGGTAAGGGAAGCTAGCCTTATTTCCAATGAAAAACCTTATAGTAGATGTTTGAGATGATGGGGCGACGTGGTCGCCGGTTTTCAACTGTTATTGTATAATCCCCTGTTTTTGAACGAGATCGCCGGTTTTTGCGTTGTTTTTCGAACTCCCCTATTTTTGGTGTTGTTTGAAACTGTTTGAGATTTAAATGTGATATTCGAAAATCTGAACCTTGGCATGAGTTTTTCTGTGACTGAAATCGTTCATTAAGTGTTGTATAACGTGTTGAATGTTGTGAATGTGGGATCAAGGCATAGTATTTCCAGGAAAGAAAATACCGTGTAAGATCGTGTAGGATATGCATTGATCGGTGATTTCTATAATGAGATATCCTGACTCTCCTGAGATAATGAATTCATATAGATGAAGTTATTCAGGCGTTGAGAGTCGATGGAGGTTCATACGTATGGGTAAGTGTTTGAAAGATAACTACTTGACCTGTTGTGTGGATTCACCCTGTCATACTGTGAGAGTGATGAAATTGAGATCGAGATTGTGTGGATGCGCATAGCTGTGGAAACATTACAGCAGTTTAGTATGACAGGTGCAGATCTCTGAGTCTAGTCAATGCACGAGTCTTCCGGAAGTAGTGTCAAGTGTCTTGTGTGATGGGTCAGTGGAAGTCTGACGTGAGAAATGAGGAACATTGAAATTGATAGACACTTGATGCATTATGTGAATTGAAAGACTTTTGAGGAATTGTGAAATATGTGTTTACTTGATGGTCATGTGAAGAGAATGAGAAAGCTGATGGTTTTACGTGGGTATCTTGAATTTGTTTTATCTTGATTTTAAAGTTTCATATCTAAACTCTTTTTCAAATGTCTAGCTTACCCTGTGATTTTTGGTGTTGTGTTTGGCTTTTTCTTAAACCTGTGATGATCGTGTATAATTTACACGGGAGCAAATGATGTTGCAGGAAGTAGAGCTCCTCAGTGAGTGGTCGCCGGAAGGAGATCGCCTGTTCCTATTTCTGTTAGGCGATCACCCTTTTTCTGTTTTCTGATAGGAGATCGCCGTTCTCTGATAGGAGATCGCCTTTTTGCTGTTAGGAGATCGCCTGTATTTATATTTTACTGTATTTTGTTTACGTTTTCTGGAAAAGTGACCGATTATGTATTAAACTCCCTGTGAGGAGAAACTTCATTACATATATAAAATTATGTTCACTTCAATATAATTGTTTACCTTTATTTTTATTATATAAATATGAAAAGTATTTGGCGGGATGTTACAAAGAGTGACTCACTGTTGGTCACTGGTCAAGTGGCGGGAGAGTACCAGGCCAAAGACCCACAGATGGCCTCTTACCTGGAGTATGTCCAAAGATTGAAGAGTTCATTTGAATCATTTGAACTAGTACACGTGCCCAGGGAACAGAATGCCAGAGCTGACTTGTTAGCCAAACTCGCCAGCTCAGGCAAGGGGGGCAGACAGAGGACAGTCATCCAGGAGACTCTGAGGACGCCTCGTACTTATACAGCTGATAACTTGGTGGGAGTCCATCAGATCAGCCAGTCGGATGGGGAGAAGAGGAGTCATCGCTCGTTGACTCAAGAAACTTTGAAGAAACCATGAGTCAACGCTTGCATGCTAATGGAGGTAGAGTCATCGCAAGTCTGCCTGCTACAGAGTGGAGAGACATGGATGACGCCCTATAAGCGTTACATAGCGGATGGAATGCTCCCAGTAGAACCGACGAAGGTAAGGAGGATAAAGAAAAACTCGTCCAAGTACATGCTCATTGAAGGCGAGTTGTACAGACATGGGTTTACCCACCCCATCTTAGTCTGTGTGCATGGCGAGTAGTGTGTGAGAATAATGGCAGAACTCCATGAAGGCATCTGTGGTAGTCATATCGGAGGTCGAGCTTTGGCCTCTAAGGCCATTCGAGCAGGGTGCTACTGGCCGACAATGAGGGAAGATTGCACTAGGTATGCGCAGCAGTGCAAGCAATGCCAGTTGCATGCTGATTGGCCTAAGGCGCCACCAGAAGAGCTCAGGTCGATATACACCGTTTCACACATGGGGAATCGACATCTTGGGGCCTTTCCCTTTGGCGATACGACAGATGAAGTACCTCGTGGTCGCCATAGAATATTTTACGAAGTGGATCGAGGCTGAGCCAGTAGCACAGATCACAGCACAGAAGATCCAACACTTCATGTGGAAGAATATAGTATGCCACTTCGGGGTACCCAAACGTTTAGTGTCTGACAATGGCACGCGGTTTGCAAGCCAACAATTAGGGAAGCTATGTACAAAGTTGGGGATCAAGCAGGTGTTTGCATCAGTCGAACACCCACAGACCAATGGGTAGGTCGAGTCGGCCAACCGAGTCATCCTCAGAGGACTGAAGAGAAGGCTGGAGAAAGCAAAGGGAAGGTGGGCTGAAGAGGTTCCCAGAATAGTATGGGCCTACTACTCCCCAGTCCACTACCAAGGAGACTCCCTTTAGTTTGGTGTATGGTTCAGATGCCATGATCCCTGTGGAGATCCAAGAGAACTCGCCACGTTTCCAGAACTTTGTGGCTGAGGAGTCCAATGAAGAGAGGAAGGTGAATCTTGATCTTTTGGATGAAGCTAGGGAAGAAGCAGGAATCAAGGCTGAGGCGCTGAAGAGGAGAGTTGAGCTCAAACACAGTTCTAAGTTGAGAGCTCGGCAGTTCCAGGCGACAGACCTCGTCATGCGCAAGGCGTCTCCATACCAGATAGAGAACAAGCTATCCCTTAAGTGGACTGGTCCTTTCAGAGTGACAGAGGCCCTAGGAAATGGAGCATATAGGCTTGAGACTTTAGAAGGAGGTCTGAAGTTTTATTTCAGTTAAAGCCATGTAATCTTGTACATTACACAATACAGGGGACAGTCTTTTTTCCCTTTCTAAGGGTTTTTAATGAGGTCACCCAATAAAATTCAGTTAAAGATAGATATTTTTAATGTGTTTGTACAATGTTATTAGAACCTGTCACTTGGAGTTAGAGGTCTCGTAAGTAGAGAGGTAGGTTCGTAGAGAACACCTCCATTTCGAGTGAGAACTTCCAATGTTAAAGAAGGGTTCGCCCAGAGAAATCCTCCTCGCCTGTGAGCGATGTGAGGTCAGTTAGAACCTGTCACTTGGAGTTAGAGGTCTCGTAAGTGTAGAGGTAGGTTTGTAGAGAACACCTCCATTTCGAGTGAGAACTCCCAGATTAAAATAAGGGTTCGTTAGTGAAATCAGCAGAAATCGTGCTACCTAAAATTCATTTTGACAGGTGCGTTATTTGTGATCGTGAGTTCCACAAAATATAAAGGATGTCAAACAGATGAATAAGCAGCAGAAATACAAAGGCAAGCAAAGTGCTGTATAAAGCAAAGAAGATTGAAAGCAAGGTAATTACATTACATAGGAGGGTAATTACAAGATGTTCAGCCACTAGATACAATTACTCAGAAGACCTATCTGGGCACTATTTGCCCATCAACTACCTGCATGGTTGCAGAGTATGGTGAGAGGTCCATCTCAGGATGCATGCAGGCAACCTGAGCAAGGGCATCACCAAAGCCTTCCCCATAGGCGTCGGCAGCGTCTTCAGTAAGCTCAGTCTCGGTCTTCTTCAGCAATTCAATTTGTTGGGCAAGTTCCTCCTCAACCTTGCCCAGTTGAACTTCTCGGTTGGTAGCTCTTTCCTCCAGCTTGGTCATTTTGGCTTGAGCCCCCTCCGCTTGCTCTTCCAGTTCGATGATCTTGTTGCGGAGGGGGAGGATCTTGGCTTCAAGCTGGAGGGCCTCCTGCCCCTTGGAGAAGAGGAGCTTCTTGGTCTCCTTCTCAGATTGGCGGAGACTACCCAGTTCTTGATTAAGGGCAGTCTCGCGCTTAACCGCTTGGCGGAGTTGGAGCCTTCAAAGAGAGAAAGAGTGAGTTACCTCCCTTCTCCTCCAGTTGCCTCCTTCGCGTTGCGATTCTGGCACCTTCACACGAGAGTACAACGAGCGACAGCCACCATTAGAGCACCTGGGCAGTTCTCTGCAAGTCCTTCAACCAGACGCAAAAACAGAGACAAGGCGTTGTTCAAGCTTCGTTGGGTTTCGGAGCTCCTGGTGGTTTGCGCAAGTCCAGGTAAGGGAAGCTAGCCTTCATTTTCAATACAAGCCATAGATTAGCTGTTTCTGAAATGAGGGCGACGTGGTCGCCGGTTTCGTTTGCATCTGCGTGAATGCTCTGTTCCATGTGTTTGGGCGACGTGGTCGCCGGTTTTTAAATACAGACTTCAAAATACCCTGTTTTTGAACCAGGTCGCCGGTTTTGGCGTTGTTTGCGAAACTCTCTGTTTTTGGTGTTGCTTTGAAACTGTTGAGATTTAAATGAGATATTCGAAAATAAGAACCTTGGATTGAGTTTTGCTGTGATTGAAATCATTCCTTTAAGTGTTATGTGATGTGTTGGATGTTGTGAATGTGGATCGAGGCATAGTATTTTCAGGAAAGAAAATACCGTGTAAGATCTTATAGGATGTGCATTGATCGGTGATTCCTAAGGGGATATCTTGACTCTGCTGAGAAAATGGAATCACATAGAGGAAGTTACTCAGTTGGTGAGAGTCGAAGGAGGTTCATATGAATGGGCGTCTCGTGTGAAAAAGAACGAGCTCCGCCTGTTCTATGGACTAACCCTGTCATACCGGGAGAACTATTGACATTGAGATTATGTATGCGCATGCTGTGTGGATTCATAGCGACCCTGTGTGGATTTCACAGTGGTATGGTATGACAGGTGCAGATCTCTGAGTCTAATCAATGCATGAGTCTTCCGGAAGTAGGTCAAGTGTCTTGTGTGCTGGGTCAGTGGTGGTCTGACATGTGAAATGAGGAACTTGAAATTTATAGACACTTGATGCAGTTTTGTGAAAATGAATGACTCTTGTGAATATTGTGAAATGTGTGATTTCTGGGTGACCAGGTGCAGAGTATGAGAAACTTGATAACTTTACGTGAATATCTTGAAATTGTTTACCTTGATTTTATTTTAATGTTCTTATTTAAACTCTCTTTAAAATATCTAGCTTACCCTGCGTATTTTGGTTCTGTGGTTGTTTTTCTTAAAACTGTGATGATCGTGTATAATTTACACGGGAGCAGATGATCTTCCAGGAAGTAGAGCTCCTTAGTGAGGGGTCGCCGGAAAGGAGATCGCCTGATTTCTGTTCTGGTAGCCGATCGGCTGTTTTGGGTCCTCTGATAGGAGATCGGCCTCGTCCGATAGGAGATCGGTCTCTCCCGATAGGAGATCGCCTGCTTTTTTTTTTTTTACTGTGTTCTGTTTATGTTTCTGGAAAATTTGACCGAAGTTGTATTAAAACTCCCTGTGAGGAGAAACTACATTTCATATATATAATATTTTGTTCACTTCAATCTATTTGTTACCTTTATTTTCATTATATACATTTGTATAGTATTTTGGCGGGATGTTACACGCGAGGCTTACGGGCATCGCCAGGGCGCGAGGCATGCGGTCATCGCCAGGGCGAGACATCGGTCATCTCCCAGGGAGAGACATCGGTCGTCCGCCAGGATGAGACATCGGTGGATAGTCATCGCGCGAGCGGTCATCAGTGGAAGGTTATCGCGCGATGTCGAGTTTCACACAAATAAGGTGGGACCCAGGCTCCCAGCATGAGACGTCCTGCACGCGCGACACGTAGACAAAAAGGGTGGTTCAGAATAGTGACATCAGAGAGTTGGCATGCGCAGAGACACGCGTGGTCGTACTGTTCAGGGAAGCGTGCACGCAGGCTTCCCTGCAGAGTGGGTGGTGGCAGCGGCTTTTGTGGACAAGTTGGTTTAGATTCAAAAACTCACTTCTGAGAGGGAGAACGTTGCTGTGGTTCAAGAGTGACAGAGTGAGTTCACCTTCATCCTTCTCTTTTCTCTCCTTCGCGCTGCGATTCAGACATCCTCAAGCACCAGTGCTACGAGCGACGACTGCACTTGGATACCTGGGGAGTTCTCTGCGAGTTTTCCGTCAGGACGCTAGAACAGAGTTAAGGCATCCTTAAGCTTCGGTGGGTTTTGGAGCTCTTGGTGTTTTGCGCAAGTCCAGGTAAGGGAAGCTAGCATTTTCGTTTATAAAAACTTTAGGCGAGTAGGTTCTGAAGTGAGGGCGACGTGGTCGCCAGTTTCATATTCTTTTCACAATACTCTGTTTTTATGTGTGGGGCGGCGTGATCGCCGGTTTTAATGTTGTTTTCGAAATCCCCTGTTTTAGTGTCGCTTTGAACTTGTTTGAGATTGATATGTGAAATGCATGTGATATTGGAAAAATATGAACCTTGGAATGATTGTTTCTGTGATTGGGATTGTTTAAGAAAAGATTCAAAATATTATATGATGGAATTGTGCTTTTACGTGTTGTATGATGCACTGAATGTTGTGAATGTGGGATCAAGGCATAGTATTTTCAGGAAAGAAAATACCGTGTAAGATCCTGTGTAATGTGCATTGACTAGGGACTTGTCTAGAAGGAGATATCCTGACTCTGCTGATATAATGGAATCACATAGATGAAGTTATTCAGTTGTTGAGAGTCGAAGGAGGTTCATATGTATGGGTAAGTTGTTTGAAAGATAACTGACTTGACCTGTTATATGAATTAACCCTGTCATACCGGGAGAGTGATGATATTGAGATTATGTATCCGCATGGCTGTGTGGATTTCACAGCGACCCTGTGTGGATTTCACAGTGGTGTGGTATGACAGGTGCAGATCTCTGAGTCTGAGTCAACGCACGAGTCTTCCAGAAGTAGAGTCATGTGTCTATATGTTACGAATCAGTGGAAAGTCTGACGTGTGAACCATGAATATTGAATGTAGTGAATAAATGCTTGACGAGTTTGTGGAATATGGGGATGTTGATGGTTGAAATTGATATAGATTATGAAGGGTGTGAAGATTTATGTTTTCTATTGATATACAGTTTCATATTTAAAGTTATTGAAAATATCTAGCTTACCCTTTTATCTTGTATCGTGGTTGTTTTTCTTAAACCTGTGATGATCGTGTATATTTGCACGGGAGCAGACGAGGTTGCAGGTAGTAGAGCTCCTCTGTGAGTGGTCGCCGGAAGGAGATCGCCTGTTTCTGTTTCTGTTAGGCGATCGCCTGTTTCCTGTTTCTGATAGGAGATCGCCCGTTTTCTGTTTTCTGTTAGAGGATCACCGGTTTTGAATGCTGTGGTTTTATTTTATTTTGAAAACTCCTGTATGGAGATGTATTGAAACTTCCTCAAGAAGGGATATTATTTTTGAGGCACATTTGTACTAATGGATGAATTATATTATGTATATATCTATGTTCAATTTTGATATTATTGTTTCACCTTTATTTTATTACATAAATATGAAAAGAAATTTGGCGGGATGTTACATTAATGGTATCAGAGCAGTTCGTCCTTAGGATGACCTGAGGGCTGTGGATCCATTGTGTTTCTTCTGCTCATAAAATTTATTTAAGTTTTAAATAACAACTATAGTGAAAGGTTTTCAAACGTTTTTGTATTGAAATTTTGTGTGTGCTTTAGTGAATATATGCCCTAACTGAAAATCTTAGTATTAAGAATGAGAGGATCTTGATAAAGTAGTGAGGGTGCACACTCATAACTGGATCGAGATGATTCTCAATCTTAATTCCAAAGGTTTGATGTTTAGCATACATTGAATTCTGGTGTGATTTATTTCATTTTATTGAGTGTTTTTGTAATTGATTGAAAGTGGTTGTTTGGATTGATGGTTGTATACCAGTAGCTGTTTTGGTGTTTTGCTTGAGGTTATAAGTATTATGATTCTGTTGATGAACTCAAATTCTTAATGACTTTGAGATGCTGACCTTTGTATGGTCTAGAGGTTACATCCTGAATGAATTGATTTCTTATCGATCTCATTCTTGTAGTTGTAGGGAATATAGAAACCAATAGTTTCAAAATCTGAAACGAAGAAGATGGCACGTAGACCTCCTACCCCTCCCCAACCTTCTTCGGAAATGAGCCAGATTGCCAAGGCTATTGAGATGATGGCAACTGCCATCCAACAACAGAATGCAGCAATGGCTCAGAATCATCAAGCTGCAATGCACCATTGGGAAACTGCTCGGTCGGCTGAAACAAATTCCCACGTCGGTCAGCCTCAGGAACAGATGGGACTGACCGAGTTCATGAGGCACAACCCACCCAAGTTCAGTGGGAATGCTACCCCTGATCAAGCAGATCAGTGGGTCAGGGAGTTGGAGAAAATCTTTAGGGCGACCTCCTGCCCTGAAGAGAAGAAATTGGTGTTCGCCACCTATCTGCTATCTGGAGAAGCCGAGTTCTGGTGGATGGGAGCTCAGCAGATGATGGAAGCCAGAGCTGAAGTGTTAGACTGGGAGAGCTTCAGGGTGAGATTTCTGGAAAAATACTTCCCAGATAGTGCAAGATTTGCAAGGGAAGCAGAATTCCTCAGATTGGAGCAGGGGGAGATGTCAGTGAATGCTTATGCTGCTCGGTTTGAGTATCTCGCCCGATTCTATACCCAGGCGACCTCTGAGGCTTGGAGGTGTAGGAAGTTTGAAGAGGGACTGAAGCATGGGCTGAAGAGGACCATAGCCCCTATGTGCATCAGGGAATTTCACGCCTTAGTAGAGAAGGCAAAGATGGTGGAGACTCTGGAAAAGGGTGATTCCCGGGTGATCAGGTCACACCCAGGGGGTTCTTCCAGTGGGAAGGCCAAGGTGCAGCACCCACAAAGCAAGCCCTATGCGAGACCTCCACCACATCGGGCAGGAACAGCGTCATCCCAGTTGCAGCAGCAGCAACCTTGGAAACCCAAATGTTTCCATTGTGGTGGACCACACACATCCAATGTGTGCTTCAAGAGGAATTCAGAGAGAAGGTGTTACACCTGCCAAAAGACGGGGCACGTTGCTAGAGAGTGCCCTAACAGGAATGGGGCGACTCAACCCAGTGGTTCTCAGCAGTTGAGAAATGAAGGCAGCAGACCTCAGGCAACAGGGAGAGTGTTTGCCATGACAGGAGCAGAAGCGTCTCAGTCAGGTAACCTAGTGCAAGGTGTTTGTTTTATAGCTGGTAGAGGTGTAAAAGCCTTGTTTGATTCTGGAGCGACACACTCCTTTGTGTCAAGCTTGTGTGTAGCCGAGTTGGGCCTTCTAGTGAAGGAGTTACCGTTTGAACTGTTGGTCTCTACACCTGCGTCAGGACAGGTGTTGACCTCTACAGTTTGCTCTGAATGTCCAGTGATAGTAGAGGGACGCAGGTTCAAAGTAAACTTGATCTGCCTACCTCTTCAGGACCTGGATGTTATCCTAGGAATGGATTGGCTATCTGCCAATCACGTTCTCATAGACTGCGGTAGTCAGAAAATAGCATTTCCAGACCTCCAAGAGTCAGATGTGATATCTGCTCAGCATGGGTGGTCGGAGTTGGAAAAAGGGGCGAGGTGCTTCGTGATCCTAGCTCGGCTGGAGGTGAAGAATGAAGGGGATGTAAGCAGGATACATGTGGTGAGAGATTTCATGGATGTATTTCCAGAAGAAGTACCTGGATTACCTCCTAAGAGAGAAATGGAATTCTCTATTGATTTGGTACCTGGAGCTGGACCAGTGTCAATGGCACCTTATAGGATGGCTCCAGCCGAGTTGGTAGAATTAAAGAAGCAAGTGGAAGAGTTGTTGGAGAAACAATTCATCAGACCCAGTGTATCTCCATGGGGGGCTCCAGTGCTCCTAGTTAAGAAAAAGGATGGAGGGTCTCGGTTGTGTATAGATTACAGGCAGTTGAACAAGTTGACCATCAAGAACAAGTACCCCCTACCTAGAATTGACGATTTGATGGATCAAATACATGGGGCCTCGGTGTTCTCAAAGATTGATCTGAGATCGGGGTACCACCAAATTTTGGTAAAAGTTGAAGATGTTCAAAAGACAGCATTTACGTCTCGTTATGGGCACTATGAGTATGTGGTGATGCCGTTTGGAGTAACAAATGCTCCAGCTCTGTTCATGGACTACATGAATAGGATTTTTCGCCCTTTCTTGGATAAGTTTTTGGTAGTCTTCATAGACGACATACTCATTTATTCAAGGACCGAGGAAGAACATGAAGAACATCTGAAGACAGTATTGGAGATCCTGAGGGAGAAGCAATTATATGCCAAGTTCTCTAAGTGTGAGTTCTGGTTGAAAGAAGTCAACTTCTTAGGACATGTAATATCTACCCAAGGGATCTCGGTGGATCCAGCCAAAGTGGAGGCAGTGCTTCAGTGGGAACGTCCTAAGACAGTTACTGAGATAAGGAGTTTTGTGGGCTTAGCAGGCTACTATCGAAGGTTCATTGAGGACTTTTCCAAGGTAGTGGCCCCTTTAACACAGTTGACCCGCAAGGATCAACCTTTTGCTTGGACCGAACGATGTGAGCAGAGCTTCATGGAACTAAAGGAAAGGTTGACTAGTGCTCCAGTGCTGGTGATCCCAGAGGTAGGAAGACCTTTTGATGTCTACTGTGATGCTTCACATCAGGGTTTGGGATGTGTTTTGATGCAAGAGAAAAGAGTGGTTGCATATGCTTCAAGGCAACTCAAAGTTCATGAGAGAAACTATCCTACTCATGATTTGGAGTTGGCGGCTGTGGTGTTTGCCTTGAAGATTTGGAGGCACTATTTATATGGAGCTCGGTTCCAGGTGTTCAGTGACCATAAGAGCCTGAAATACCTGTTTGATCAGAAGGAACTAAACATGAGACAAAGAAGGTGGATGGAGTTTCTAAAGGACTATGATTTTCAACTCATGTATCATCCAGGGAAGGCCAATGTAGTGGCAGATGCTTTGAGTAGAAAATCAATACAAGTAGCCACCATGATGATGGAAGAGCAGAAACTGATTGAGCAATTCAGAGACTTAAACCTTGGGGTAGAATTTCATGTAAATCACATTAGTTGTAGTAAGCTAGCTATAACTAATGACTTCCTTGGAGTGATAAAGGATAAGCAGTTGGAGGACCCTAGTCTGAAGCGTACTGTGGAGTCACTAGGGACCGACCAGGCTAAAGACTTTGTGATGGGCGATGATGGGGTCTTGAGATTTAATGGCAGAATTTGCATACCTGCAAATGAAGAGTTGAAGAAGATGATCCTAGAGGAAGGTCACAAGAGTCGCCTTAGCCTACATCCAGGCATGAACAAGATGTACCATGACTTGAAGGAGTCATTTTGGTGGTCGGGCATGAAGAAAGACATCGCCCAGTATGTTACAACCTGCTTAACATGTCAGAAGGCGAAGATAGAGCATCAAAGACCTGGCGGGTTGTTACAGCAACTGGATATCCCTGAGTGGAAATGGGACAGCATTGCCATGGATTTTGTTACCCATTTACCCAAATCGGTAAAGGGTCATGATGCAATCTGGGTCATCATTGATCGGCTGACGAAGAGTGCCCACTTTCTCCCAGTGAATATGAGGATGCCTATGGCCAAGTTGGCACAGTTGTACATCAAAGAAATAGTGAGGCTGCATGGAGTGCCTTCCAGCATTGTTTTAGATAGAGATCCCAGGTTCACTTCACGGTTTTGGCAGACTTTACAAGGTTGCTTAGGAACTAAGTTGAGAATGAGCTCGGCATATCATCCTCAAACAGATGGACAGTCAGGGAGAACGATCCAGTCCTTGGAAGATCTACTGAGGACGTGCGTCTTGGATCAATTGGGAAGTTGGAATGAGGTGTTGCCGCTGGTGGAGTTTACTTATAATAACAGTTATCACGCCAGCATAGGGATAGCGCCATACGAAGCCTTGTATGGAAGGAAATGCAGAACCCCATTGTGCTGGTACCAGGAGGGCGAAACAGTATTGGTTGGACCAGAGTTGATTCAGCAGACGACCGAGAAGGTGCAACAGATAAAAGACAGGATGAGAGCATCTCAAAGTAGGCAGAAATCCTATGCAGATCAGAGGAGAAAACCTTTGGAGTTTGCTGCTGGAGACCATGTGTTCATGAGAGTGACACCAACCAAGGGTGTAGGACGGGCGATTAGATCAAAGAAGTTGTCCCCTAAGTTCGTGGGACCATATCAGATCTTAAGGAGGATTGGTCCAGTGGCTTATGAGATCGCCCTACATCCCCATTTAGCGAATCTGTATAATGTCTTTCACGTATCACAGCTGAGGAAGTACATGGCAGACCCTAGTCATGTGCTGGAAGTGGACGATGTGCATATCAGGGATGACTTGTCCTTTGAAGCGAAACCAGTCAGGATTGACGATCGGCAAAGTAAACAGCTCAGAGGCAAGACCATCAACATGGTGAAAGTGGTGTGGGATGAGAGATCGGGTGATTCAACTTGGGAGTTAGAAGAACCCATGAGAGAAGCCTATCCATACCTCTTTTCCTTGTAATTCAATTTTCGAGGACGAAAATTTTTCTTGTTGGGGAGAATGTAAGGACCTGTAAAATTAAATTGGAATAAAAGGAATATATTTTAAATGAATTCTAAGTATGTTTTTATTTAAAATAAAAAGGAAGGAAAGTGTAGCTTAGAAGACTATGAGATCGCCTGGTTAGTACATAATCGCCAGTTGCCTAGATTACACATGAACGCCAATCGCCTATGGTGCACATGATCGCCGAAAGTGCACTCAGTATGTGGTCAGGATACTGGATCAACCATAGTGGGTTCCAAAAACCACGCGTATCAAGGTGTGGGTTAAGCCTTAGATACGCTGTGCTTGCGAAGCTCTATGCTTGAGCATAAGAAATCGTCCTTAGTGTTGCATGCATGGGCGCACGAGGAGTAGTGCTGATCTATTCTTGGAAATGTGAAGCTACCGACGTCACCAAGTCATGTGGAGATGATACCTTGGACGTAACATAGTGGGATGAAGAACCTTCAGCAAGGCGTGGCGATGTGTCGTCGGGCATCACCAGGGCGCGAGGCATGCGGGCATCGCCAGGGCGCGAGGCATGCGGGCATCGATAGGGCGCGAGGCTTGCGAGCATCGCCAGGGCGCGAGGCATGCGGTCATCGCCAGGGCGAGACATCGGTCGTCTCCCAGGGAGAGACATCGGTCGTCCGCCAGGATGAGACATCGGTGGATAGTCATAGCGCGAGCGGTCATCGGTGGAAGGTTATCGCGCGATGTCGAGTTTCACACAGATAAGGTGGGACCCAGGCTCCCAGCATGAGACGTCCTGCACGCGCGACACGTAGACAAAAAGGGTGGTTCAGAATAGTGACATCAGAGAGTTGGCATGCGCAGAGACACGCGTGGTCGTACTGTTCAGGGAAGCGTGCATGCAAGCTTCCCTGCAGAGTGGGTGGTGGCAGCGGCTTTTGTGGACAAGTTGGTTTAGATTCAAAAACTCACTTCTGAGAGGGAGAACGTTGCTACGGTTCAAGAGTGACAGAGTGAGTTCACCTTCATCCTTCTCTTTTCTCTCCTTCGCGCTGCGATTCAGACATCCTCAAGCACCAGTGCGACGAGCGACGACTGCACTTGGATACCTGGGGAGTTCTCTGCAAGTTTTCCGTCAGGACGCTAGAACAGAGTTAAGGCATCCTTAAGCTTCGACGGGTTTTGGAGCTCTTGGTGTTTTGCGCATGTCTAGGTAAGGGAAGCTAGCATTTTCGTTTATAAAAGCTTTAGGCGAGTAGGTTCTGAAGTGAGGGCGACGTGATCGCCGGTTTTAATGTTGTTTTCGAAATCCCCTGTGTTCTTGCCGGTTGACTCGCCTGTCGATTGACTCACGACACTCACACGCCTCCTTCCTCACGTTTATATGTGCTTGGTTCTTTGAAGCAATCTGCACTTGCAAAAGAGAAAGGGGGCGCCCTAGAGGCCGTTTGCACTCCGACGCTCAAGTCAGTGTAAGGCAAGGAACACCAAGTGTATTGAGTTTCTCTCTATGTGTTTAGGTCTAGAAACTGCGTACCTTTGTGAAGTATCTTACTGTCCCTTATATAGTCTAGGGTTTACTGCGCCGCTAGCCCTAATTAGGGTTCGCTGCGCTACTAGCCATATTTAGGGTTTACTGGAATACCCTTGCGCCGCTATCACCCAATCTTAGGGTAATCTAGCACATAAGGTTTCCTTCTCTGGAGTGCAAACTCTCACAGGGTGACCACCTGGGTGCCTCCTTGTGCACCTAGTCTCTGGGGCCACCTGTTCTGGGAGTGCCTTCACTGTTTACGTGCCATGCATGTAGCTTCACTGGGAAAACCCTAGTTCTGGTGTGTACTCGTCCCCTCAGGACTCTACACCCAACTGTGCTCTCCCTGCTACCCGCATGAGCACTTCGTGATCCAGGCCTCTCCCTAATTCTGGGTATTCAACTGGTCATTGGCCCCCTCTGGGAACCAATCTTAACTGTTCTGTTTATGCTATTCAAATCACCCAAGGCCGATGTCACCTCGCCACACACTGTCGCCAAGGACTCCTCGACCTGCTGAGTGACGATGACACCTCCGCCCATCCTGGTGATCTGACGACTACTCACCCGTCTCTATAGGCTGATGACTCGTCACCCCTCTCTGCAGGCTGATGACTCGTCACCCCTCTCTGTAGGCTGATGACTCGTCACCCCTCTCTGTAGGCTGATGACTCGTCACCCCTCTCTGTAGGCTGATGATTCGTCGCCCTTCTCTGTTCAATACCCCCTGTGGGGTCCATTCCACGTGGCTTTGGCCCATGTTGTGGGACCCAGCTGACGTCCGAGGACTGGTCAGTACACAAGCCCCCCAGTCTCAAGCTTTTAACTTGTTTCAGCGAAGAGAGGCGAGGACTGATCGGTACACAAGCCCCCCTAGTCTCGAGCTGTTAACTTGTTTCAGCGTAGA
Source organism: Phaseolus lunatus (assembly GCA_013389735.1). Classification (NCBI taxonomy): domain Eukaryota; kingdom Viridiplantae; phylum Streptophyta; class Magnoliopsida; order Fabales; family Fabaceae; genus Phaseolus; species Phaseolus lunatus. The sequence continues at coordinate 23,160 of JAAFYQ010000152.1, read as the reverse complement.
GACTAAGTCATTGACTTGGGCGGCTTACGTGGCTCTGCGCATAAGTACATGAACAGTGCGCTGAAAGGACACTTCACCAACCCCCTTTCATCCGCTAACACATGGCTGCATCAACGGTTTGAGATTCATAACGTTCGCGCTCCCTAGGGCTACGTTAAACCTCTTCAAAACCCCACGCCACTTCACTGTTTCATCACTTTGCATTCTCACTTCTGTAGACTCTATCTTCCAGCGCACGCTCTCTTCTTCTCACCTAGCTTTCCACACTTCTCCGCCCTCACTCAACCAAAGGTATGATTTTTATGTCTTCTTCTCCTTCATAACATAATCTCGATCATCCATATGGCATGTTGTAATTGTTCTGGGCTTGTGGTGTGGTTTTCGCATTCTAGGGTTTTTGTTCTTCTTTTCTGGGTTCGTTCTACCTTCGAGTCTTCGTCCACCATTGCTTTCTTCTAAACCTCTTTCTTTTCCTGCCTCTCACTTGTTTAGATTCGAGATGGCCAGAACTAAAACTACCTCCAACCCTCCTCCAACCGTAGCGGTCGATTACAAGGCCCTCTACCCATGGGCTTCTGAGGATCTCCTGGCCGAGACCTCCAAACTCACATCCTGCGAGGATCTTTGCAAGCACAGGGATGATGAGAATGAGACTAAAGGACGCGTCTTTGGCAGAGAAACCGACACGTACGTCTCTGTGCGACCCGGTACAGCGAACGAGCCTGTGTGCGCCGATGATCGCTGCAACGATGGGGAACCATTCTTCTTCTTCTACGCCACCATCTTCAAAAGAGTCAAAGTCCGACTTCCTTTCACCGGGTTCGAAAGGGCTTTGCTCACAGAATTAAATGTGGCGCCTGCTCAACTGCACCCCAACAGTTGGGCCTTTATCAGGGCGTTCTCCATCCTCTGCAATAATCTAGGGTTCACCCCCTCCGTCAATGTCTTTCTTTACTTCTTCGAGGCGAAGAGCCCCGGCAAGAGGCTTTGGGTGAGCCTGAATGGGGTGGCAGGGAGAGTCTTTCTAACTCTCTTCTCGCAGTCATACAAGAACTTCAAAGGAAGGTTCTTTCGAGTCTGCTACAGCCCTTACGACCCCACCATGCTCGATGGGTTTCCATTATACTGGGTGGGGGAGTTGAAGTTCAAGAAACCACGCAGGCTCGAGGAGTTGACTGTCCCTGATCAAGAACTCTGCCAGACCATTTCCAGCTGGGGCGTGGTGTTTGACTCCACCCAGCTGATTAGGCATGAGTATGACGCTGAGACTCTCAGCATGTACATTGGTACACCAACTTCATCTTGCACTTAACCGTTCACATACTTAACGCCTTGCCTTTCTCATACTTTTTGTTGTTCACTGCAGGCATGGTACTCAGCGCTGATAAGAAGAAAAGGCTGGCGGATGTGCTGAATCGCCGCAATGTTAGCGGTTCAGCCCCTGCAGGTCCTTCATCACCCGCGGGTGCTGCCTTGGAACCTATTGCTGAAAAGTCCAAGAGGGCAGCGCCTGTGGAGGTTTCTGATGATGAGGACACCTGTTCCGGTCTTCTCTTCAAAAGGAAAAGGGTGGGGACAGCCGCGGAGGTCTCTTCAGCCACAGAAGGGCACCCTTCATCCTCTAGGGAGCACCTTCCCAGCGCCTCCTCCCCTCCTGAGCCAGTCTTAATGCTTGAGGGGGGTGGGGAGAGTGCTCCTTCTTCTAGTCAGATGCCTTCTGCCCCCGAACTGCCTTCTCTGCTCCAAAGGTCACTTGTTCAGATGCCTGGCCGAGCTGCTTTGGAGGCCATGGACAGAAACTCCCTCGAGAACCTTCTCAGCCATGGTCTCGGGGAGTTCTTGGCCGCTTCAAACTTCTTACTGGTCAAGGGCCACGTTGAGGCGGAGCTGCTTGAGAAGACCGCCAAACTGGAGAAAGAGCTGGAGCAAAAGGATCTCCAACTCCGCCAAGCGTCCAAACGCGAGACTGCCCTTAACCAAGAACTGGGTAGTCTCCGCCAATCAGAGAAGGAGACTAAAAAGCTTCTTTTCTCCAAGGGCCAGGAGGCCCTCCAGCTTGAAGCTAAGATACTCCCCCTCCGCAACAAGATCATCGAGCTGGAAGAGCAAGCGGAGGGGGCTCAGGCCAAAATGACCAAGCTGGAGGAGAGGGCTACCGACTGAGACGTTCAGCTGGGCAAGGTTGAGGAGGAACTTGCCCAACAAGTTGAATTGCTAAAGAAGACCGAGACTGAGCTTATCAATGATGCCGCCGACGCCTATGAGGAAGGCTTTGGTGATGCCCTTGTTCAGGTTGCCTGCGTGCATCCTGAGATGGACCTCTCACCCTACTCCGCAACTATGCAGGTGGTCGACGGGCAGATAGTGCCCAGATAGGTCTTCTGAACGATTGTATTTTTAGCTGAACATCTTGTAATCACCCTCCTTTTGTAATATATAAAACTTGTTTTATGCATTGTTCATCTGTTTGTCGTGCTTTGTATTTAGTGAGCTCACGATCATAAATAATGCACCTGTAAAAACGAACTTCAAATAGCATGTTTTTTCTGCTAATTTCATTAGTGAACCTTTATTTTAACCTGGGCGTTCTCACTTGGAGGGGGAAGGTGTTCCTTATGAACTCCCCTTTCCCTTCACAAGACCTCTAACCAACTAATAGGTTCTGACTTGCCTGTCGTCGTCCATGGACGACGAAGGATTTAACCAGGCGAGCCCTTCTTTCACGTTGGAAGTTCTCACTCTAAGTGGAGGTGTTCTCTACGAACCTACCTCTCCACTTACGAGACCTCTAACTCCAACTAATAGGCTCTGACTGACCTTACATCGCTCACAGGCGAGGAGGATTTCTCTAGGCGAACCCTTCTTTCACATTGGAAGTTCTCACTCGAAGTGAAGGTGTTCTCTGCGAACCTACCTCTCCACTTATGAGACCTCTAACTCCAAGTGACAGGCTCTAACAGCGAACCCTTCTTTCACATTGGAAGTTCCCACTCAAAGTGGAGGTGTTCTCTGCGAACCTACCTCTCCACTTACGAGACCTCTAACTCCAAGTGATAGGTTCTAACTGACCTCACATCGCTCACAGGAGAGGAGGATTTCTCTGGGCGAACCCTTCTTTCTCATTTGGAAGTTCTCACTCGAAGTGGAGGTGTTCTCTGCGAACCTACCTCTCCAATTACGAGACCTCTAACTCCAAGTGACAGGTTCTAATAACATTGTACAAACACATTAAAAGCATATATCTTTAACTGAATTTTATTGGGTGACCTCATTAAAAACCCTTAGAAGGGAAAAAAGAGTGTCCCCTGTATTGTGTACTGTACAAGATTACATGGCTTTAACTGAAATAATACTTCAGGTGGGTCGCATTCCATGTTCGAGGAATCGGACCTCCTTCTAAAGTCTCAAGCCTATATGCTCCATTCCCTAGGGCCTCTGTCACTCTGAAAGGACCAGTCCACTTAGGGGATAACTTGTTCTCTATCTGGTATGGAGACGCCTTGCGCATGATGAGGTCTGCCACCTGGAACTGCCGAGCTCTCAACTTTGAAGTGTGTTTGAGCTCGACCCTCCTCTTCAGCGCCTCAGCTTTGATTCCCGCTTCTTCCCTAGCTTCATCCAAGAGATCAAGATTCACCTTCCTCTCTTCATTGGACTCCTCAGCTACAAAGTTCTGGAAACGTGGCGAGTTCTCCTGGATCTCCACAGGGATCATGGCATCTGAACCATATACCAAACTAAAGGGAGTTTCCTTGGTAGTGGACTGGGGAGTAGTATGGTAGGCCCATACTATTCTGGGAACCTCCTCGGCCCACCTTCCCTTTGCTTTCTCCAACCTTCTCTTCAGCCCTCTGAGGAGGACTCGGTTAGCTGACTCGACCTGCCCATTGGTCTACGGGTGCTCGACTGACGCAAACACTTGCTTGATTCCCAGCTCTGTACATAGCTTCCCCAACTGCTGGCTTGCAAACTGCGTGCCATTGTCAGACACCAAGCGTTTGGGTACCCCGAAGCGGCAGACTATATTCTTCCACACGAAGTGTTGGATCTTCTGTGCTGTAATCTGTGCTACTGGCTCAGCTTCAATCCACTTCGTGAAATATTCTATGGCGACCACGAGGTACTTCATCTGCCGTATCGCCAAAGGGAAAGGCCCCAAGATGTCAATTCCCCATGTATGAAACGGCCAAGGGCTGTATATCGACCTGAGCTCTTCTGGTGGTGCCTTAGGCCAATCAGCATGCAACTGGCATTGCTTGCATTGCTGTGCATACCTAGTGCAATCTTCCCTCATCGTCGGCCAGTAGTACCCTGCTCGTATGGCCTTAGAGGCCAGAGCTCGGCCTCCGATGTGACTACCACAGATACCTTCATGGAGCTCTGCCATTATCCTCACACACTCCTCGCCATGCACGCAAACTAAGATGGGGTGAGTAAACCCATGCCTGTACAACTTGCCTTCAACGAGCGTGTATTTGGACGAGTTTTTCTTTATCTTCTTTGCCTCCTCTGGCTCTGCTGGGAGCATTCCATCCGCTATGTAACGCTTATAGGGCGTCATCCATGTCTCATCATTTTGTAGTAGGCAGATCTGTGGCGCTTCTACCCCTATTCGCATGCATGCGTTGACTCGTGGTTTCTTCAAAGTTTCTTGAGTCAACGAGCGATGACTCCTCTTCTCACCATCTGACTGGCTGATCTGATGGACTCCCACCAAGTTATCAGCTGTATAAGTACGAGGCGCCCTCAGGGTCTCCTGGATGACCGTCCTCTGTCTGCCCCCCTTGCCTAAGCTGGCGAGTTTGGCCAACAAGTCAGCTCTGGCATTCTGCTCCCTGGGCACATGTACTAGTTCAAACATTTCAAATGAACCCTTCAATCTCTGGACGTACTCCAAGTAAGAGGCCATCTGGGGGTCTTTGGCCTGGTATTCTCCCGCCACTTGACCGGTGACCAACAATGAGTCACTCTTGGCCATAAGGCTCTGCGCTCCCATCTCCTTTGCCAGTAACATCCCAGCGATCAAAGCTTCATACTCCGCCTGGTTATTGCTGGCTTTGAAAGCGAATCGCAGGGCCTGCTCTATTAACAACCCTTGGGTCCTTCCAAGATCACCCCCGCTCCGCTGCCTTGCTGATTCGAGGACCCATCTACTGACAACACCCATTTGAAGTTGGGTCCCTCCTGCTGGGCCTCGGTTGAAGACATCTCGGCCACAAAGTCAGCGTAGACCTGTCCTTTGATCGGGCCCCTGGGTTCATACTGGATGTCAAATTCTGACAACTCAACTGCCCAACGCACCATTCTTCCTGCCACATCGGGCTTCTGCAGGACCTTACATATCGGCAGATCTGTCATCACCACCACTGTGAAGCTTTGGAAATAGTGGCGAAGTCTCCTGGCTGAAAACACCACTGCTAATGCTGCCTTCTCTAAGGCTTGGTATCTCGTCTCGGGTCCCTGCAACACTTTGCTGACAAAATAAATGGGCTTCTGGCTCTGTTGCTGTTCTTGAACCAAGACAGAACTCACCGCCCTATCTGTAACTGCAAAGTACAAACGCAGGGGTGTGCCGAGCTGAGGCTAGCACAAAAATGGTGGGCTGGCCAAATATTCTTTGAGCCTAAGGAAAGCCTGCTCACATTCTTCAGTCCAGGTGAATCTGCTATTCCTCCTTAGGCATTGGAAATAAGGGTGGCTCTTGTCCCCTCCGGCTGACACGAACCGGGAGAGTGCAGCCATCCGTCCCGTCAACTGTTGCACTTCTTTGACCGATGTCGGGCTCCTCATGGCTATGATCGCCGCACACTTGTCTGGGTTGGCCTCTATCCCTCTTTCCGTGAGCAAAAACCCAAGGAACTTACCTGCCTCCACCCCAAAGACACACTTTTCTGGATTCAACTTCAGCCTGTACTTCGCTATTGTGTTGAACAGCTCCTCCAGGTCGTCAACATGCTGATCTCGTGCCTGGGACGTCACTACCATGTCATCTACATATGCCTGCACATTGCGTCCCAGCATGGGGGCGAGGACCTTGTCCATCAGCCTCTGATATGTGGCACCCGCATTCTTCAGGCCAAACGGCATGACTATGTAGCAGTAACAAGACAGCTCTGTCATGAACGCAGTCTTGTTCTCATCCATCGGGTGCATCTTGATCTGATTGTACCCGGAGAAAGCGTCCAAGAAACTGAGTAACTTGCAGCCTGAGGCACTGTCTACTAGCGCATCTATGTTGGGCAGAGGATAGGAATCTTTTGGACAAGCCTTGTTAAGATCTGTAAAGTCCACACACATCCTCCATTTCCCGTTGGCCTTTTTTACCAGGACGACGTTCGCAAGCCACTCAGGGTATTGTATTTCCCGTAGGTGACCTGCTTTCAGCAACTTGTGTGTTTCCTCCCTGACTACCTGCCTTCGCTCATCATTGAACTTTCGTCTCCTCTGGCGGACCGGTCTGGCTTGGGGATTCAGTGCCAGGCGATGGCATAGAAAGTCGGGGTCAATACCTGGCATGTCTGAGGGAGACCAAGCGAAAGCGTCAAGATGCTTTCCTATAACCCCCGCTACCTGATCTTGGGTCTCTTGAGACAGGGACTTACCCAGCTTGAAAACCTTCCCCCCGATCTCTTTCTCCACGACCTCCTCTGCGGGTTTTGGTCGCCTCGCCCGGGCGACCTCTGCTCAGGTGACCCCGACATCACCTCGGGGCATATCTGCTTCATTGATACCTCCTCCCGGTGGTGAGGTGGTCACCATGCAGACTCCCCTCTTCGTCTTGAGGCTATTCTCATAGCACCTTTTAGCCTCTTTTTGATCTGACTTGATGGTTACCACCATCCCCTCCATCAATGGCAACTTCATCTTCATGTGCCTTGTGGACACCATGGCCCCTAGCCGGTTCAGGGCCGGTCTGCCCAGAAGTATGTTGTAGGCAGAGGGAGCGTTCACCACAAGGTACCTGATGTTCTCTGTGCGGGATGCTATTCCATCAGTGAACGTGGTCCTCAACTCTATGTATCCCCGCACTTCTACTTGGTCTCCTGCGAACCCATACAAACAGCCAACGTAGGGTCGCAGCTGATCAGGAGACAACTGTAGCTTGTTGAAAGTCGACCAGAACATCACATCGGCCGAGCTTCCCTGATCGACCAATACCCGGTGCACCTTACGTGCAGCAGTGACTACTGAAATGACCACCGGATCGTTATCATGGGGGACAACATCTCGACGATCAGCCTTTGTGAAGACGAGGTCGATGTCCGGAAAGTGATCTTCCTCGCAGGCCTCCACTGCCATCACTGAACGCGCATACTTCTTACGTTGCGAAGAAGTGCACCCTCCTCCTGAGAACCCACCTGATATAGTGTGATGGCATTCCTATGAGCTCTTCTTTGGATTTTGGAGTTCCTTGGTGATGATGGATGCGGAAGCTTATGGAGGAGGTGAGCAAGGCCTTCCTAGGAAGCATGGGTGCCTTGAAGGTGCATGAAGAGTGAGGAAATGGGGAGGTTTGGCCAGCCCCTTTGGTAGTGATGAATTGAAGACTAAAACCTAAGTGTTAGGCAAAGAGTGGTGTATGGCACAATTTTGGCAGCATAACAATACTCTATTTAATCTTGAAAATACAAGGTGTAGGCTCCTCCTTTTATAGGCTAAGGAGGACCATAATGCAACCCTAATGCTAGCCAAATGAAATGTAAATGTGAAGCACATGGGCCACATGGAAAGTGTGAGCACATGGGGAGGGGTGTGTCTAGTTTGTAAGTTCACCCCCTCCATGGGCTTTCTAGAATAGTGGGAAGGTTAACTTCTCCTTAATTCTAATGTGCAGAAAAATAAACATTTGTCCACATGGCTATGCTATTTACACCCCAATTAAAGCTAAACTACATTTGATGGGCCTTCACGGAATATGTGCTAGTATGCCACTCTCCCATTCATAGCTTTGATCCAAGTCTTCTTGTCCTAGACGCTTCTAGCTTGGCCTTCTCGTCCTAGACGCTCCTAGCTTGTCTTAGACGCTCCTAGCTTGGTCTTAGACGCTCTTGACTTGGCTCTTGCCTTTCATGGAAGGTTGTGCTTGGCCCTCTTCCATCATAGTGTGGATCTCACCATGTATGGGCACTTCATGCCCCTGGTCTGCCCTTGGTGCAACAACCGTCTCACCTTCCGATGCCTCCTTTAGGTAGTCATTCAAAAACCCACTCTTCACCAACTCGTCCAATTGGTGAGCTAGGGCCAGGCAATTTCGAACGGGGTGCCCAAAAGCCTGATGGAATTCGCACCATGCATTTTTGTTGGGCCCCAATCTCTTGTCACTCTTTGGGGGCAACTTCAACCTTTCTGCCACGTTAGGAATGGCAATCAGTTCCTTCAACTCCACCACAAATTCATGCCTAGGGGGCATGTCCTCTTTGCCTCGCGCCCTAGGTTGTGGTTTTCGGGGCTCGTAGGGCTTCTGTTTCCCTTGAGCTTTCTTCTTCATGGTCGCCTCGTGCACCCGCAGCGGTTGAGGCCGACTAGGCGCTCGGGGCCTTAACGAGACTGCGCTTTCTCGCTTCTCGCTGAGCTCTCCTTCGGTGACAATGTGGGCCACAACACATCGTTTTATGTCGCCAAAGGTCTTGGGGCGGCTGCGTATCAGAGATTCGCTGAAAGGCCCTGGCAGTACGCCCTTCCTGAAGGCGTGCACCACCATGTCTTCATCCTTGGTGTGCAACCTTACCACCATCGCCCCAAACCTATTGAGGTAATCCTTAAGGGACTCCCTCTGATGCTGCCTTACATCAAAAAGATCGTAAGACACTGGTGGAGGGGCCCTGTTGACAAGATATTGCTCCCTGAACAGCGCAGAGAATTGCGCAAAAGACGTGATATGTCCTTCAGGCAAACTCACGAACCATTCTAGCGCAGTTCCTGTCAGTGTGGCCATAAAGAGCTTATAGTGCACTGCGTCAGATCCTCCCGACAACATCATCTGCGTATGGAAAGCAGTGAGATGCGCTTCAGGATCCTCTTTCCCGGTGAACACGGTCTTAGGCCCTACAAAGGTGGCTGGAACCACCGTGTTCATGATCGCCTGGGAGAAAGGCATGGGAAAGGCCCTTGGGGGCACTGGTGGGGCTCGATCATCTTCCCCACGATCTCCAGCTTGTTGTATATGTTACAAATTCAAACGTAGCTCCTCGTTTGCTCGGTGTAACTCTTCATTCCTGGCCTGTGAGGCGGCCAGGTCTTCCTGCATACGCGCTTGATGCGCTCGAGATTCCGCCACCGTCTCCTGGAGGGCGCGCATCGTTTCCATCAGCTGTTGCATGGTAACGTTGTCGCCTCCATTTGGTGGAACAGACCCGTGTCTTGTATTCCTCATCTTCCGTGGTTCTTACTCTCACTCTCGTGTATGGGACCTTGTTTTACTCCGGCCCCACGGTGGGCGCCAAATGTTCTTGCCGGTTGACTCGCCTGTCGATTGACTCACGACACTCACACGCCTCCTTCCGCACGTTGATATGTGCTTGGTTCTTTGAAGCAATCTGCACCTGCAAAAGAGAAAGGGGGCGCCCTAGAGGCCGTTTGCACTCCGACGCTCAAGTCAGTGTAAGGCAAGGAACACCAAGTGTATTGAGTTTCTCTCTATGTGTTTGGGTCTAGAAAATGCGTACCTTTGTGAAGTATCTTACTGTCCCTTATATAGTCTAGGGTTTACTGCGCCGCTAGCCCTAATTAGGGTTCGCTGCGCTACTAGCCATATTTAGGGTTTACTGGAATACCCTTGCGCCGCTATCACCCAATCTTAGGGAAATCTAGCACATAAGGTTTCCTTCTCTGGAGTGCAAACTCTCACAGGGTGACCACCTGGGTGCCTCCTTGTGCACCTAGTCTCTGGGGCCACCTGTTCTGGGAGTGCCTTCACTGTTTACGTGCCATGCATGTAGCTTCACTGGGAAAACCCTAGTTCTGGTGTGTACTTGTCCCCTCAGGACTCTACACCCAACTGTGCTCTCCCTGCTACCCGCATGGGCACTTCGTGATCCAGGCCTCTCCCTAATTCTGGGTATTCAACTGGTCATTGGCCCCCTCTGGGAACCATTCTTAACTGTTATGTTTATGCTGTTCAAATCACCCAAGGCCGATGTCACCTCGCCACACACTGTCGCCGAGGACTCCTCGACCTGCTGAGTGACGATGACACCTCCGCCCATCCTGGTGATCTGACGACTACTCACCCGTCTCTATAGGATGATGACTCGTCACCCCTCTCTACAGGCTGATGACTCGTCACCCCTCTCTGTAGGCTGATGACTCGTCACCCCTCTCTGTAGGCTGATGACTCGTCACCCCTCTCTGTAGGCTGATGATTCATCGCCCTTCTCTGTTCAATACCCCCTGTGGTGTCCATTCCACGTGGCTTTGGCCCATGCTATGGGACCCAGCTGACGTCCGAGGACTGGTCAGTACACCCTATTTTAGTGTCGCTTTGAACTTGTTTGAGATTGATATGTGAAATGCATGTGATATTGGAAAAATATGAACCTTGGAATGATTGTTTCTGTGATTGGGATTGTTTAAGAAAAGATTCAAAATATTATATGATGGAATTGTGCTTTTACGTGTTGTATGATGCATTGAATGTTGTGAATGTGGGATCAAGGCATAGTATTTTCAGGAAAGAAAATACCGTGTAAGATCGTGTGTAATGTGCATTGACTAGGGACTTGTCTAGAAGGAGATATCCTGACTCTGCTGATATAATGAAATCACATAGATGAAGTTATTCAGTTGTGGAGAGTCGAAGGAGGTTCATATGTATGGGTAAGTTGTTTGAAAGATAACTGACTTGACCTGTTATATGAATTAACCCTGTCATACCGGGAGAGTGATGATATTGAGATTATGTATGCGCATGGCTATGTGGATTTCACAGCGACCCTGTGTGGATTTCACAGTGGTGTGGTATGACGGGTGCAGATCTCTGAGTCTAAGTCAACGCACGAGTCTTCCGGAAGTAGAGTCATGTGTCTATATGTTATGAGTCAGTGGAAAGTCTGACGTGTGAACCATGAATATTGAATGTATTGAATAGACACTTGACGAGTTTGTGGAATATGGGAATGTTGATGGTTGAAATTGATATAAATTATGAATGGTGTGAAGATTTATGCTTTCTATTGATATAAAGTTTCATATTTAAAGTTTTTAAAAATATCTAGCTTACCCTTTTATTTTGTATCGTGGTTGTTTTTCTTAAACCTGTGATGATCGTGTATATTTGCACGGGAGCAAATGAGGTTGCAGGTAGTAGAGCTCCTCAGTGAGCACTTCCTGGAGGAGGAGATCGCCGGTTTTGAATGCTGTCGTTTTATTTTATTTTGAAAACTCCTGTATGGAGATGTATTAAAACTTACTCAAAAAAGGATATTATTTTGAGCCACATTTGTACTAATGGATGAATTATATTATGTATATATCTATGTTCAATTTTGATATTATTGTTTCACCTTTATTTTATTATATAAATATGACCAATATTTTGAGGGGCGTTACATGAATGATCCACATGGTCATCTGCTGCTGACATCATCGACTACCGATGACCGACCGGATCACAAGCCCCCCAGTCTTGAGCTGTTAACTTGTTCTCATCGAAGAGACTAAGTGGTCTTCCTTTGCCAAAGAGAAGAAGAAGCTTGAAGTCGATGTATCTGAGACCATGGCTGCTGGTGCTGAGGCTTTGATAGATGGGTTCAAGATGGCCTTGGAGCAGATTCACTGCGTCCTGCCAGACTCGGACCTTACCCAGTTCAGCCTTCGCCATTCAGCTGTCGACGACAAGCTCATTCCTCCTCCTTGAGATTTTTCCCTTGCAACTTCTTCTGTGTAATCTCTTTTTCTGCTACAAAACTTGTGTATAAACTTTTTAGCTGCAAAGGCTCTCTGCATTGTGAATGAAATCTATTTGCTTCAGCTGCTTGTCTCTTTCCATCTTTAACTCTCTCTGCATGTGACTAACTGTTAACTAGCTTAGGCTTTAGCGCGATCTCACTGTAACTCTTCAAACTTGGTTTCTGACTTGATCGCGACTAACTGTTACCTTAGCATTGTCTTTAACAATTTTTATGCATAACTTCATACTGGATGACTGGCTTAACGACACCTAAATGCTTCGGCTTATCGCACAAGAACTTGCCTAGAAAAGCTTTCTTACTCAAAGCTTTTACCACCAACCACCGACTAGCATGTTAGTTCACCACTCATCAGTCATCGCGCTTCAGGCTTTGCTTTACTTCTTCGTCACTCCAGCACTAAGTGCGTAGAGGGCCTGAACGCTAAAGATAATGCCTTGTTTTGGGAAAGAAGAGTGTTTCTCGCTGACCCCTCTTGCTTACCCGCTAAAGATGATGCCTTGTTTTGGGGAAGAATAGTGTTTCTCGTTGACCCCTCTTGCCTGCTCCAAGGTCATCGACCTCACACAAATCGGGTTATTCCATCCCTTTCTCACTCCTGGGGTGAAAAGAGCCTTAACTAAGGGCTTTACTAAGCCAATATTGGTATACGCCAAGTGGGTAAGGACGTTTATCGAAATCCTCCCTTTCCCTCTCTTGGTCTTACTAGTACCCCTGGCTTTTCAAACCATAGCTGCCTGCACTCACGCCTGGGGTGAAAAGAGCCTTAACTAAGGGCTTTACTAAGCCAATATTGGTATACGCCAAGTGGGTAAGGACGTTTCTCGAAATCCTCCCTTTCCCTCTCTTGGTCTTACTAGTACCCCTGGCTTTTCAAACCTTAGCTGACTGCACTCACGCCTGGGGTGAGGAGGATATAGGTCGGTCGTCCGTACTCGCGCCTGGGGCGAGTAGGCTCCAATCGATCACCTGCTCTTGCGCCTGGGGCAAGGAGAATTTTAAACTGGGAAACACTTGCACACTTAATATACTGAAATCTTTTTTTTTTTTATTGGGTGGCCTCGTTAAAAACCCTCCTTGGGGAAAAGAGTGCCCCCTAATCTGCTCAACTGTTTACAATATATATACTGAGTGTGTATACAGCATGGGAACGCATCTACCTTACAACTTAACTAAAGTAGAATTTCAAGAGTGTGGCGTTCCACGTCCCGAGGATAGCTGCTCCATCCAGAGTCTCCAGCCGATAAACTCCATTCTCCAACGCCTCAACTACTCTGTATGGACCCATCAACTTTGAAGATAACTTGTTCTCCATCTCATTCTGATGTTCTTTCCTCATCACCAGATCCCTCTCCTGGAAGCGCCTGAGCCTCTCCTTGGAGTTGTGCTTTCGTTCTACTCTTCTCTTGACAGCTTCGGCACTAACTCTGGCCTCTTCTCGCACTTCATCCAGGAGATCAAGATTCACCTTTCATTCTTGATTGGACTCTTCGGCGATGAAGTTCAAAAATCTAGGGGAGCTCTCCTGGATCTCCACGGGGATCATAGCATCTATCCCATAGACAAGACTAAAGGGTGTCTCATGGGTGCTAGACTGTGGAGTGGTATGGTAAGACCATTCAATTCTGGGAACTTCTTCTGCCCAGTTCCCCTTAGCTTTCTCTAATCTTCGCTTCAGTCCCCTGAGTAGCACTCGGTTGGCTGACTCCACCTGCCCGTTGGTCTGCGGGTGTTCTACCGAGGTGAACACTTGTTGTATCTTCAACTCTTCGCACATCTTTCTCAACTGATGACTGGTGAACTGAGTGCCATTGTCGGATACCAGCCTCTTAGGTACTCTGAAACAACAGACGATGTTCCTCCAGACAAAATGCTCGACCTTCTGAGCGGTGATGTGCGCCACTGGTCCTGCCTCCACCCACTTGGTGAAATACTCGATGGCCACTATGAGGAACTTCATCTGCCTGATTGCCAGGGGAAAAGGTCCAAGGATGTCGATTCCCCACGTGTGAAATGGCCACGGGCTATGGATGGACTTCAAGTCTTCGAGGGGTGCCTTATGCCAGTCTGCATGAAGTTGGCACTGTTTGCACCGTTGAGCATACTTCACGCAGTCTTCCTTCAGCGTTGGCCAGTAGTACCCCGCGCGAAGGATCCTACTTGCCAAAGCACGACCACCGACGTGGCTTCCGCACACCCCCTCGTGCAACTCTGACATGAGTCTGGTGAATTGCTCCCCATGCACGCAGATTTGTACAGGATGGGAAAAGCCAAATCTAAACAAATTCCCATCAATCAGAGTAAACTTACTCGAGCTCTTCTTTATTCTCTTTGCCTCTGCCCGGTCCAGTGGAAGCACACCATCTTCTAGGTACAACTGGTACGGTGTTATCCACGTATCGAGCTCCTTGACAGCACAGACTTCCATCGCCTCATCGGTCCTTGCCGGTCGTGCCCTCACCCTCGGCGCTTTCAGCGTTTCTTGAGTCAGGGACCGATGACTGATCGCCAAACAGTCCATCGACTTGGATACCTGAAGTACTTGATTGTCTGACACAAATGCTCGTGGCACCTTCAGAGTCTCCTGAATGACGGTCCTCTGCCTTCCCCCCTTGCCTGAGCTGGCCAACTTGGCAAGCAGGTATGCTCTGGCGTTTTGCTCTTTGGGCACATGAACCAATTAAAACTCATCGAAAGACATCTTCAGGAGATGTACATACTCCAGGTAAGTTGCCATCTGAGGATCTTTCACCTGAAATTCTCCTGTAACTTGTCCAGTGACCAGCAACGAGTCGCTCTTAGCCACCAGACTTCTTGCTCCCATTTCTCTCGCCAACAACATTCCTGCGATCAGGGCTTCGTACTCCGCTTAATTGTTGCTGGCCTTGAAGGCAAAGCGAAGGGACTGCTCGATCAGCACCCCGTTTGGGCCTTCTAGAATGACTTCAGCACCGCTCCCCTGCTGATTGGAGGAACCGTCCACCGATAAGACCCATCGAAAATCTACGCTCTCTACAGGTGTCGCGACCGACAACAGCTCGACTACGAAATCGGCGAACACCTGCCCTTTGATCGATCCTCGGGGCTCATACTGGATGTCGAATTCTGAAAGTTCCACAGCCCACTTGACCATCCTTCCTGCTATGTCTGGCTTCTTCAAAACCTTCTAGATGGGCAAGTCGGTCATGACCACTACGGTGAAGCTGTGGAAGTAGTGTCTGAGCCTTCTAGCTAAAAAAACTACCGCCAAAGCGGCCTTCTCCAGAGCCTGATACCTTGTTTCAGGGCCCTACAGCACCTTACTCACAAAATACACAAGCTTCTGGATCTGATCTTGCTCTTGTACCAGGACTGAGCTGACTGCCCTCTCCGTCACAGCAAAGTACAGACGAAGAGGGGTGCCTACTTGTGGTTTACACAATACCGGTGGGCTCGCCAGATACTCCTTCAGCTTTAGGAAGGCCTCTTCGCACTCTTGTGTCCAAAGGAATCTGCTGTTGCGCTTGAGACACTGGAAGTAGGGATGACCCTTCTATCCTCCAGCAGACATAAACCGTGACAATGCGGCCAACCGACCGGTGAGCTGCTGCACCTCCTTCACCGTCGTTGGGCTTCTCATCGCCACGATTGCTGCGCATTTCTCTGGATTCGCCTCAATCCCTCGCTCTGTCAGGAGGAAACCCAAGAACTTCCCAGCCTTCACACTGAAGATGCACTTTTCGGGGTTGAGCTTCAACTTTTACTTGGCAATGGTGGTGAAAAGTTCCTCCAGATCAGCTACATGATGCGCCTTCTCTTGCGACGTTACCACCATGTCATCTACGTATACATGCACGTTCCTTCCAAGCATGGGCGAGAGCACCCTATCCATAAGTCTCTGATAGGTAGCTCCCGCGTTCTTCAGCCCAAACGGCATTACCTTGTAGCAGTAGCAAGATCGTTCCGTCATGAAAGCGGTCTTGCACTCGTCCATGGGGTGCATCCTGATCTGGTTGTAGCCTGAGAATGCATCCAGAAAGCTGAGGAGCTTCCCCCCTGACGCGCTATCCACCAATGCGTCTATACCAGGGAGAGGGTATGAGTCCTTGGGGCAGGCCTTATTGAGGTCAGTGAAGTCCACACACATCCTCCACTTGTCGTTCGACTTCTACACCAGCACCACGTTCGCCAACCACTCGGTGTAACATCCCGCCAAAATACTATACAAATGTATATAATAAAAATAAAGGTAACAAATAGATTCTATGAACAAAATATTATATATATGAAATGAAGTTGCTCCTCTTAGGGAGTTTAATACAAATTCGGTCAAATTTTCCAGAAACATAAACAAAATACAGTAAAAAAAAAAAACAAAGCAGGCGATCTCCTATCGGAAGAAACCGATCTCCTATCGGACGAGACCGATCACCTATCAAGACAGAAAAAAAAGGCGATCACCCGATGGAGGCAGACACAGGCGATCACCCGATAGAGACAGAAAACCGGCGATCTCCTCCTCGGCGATCACTCACTAGAGGGCTTTTCTTCCTGGAAGATCATCTGCTCCCGTGTAACAATTACACGATCATCACAGTTTTGAGAAAACAACCACAATAACAGATAAAAGGGTAAGCTAGATAATTTAAAAGAAGTTTAAATCAAGAATATGAAAATCCAAGTAAACCAAGTTCCGAAATATCCATGTAAAACGTAGAGCTGCTCATAGCATTCAGCTGATCGCCCAAAATCACAAACTTCACAACATTCACCCATAGTCATTCCATTTCACAATACAGCATCAAGTGTCTATCAATATTCAAGTTTCTCATTTCACATGTCAGACTTTCCACTGACTCACCACACAAGACACTTGACACTACTTCCGGATTGACTCGTGCGTTGATTAGACTCAGAGATCTGCACCTGTCATACCACACCACTGTGAAATCCACACAGGGTCGCTGTGAATCCACACAGCATGCGCATATATCATCTCAATGTTACCATAGTTCTCCTGGTATGACAGGGTTAATCCATAGGACAGACGGAGCTCGTTCTTTTTCACACGAGACGCCCATCATATAGACCTCCTTCGACTCTCAACAACTGAGTAACTTCCTCTACGTGATTCCATTACCTCAGCAGAGTCAGGATATCCCCTTAGGAATCACCGATCAATGCACCTACCACAAGATCTTACACGGTATTTTCTTTCCTGAAAATACTATGCCTCGATCCCACATTCACAGCATTCAAGACATCATGCCACACTTAAAAGAATGATTTCAATCACAGCAATAGCCATTTCAAAGGATTCATAATTTTGAATATCTCATGTAAATCTCAAGCAGTTCTCAAAACAACATCAAACACAAGGAGTTCGCAAAACAGCGCCAAAACCGGCGATCTAGTTCAAAAACAGGGTGTTTCGAAGACTGTATATAAAACCAGCACACAAACAGAGCATTTTACGCAGATGAAAACAAAAATGGCGACCACGTCGCCCTCACTTCAGAGATAGCTACACTGTGGCTTGTATGGAAAGAGAGGTCTAGCTTCCCTTACCTGGACTTGCGCAACCACCAGGAGCTTCGAAATCCAACGAAGCTTGCAGAATACCTTGGCTCTGTTTTTGCGTCTGGTTTTGAAGGAGTTGCAGAGAACTTTCCCAGTGGCTCCAATGGTGTTGCTTCTCGTCGTACTCTTGTGTGGAGATGCTGAAATCGCAACGCGGAGGAGGTAACTGGAGGAGAAGGGAAGAAACTCACTCTTTCTCTCGTCGAATACAACAATGTTTTCCTTTTCTCTCAGCAGTGGATTTTTGTAACTTAAACCAACTTATCCCTCCAAAAGCAGCTGCCACCACCTACTCTGCAGGGAAGTTTGCGTGCACGCTTCCCTGAACAGTACTACTAAGCGTGCCTCTGCGCAGGCTACGCTCTGAGGTCACTATTCTGAACCACTCTTTTGTCTACGTGGCGCGCGTGCAGAACATCTCTTGCTGGGAGTCTGGGGCCCACGTTCTCTGGGTGTGTAACTAAGCGCCGCGCGATGACCTTTCGCCGATGACTACCAGCTCGAAGAAAAACCACTGATGACCTCTCGCGCGAAGATAATCACCGATGACATCTTCCTGGCGAACGACCAATGTCTTCCTCTGGGAGACAACCGATGTCTTTCCTGGCGACGCCCTCATAACTCTCGCGCCTTGGCCACGTCCGCGTGCCTCGCGCCCGTGCGATGCCCGCATGCCCCTCGCGCCCGCGCGATGCCTGCATGCCTCTCGCGCCCGCACGATGCCTGCATGCCTCTCGCGCCCGCGCGATGCCTGCATGCCTCTCACGCCCGCGCGATGCCTGCATGCCTCTCGCGCCCGCGCGATGACGTGTAGTCTAGGCGACCGGCGATGATGTATAAACAAGGAACTCTTATAGTTTTTTCTAGACTACACTTTCCTTCCTTTTTAACTTAGATAAAACATACTTAGAATTTACTTAAAACATACTCTTTCATTCCAATAAATTTGAGGTCCTTACATTCTCCCCAACAACAAAAATTTTCGTCCTCGAAAATTGGATTACAAGGAAAAGAGGTATGGATAAGCCTCCCTCATGGGTTCTTCTAACTCCCAAGTAGAATCCCCCGATTTCTCATCCCACACCACTTTCACCATGTCGATGGTCTTGCCCCTGAGCTGTTTACATTGCCGATCGTCAATCCTGACTGGTTTGGCTTCAAAGGACAAGTCATCCCTAATCTGCACGTCGTCTACATCCAGCACATGACTAGGGTCTGTCATGTACTTCCTCAGCTGTGACACGTGAAACACATTGTGCAGATTCGCCAGATGGGGAGGTAGGGCGATCTCATACGCCACTGGGCCAATCCTTCTTAAGATCTGATATGGTCCCACGAACTTAGGGGACAACTTCTTTGACCTGATCGCCCGCCCTACACCCTTGGTTGGTGTCACTTTCATGAACACGTGATCTCCAGCAGCAAACTCCAAAGGCTTTCTCCTCTGATCTGCATAGGACTTCTGCCTACTCTGAGAGGCTTTCATTCTGCTTTGTATCTGCTTCACCTTCTCGGTCGTCTGCTGAATCAACTCTGGCCCAACCAAGAAGACTGCCTCGCCCTCCTGGTACCAACATAAGGGAGTTCTGCATTTCCTCCCATACAGGGCTTCATATGGTGCCATCCCAATGCTGGCGTGGTAGCTATTGTTATAGGTAAACTCCACTAGTGGCAACACCTCCTCCCAACCTCCCAATTGATCCAAACGCATGCCCTTAGCAGATCTTCCAAAGATTGGATCGTCCTCTCTGACTGACCATCTGTTTGGGGATGATATGCAGAGCTCATCCTCAACTTAGTTCCCAAGCATTCTTGCAAGGTCTGCCAAAACCGTGAAGTGAACCTGGGATCTCTATCTGAAATGATGCTGGAAGGCACTCCATGCAACCTCACAATCTCCTTGATGTACAGCTGTGCCAACTTGGCCATGGGCATCTTCATATTTACTGGGAGGAAGTGGGCACTCTTCGTCAGCCTATCAATGATGACCCAGATTGCATCATGACCCTTTACCGATCTGGGTAAATGAGTGACAAAATCCATGGCAATGCTGTCCCACTTCCACTCGGGGATATCCAGTTGCTGCAACAGCCCGCCAGGTCTTTGATGCTCTACCTTCGCCTTTTGACACGTTAAGCAGGTTGCCACGTACTGGGCGACGTCCCTCTTCATGCCTGACCACCAAAATGACTCCTTCAAGTCATGGTACATCTTGTTCATGCCTGGATGAAGGTTAAGGCGACTCTTATGACCTTCTTCTAGGATCATCTTCTTCAACTCATCATTTGCAGGTATGCAAATTCTGCCATCAAACCTCAAGATCCTATCATCGCCCATCTCAAAGCCTCTCGCCTGATCTGTCCCTAGTGACTCCACAGTGCGCTTCAGGCTAGGGTCCTCCAATTGTTTATCCTTCAACATCCCAAGGAAGTCATTAGTTATAGTCAGCTTACTACAACTAATGTGATTCACGTGAAATTCCACTCCAAGGTTTAAGTCTCTGAACTGCTCGATCAGTTTCTGCTCTTCCATCATCATGGTGGCGACTTGTATAGACTTCCTACTCAAGGCATCTGCCACTACATTGGCCTTCCCTGGGTGATACATGAGTTGAAAGTCGTAGTCCTTTAGGAATTCCATCCACCTTCTTTGTCTCATGTTTAGTTCCTTCTGATCGAACAGGTACTTCAAGCTCTTGTGGTCACTGAATACCTGGAACCGAGCTCCATAAAGATAATGCCTCCAGATCTTCAAGGCAAACACTACCGCTGCCAACTCCAAATCATGAGTAGGGTAGTTTCTCTCATGCACCTTGAGTTGCCTTGAAGCATATGCAACCACTCTCTTCTCTTGCATCAAGACGCATCCCAAGCCTTGATGTGAGGCATCACAGAAGACATCAAAAGGTCTTCCTACTTCTGGAATCACCAGCACTGGAGCACTGGTCAACCTCTCCTTTAGTTCCCTGAAGCTCTGCTCACATCGGTCGGTCCAAGCAAAGGGTTGGTCCTTGCGGGTCAGTTGTGTTAAAGGAGCCACTACTTTGGAAAAATCCTCAATAAACCTCCGATAGTAGCCCGCCAACCCCACAAAGCTCCTTATCTCAGTCACTGTCTTAGGACGTTCCCATTGCAGCACTGCCTCTACCTTGGCTGGATCTACTGAGATCCCCTGGGCAGATATCACGTGTCCTAAGAAGTTGACTTCCCTCAGCCAGAACTCACACTTGGAGAACTTGGCATAGAGCTGCTTCTCTCTCAGTATTTCCAATACTGTCCTCAGGTGTTCCTCATGCTCTTCCTCGGTCCTTGAATAAATGAGGATGTCATCTATGAAGACCACCACAAACTTATCCAAGAAAGGGCGAAAGATCCTATTCATGTAGTCCATGAATAGAGCTGGAGCATTGGTGACTCCAAATGGCATCACTACATACTCGTAGTGCCCATATCGAGACCTAAAAGCTGTCTTCTGAACATCTTCAGCTTTTACCAAGATTTGGTGATACCCCGATCTCAGGTCAATCTTGGAGAACACCGAGGCCCCATGAATCTGGTCCATCAAATCATCAATCCGAGGTAGGGGGTACTTGTTCTTGATGGTCAATTTGTTCAATTGCCTGTAGTCTATACACAGCCGAGACCCTCCATCCTTCTTCTTGACTAGGAGCACTGGAGCTCCCCATGGAGATACGCTGGGTCTGATGAACTGCTTCTCCAGCAACTCTTCCACTTGCTTCTTTAACTCCACTAACTCGGCTGGTGCCATCCTGTAAGGTGCCATTGACACTGGTCCAGCTCCCGGTACCAAGTCAATAGAGAATTCCACTTCTCTCTTAGGGGGTAACCCAGGCACCTCTTCTGGGAATACATCTGTGAAATCTTTCACCACTTGTATCCTGTTTACGTCCCCTTTATTCTCCACTTCCAACCGGGCGAGCACTACGAAGCACCTCGCCTCTCCTTCCAGCTCTGATCGCCCTTGTTGAACTGACAACACATCCGGTTCTTGGGGGTCTGGAAACGCTACCTTCTGCCTACCACAGTCTATGAGAACGGGATTGGCAGCTAACCAATCCATTCCCAGGATGACATCCAGGTCCTGAAGAGGTAGGCAGATCAAGTTCACCTTGAATCTGCGTCCTTCTACAATCACTGGACATTCAGGGCACACTGTAGAGGTCGACACCTGTCCTGACGCAGGTGTAGAGACCAACAGCTCGAAAGGTAACTCCTTCACTAGAGGCCCAACTCGGCTACACACAGGCTTGACACAAAGGAGTGTGTCGCTCCAGAATCAACAAGGCCCTTACACCTCTACCAGCAATAAAACAAACACCTGGATGAGGTTACCTGACTGAGCTGCCTCTGCTCCAGACATGGCGAACACCCTCCCTGTTGCCTGGGGTCTGCCGCCCTCGTTTCTCAACTGTTGGAGCCACTGGGTTGGGTCGCCCCATTCCTGCTAGCACTCTCTAGCAACGTGCCCTGTCCTTTGGCAGACGAAACATTTTTCCTCTCTGAAAGTCTTCTTGAAACAAGCATTGGAGGCGTGGTCCACCACATGAAGACACTTAGGCTTCCAAGGTTGTGCTGTTGGAACTGGGGAGGTGCTGCTCCTGCCCGATGTGATGGAGGTCTCGCATAGGGTTTGCTTTGTGGGTGCTGTGCCTTAGCTCTCCCACTGGAAGGACCTCCTGGGTGTAACCTGATCACCCGAGACTCACCCCTTTCCAGGGTCTCCACCATCTTCGCCTTCTCCACTAAGGCGTGGAACTCCCTGATGCACATCGGGGCTATGGTCTTCTTCAGCCCATGCTTCAGCCCTTCCTCGAACTTCCTACACCTCCAGGCCGGAGGTCGCCTGGGTATAGAACCGGGCGAGTACTCAAAACGGGCAGCATAGGCGTTTACTGACATGTCCCCCTGCTCCAACTTTAAGAACTCAGCTTCCCTTGCAAACTTGGCGCTGTCGGGAAGTATTTCTCCCAGAACTTCACCCTGAAGCTCTCCCAATCCAGAAACATCCTCTCTCTGGCCTCCCATCATCTGTGGAGCTCCCACCACCAGAACTCATCTTCTCCTGATAGCAGATACGTGGCAAAACCAGCTTCTTCTCTTCAGGGCAGGAGGTCCGCCCTAAATTTTTCCCACCTCCCGGGACCCACTGATCTGCCTGGTCAGGGGTAGCATTCCCACCTGAACTTAGGTGGGTTTGTGCCTCATGAACTCGGCCAGTCCCATCTGTTCTTGGGGCTGACCCGACGTGGGAGGTTGTTTCAGCCGACCGAGCAGTCTCCCCGTGCTGCATTGTGGCTTGATGGTCTGAGCCATCGCCGCATTCTGCTGCTGAATGGCAGTCGCCATCATCTCGATGGCCTTGGCGATCTGACTCATCTCTGAGGAAGGTTAGGTGGGGTAGCAGGGTCTACGTGCCATCTCTGAATCTATTGACTTCTATATTCCCTACAACTATAAGAATGAAATCGATAAGAATCAATTCATTCAAGGGTAACAGCTAGACCTTACAAAGGTCAGCATATCAAAGTCATCTAGAATTTGAGTTCATCAACAGAATCATAACCACTTATACTTCACACAAAACACCAGAAACATTACTGGTGTGGCAAACATCAGGTCAAACTACCACCTCAGTCAAATTCAAGAACACTCAAAAATCACACCAGATTCAATGT